>JAWNOY010000292.1:12395000-12759677 GCA_035045545.1 Drosophila gaucha | reverse complement strand
AAACTTGCAATTATCATGGATAATCGATAAATGCAAATCGATTCTTCGAATCAATACGCGTATAATGAGATATTCCATTTGAAAATCGGATAAAAAATACTCTTTTACAGCCATGCAAACTTCAGAAAATGTTGATTTCTTGCATCGACCCGATTTTGACAAAACTTGGAAATATCATGGAAAATCGATAAATGCAAATCGATTATTCGAATCAATACTCGTATAATGAGATATTGAATTTGAAAATCGGATAAAAAATACTCTTCTTACAGCCATGCAAAACTCAGAAAATGTTGATTTTTTGCTTCGACCCGATTTTGACAAAACTTGGAAATATCATGGAAAATCGATAAATGCAAATCGATTCTTCGAATCAATACGCGTATAATGACATATTCAATTTGAAAATCGGATAAAAAATACTCTTCTTACAGCCATGCAAAGCTCAGAAAATGTTGATTTGTTGCATCGACCCGATTTTGACAAAAATGATAAGGGGTTACATCACATTTTTTGTCAGAAATGCAAAAACTCCAGAATTGAAGCTTTTGAATGCTAATCGAAAATTCTTGACTGTACGTATCGAAAACGATATATTATTCGGAAATATGCAAAAAAATACCAGTATTAGGAGCATGAAAATTTCACGATGTTTTTTTGGAATCGATTACATATTTTCAAAACTTGCAATTATCATGGAAAATCGATAAATGCAAATCTATTATTCGAATCAATACTCGTATAATGAGATATTGAATTTGAAAATCGGATAAAAAATACTCTTCTTCCAGCCATGCAAACATCAGAAAATGGTTGATTTTTTGCATCGATCCGATTTTGACAAAACTTGGAAATATCATGGAAAATTGATAAATGCAAACCGATTATTCGAATTCGACCCGATTTTGACAAAACTTGAATATCATGGAAATCGATAAATGCAAATCGATTCTTCGAATCAATATGCGTCTAATGAGATATTCCATTTGAAAATCGGATAAAAAATACTCTTCTTACAGCCATGCAAAATTCAGAAAATGTTGATTTTTTGCATCGACCCGATTTTGACAAAAATGATAAGGGGTTACATCACATTTTTTGTCAGAAATGCAAAAACTCCAGAATTGAAGCTTTTGAATGCTAATCGAAAATTCTCGACTGTACGTATCGAAAACGATATATTATTCGGAAATATGCCAATAAATACAAGTATTAGGAGAATGAAAATTTCACGATGCTTTTTTTTGGAATCGATTACATATTTTCAAAACTTGCAATTATCATGGAAAATCGATAAATGCAAATCGATTCTTCGAATCAATACGCGTATAATGAGATATTCAATTTGAAAATCGGATAAAAAATACTCTTCTTACAGCCATGCAAACATCAGAAAATGGTTGATTTTTTGCTTCGACCCGATTTTGACAAAACTTGCAATTATCATGGATAATCGATAAATGCAAATCGATTCTTCGAATCAATACGCGTATAATGAGATATTCCATTTGAAAATCGGATAAAAAATACTCTTCTTACAGCCATGCAAACTTCAGAAAATGTTGATTTTTTGCATCGACCCGATTTTGACAAAACTTGGAAATATCATGGAAAATCGATAAATGCAAATCGATTATTCGAATCAATACTCGTATAATGAGATATTGAATTTGAAAATCGGATAAAAAATACTCTTCTTACAGCCATGCAAAACTCAGAAAATGTTGATTTTTTGCTTCGACCCGATTTTGACAAAACTTGGAAATATCATGGATAATCGATAAATGCAAATCGATTCTTCGAATCAATACGCGTATAATGAGATATTAAATTTGAAAATCGGATAAAAAATACTCTTCTTACAGCCATGCAAAGCTCAGAAAATGTTGATTTTTTGCATCGACCCGATTTTGACAAAAATGATAAGGGGTTACATCACATTTTTTGTCAGAAATGCAAAAACTCCAGAATTGAAGCTTTTGAATGCTAATCGAAAATTCTCGACTGTACGTATCGAAAACGATATATTATTCGGAAATATGCCAATAAATACAAGTATTAGGGGAATGAAAATTTCACGATGTTTTTTTTGGAATCGATTACATATTTTCAAAACTTGCAATTATCATGGAAAATCGATAAATGCAAATCGATTATTCGAATCAATACTCGTATAATGAGATATTGAATTTGAAAATCGGATAAAAAATACTCTTCTTACAGCCATGCAAACATCAGAAAATGGTTGATTTTTTGCTTCGACCCGATTTTGACAAAACTTGCAAATATCATGGATAATCGATAAATGCAAATCGATTCTTCGAATCAATATGCGTATAATGAGATATTCCATTTGAAAATCGGATAAAAAATACTCTTCTTACAGCCATGCAAAGCTCAGAAAATGTTGATTTTTTGCATCGACCCGATTTTGACAAAAATGATAAGGGGTTACATCACATTTTTTGTCAGAAATGCAAAAACTCCAGAATTGAAGCTTTTGAATGCTAATCGAAAATTCTCGACTGTACGTATCGAAAACGATATATTATTCGGAAATATGCCAATAAATACAAGTATTAGGGGAATGAAAATTTCACGATGTTTTTTTTGGAATCGATTACATATTTTCAAAACTTGCAATTATCATGGAAAATCGATAAATGCAAATCGATTCTTCGAATCAATACGCGTATAATGAGATATTGAATTTGAAAATCGGATAAAAAATACTCTTCTTACAGCCATGCAAACACTCAGAAAATGTTGATTTTTTGCTTCGACCCGATTTTGACAAAACTTGCAATTATCATGGATAATCGATAAATGCAAATCGATTCTTCGAATCAATACGCGTATAATGAGATATTCCATTTGAAAATCGGATAAAAAATACTCTTCTTACAGCCATGCAAACTTCAGAAAATGTTGATTTCTTGCATCGACCCGATTTTGACAAAACTTGGAAATATCATGGAAAATCGATAAATGCAAATCGATTATTCGAATCAATACTCGTATAATGAGATATTGAATTTGAAAATCGGATAAAAAATACTCTTCTTACAGCCATGCAAAACTCAGAAAATGTTGATTTTTTGCTTCGACCCGATTTTGACAAAACTTGCAATTATCATGGATAATCGATAAATGCAAATCGATTCTTCGAATCAATACGCGTATAATGAGATATTCAATTTGAAAATCGGATAAAAAATACTCTTCTTACAGCCATGCAAAGCTCAGAAAATGTTGATTTTTTGCATCGACCCGATTTTGACAAAAATGATAAGGGGTTACATCACATTTTTTGTCAGAAATGCAAAAACTCCAGAATTGAAGCTTTTGAATGCTAATCGAAAATTCTCGACTGTACGTATCGAAAACGATATATTATTCGGAAATATGCCAATAAATACAAGTATTAGGAGAATGAAAATTTCACGATGCTTTTTTTTGGAATCGATTACATATTTTCAAAACTTGCAATTATCATGGAAAATCGATAAATGCAAATCGATTATTCGAATCAATACTCGTATAATGAGATATTGAATTTGAAAATCGGATAAAAAATACTCTTCTTACAGCCATGCAAAACTCAGAAAATGGTTGATTTTTTGCTTCGACCCGATTTTGACAAAACTTGCAATTATCATGGATAATCGATAAATGCAAATCGATTCTTCGAATCAATACGCGTATAATGAGATATTCCATTTGAAAATCGGATAAAAAATACTCTTCTTACAGCCATGCAAAGCTCAGAAAATGTTGATTTTTTGCATCGACCCGATTTTGACAAAAATGATAAGGGGTTACATCACATATTTTGTCAGAAATGCAAAAACTCCAGAATTGAAGCTTTTGAATGCTAATCGAAAATTCTCGACTGTACGTATCGAAAACGATATATTATTCGGAAATATGCCAATAAATACAAGTATTAGGAGAATGAAAATTTCACGATGCTTTTTTTTGGAATCGATTACATATTTTCAAAACTTGCAATTATCATGGAAAATCGATAAATGCAAATCGATTCTTCGAATCAATACGCGTATAATGAGATATTGAATTTGAAAATCGGATAAAAAATACTCTTCTTACAGCCATGCAAACATCAGAAAATGGTTGATTTTTTGCTTCGACCCGATTTTGACAAAACTTGGAAATATCATGGAAAATTGATAATTACAAATCGATCATTCGAATCAAAACGCGTCTAATGAGATATTCCATTTGAAAATCGGATAAAAAATACTCTTCTTACAGCCATGCAAAATTCAGAAAATGTTGATTTTTTGCATCGACCCGATTTTGACAAAAATGATAAGGGGTTACATCACATTTTTTGTCAGAAATGCAAAAACTCCAGAATTGAAGCTTTTGAATGCTAATCGAAAATTCTCGACTGTACGTATCGAAAACGATATATTATTCGGAAATATGCCAAAAAATACAAGTATTAGGAGAATGAAAATTTCACGATGTTTTTTTTGGAATCGATTACATATTTTCAAAACTTGCAATTATCATGGAAAATCGATAAATGCAAATCGATTATTCGAATCAATACTCGTATAATGAGATATTGAATTTGAAAATCGGATAAAAAATACTCTTCTTCCAGCCATGCAAACATCAGAAAATGGTTGATTTTTTGCATCGATCCGATTTTGACAAAACTTGGAAATATCATGGAAAATCGATAAATGCAAATCGATTATTCGAATCAATACTCGTATAATGAGATATTGAATTTGAAAATCGGATAAAAAATACTCTTCTTACAGCCATGCAAAATTCAGAAAATGTTGATTTTTTGCATCGACCCGATTTTGACAAAACTTGCAATTATCATGGATAATCGATAAATGCAAATCGATTCTTCGAATCAATACGCGTATAATGAGATATTCCATTTGAAAATCGGATAAGAAATACTCTTCTTACAGCCATGCAAACTTCAGAAAATGTTGATTTTTTGCTTCGACCCGATTTTGACAAAACTTGGAAATATCCTGGAAAATCGATAAATGCAAATCGATTCTTCGAATCAATACGCGTATAATGACATATTCAATTTGAAAATCGGATAAAAAATACTCTTCTTACAGCCATGCAAAGCTCAGAAAATGTTGATTTTTTGCATCGACCCGATTTTGACAAAAATGATAAGGGGTTACATCACATTTTTTGTCAGAAATGCAAAAACTCCAGAATTGAAGCTTTTGAATGCTAATCGAAAATTCTCGACTGTACGTATCGAAAACGATATATTATTCGGAAATATGCAAAAAAATACCAGTATTATCGATTACATATTTTCAAAACTTGCAATTATCATGGAAAATTGATAAATGCAAACCGATTATTCGAATCAATATGCGTCTAATGAGATATTCCATTTGAAAATCGGATAAAAAATACTCTTCTTACAGCCATGCAAAATTCAGAAAATGTTGATTTTTTGCATCGACCCGATTTTGACAAAACTTGGAAATATCATGGAAAATCGATAAATGCAAATCGATTCTTCGAATCAATACTCGTATAATGAGATATTGAATTTGAAAATCGGATAAAAAATACTCTTCTTACAGCCATGCAAAGCTCAGAAAATGTTGATTTTTTGCATCGACCCGATTTTGACAAAAATGATAAGGGGTTACATCACATTTTTTGTCAGAAATGCAAAAACTCCAGAATTGAAGCTTTTGAATGCTAATCGAAAATTCTCGACTGTACGTATCGAAAACGATATATTATTCGGAAATATGCCAATAAATACAAGTATTAGGGGAATGAAAATTTCACGATGTTTTTTTTTGGAATCGATTACATAATTTCAAAACTTGCAATTATCATGGAAAATCGATAAATGCAAATCGATTCTTCGAATCAATACGCGTATAATGAGATATTCAATTTGAAAATCGGATAAAAAATACTCTTCTTACAGCCATGCAAAACTCAGAAAATGTTGATTTTTTGCTTCGACCCGATTTTGACAAAACTTGCAATTATCATGGATAATCGATAAATGCAAATCGATTTTTCGAATCAATACGCGTATAATGAGATATTCCATTTGAAAATCGGATAAAAAATACTCTTCTTACAGCCATGCAAACTTCAGAAAATGTTGATTTTTTGCATCGACCCGATTTTGACAAAACTTGGAAATATCATGGAAAATCGATAAATGCAAATCGATTATTCGAATCAATACTCGTATAATGAGATATTGAATTTGAAAATCGGATAAAAAATACTCTTCTTACAGCCATGCAAAACTCAGAAAATGTTGATTTTTTGCTTCGACCCGATTTTGACAAAACTTGGAAATATCATGGAAAATCGATAAATGCAAATCGATTCTTCGAATCAATACGCGTATAATGACATATTCAATTTGAAAATCGGATAAAAAATACTCTTCTTCCAGCCATGCAAACATCAGAAAATGGTTGATTTTTTGCATCGATCCGATTTTGACAAAAATGATAAGGGGTTACATCACATTTTTTGTCAGAAATGCAAAAACTCCAGAATTGAAGTTTTTGAATGCTAATCGAAAATTCTCGACTGTACGTATCGACAACGATATATTATTCGGAAATATGCAAAAAAATACCAGTATTAGGAGCATGCCAATTTCACGATGTTTTTTTTGGAATCGATTACATATTTTCAAAACTTGCAATTATCATGGAAAATCGATAAATGCAAATCGATTCTTCGAATCAATACGCGTATAATGACATATTCAATTTGAAAATCGGATAAAAAATACTCTTCTTACAGCCATGCAAAGCTCAGAAAATGTTGATTTTTTGCATCGACCCGGTTTTGACAAAAATGATAAGGGGTTACATCACATTTTTTGTCAGAAATGCAAAAACTCCAGAATTGAAGCTTTTGAATGCTAATCGAAAATTCTCGACTGTACGTATCGAAAACGATATATTATTCGGAAATATGCAAAAAAATACCAGTATTAGGAGCATGCCAATTTCACGATGTTTTTTTTGGAATCGATTACATATTTTCAAAACTTGCAATTATCATGGAAAATCGATAAATGCAAATCGATTATTCGAATCAATACTCGTATAATGAGATATTGAATTTGAAAATCGGATAAAAAATACTCTTCTTCCAGCCATGCAAACATCAGAAAATGGTTGATTTTTTGCATCGATCCGATTTTGACAAAACTTGGAAATATCATGGAAAATTGATAAATGCAAACCGATTATTCGAATCAATATGCGTATAATGAGATATTCCATTTGAAAATCGGATAAAAAATACTCTTCTTACAGCCATGCAAAATTCAGAAAATGTTGATTTATTGCATCGACCCGATTTTGACAAAAATGATAAGGGGTTACATCACATTTTTTGTCAGAAATGCAAAAACTCCAGAATTGAAGCTTTTGAATGCTAATCGAAAATTCTCGACTGTACGTATCGAAAACGATATATTATTCGGAAATATGCCAATAAATACAAGTATTAGGGGAATGAAAATTTCACGATGTTTTTTTTTGGAATCGATTACATATTTTCAAAACTTGCAATTATCATGGAAAATCGATAAATGCAAATCGATTCTTCGAATCAATACGCGTATAATGAGATATTCAATTTGAAAATCGGATAAAAAATACTCTTCTTACAGCCATGCAAACATCAGAAAATGGTTGATTTTTTGCTTCGACCCGATTTTGACAAAACTTGCAATTATCATGGAAAATCGATAAATGCAAATCGATTATTCGAATCAATACTCGTATAATGAGATATTGAATTTGAAAATCGGATAAAAAATACTCTTCTTCCAGCCATGCAAACATCAGAAAATGGTTGATTTTTTGCATCGATCCGATTTTGACAAAACTTGGAAATATCATGGAAAATTGATAAATATGAACCGATTATTCGAATCAATATGCGTATAATGAGATATTCCATTTGAAAATCGATAAAAAATACTCTTCTTACAGCCATGCAAAATTCAGAAAATGTTGATTTTTTGCATCGACCCGATTTTGACAAGAATGATAAGGGGTTACATCACATTTTTTGTCAGAAATGCAAAAACTCCAGAATTGAAGCTTTTGAATGCTAATCGAAAATTCTCGACTGTACGTATCGAAAACGATATATTATTCGGAAATATGCCAATAAATACAAGTATTAGGAGAATGAAAATTTCACGATTTTTTTTTTGGAATCGATTACATATTTTCAAAACTTGCAATTATCATGGAAAATCGATAAATGCAAATCGATTCTTCGAATTAATACGCGTATAATGAGATATTCAATTTGAAAATCGGATAAAAAATACTCTTCTTACAGCCATGCAAACATCAGAAAATGGTTGATTTTTTGCTTCGACCCGATTTTGACAAAACTTGCAATTATCATGGATAATCGATAAATGCAAATCGATTATTCGAATCAATACTCGTATAATGAGATATAGAATTTGAAAATCGGATAAAAAATACTCTTCTTACAGCCATGCAAAACTCAGAAAATGTTGATTTTTTGCTTCGACCCGATTTTGACAAAACTTGGAAATAGCATGGAAAATCGATAAATGCAAATCGATTCTTCGAATCAATACGCGTATAATGACATATTCAATTTGAAAATCGGATAAAAAATACTCTTCTTCCAGCCATGCAAACATCAGAAAATGGTTGATTTTTTGCATCGATCCGATTTTGACAAAACTTGGAAATATCATGGAAAATTGATAAATGCAAACCGATTATTCGAATCAATATGCGTCTAATGAGATATTCCATTTGAAAATCGGATAAAAAATACTCTTCTTACAGCCATGCAAAGCTCAGAAAATGTTGATTTTTTGCATCGACCCGGTTTTGACAAAAATGATAAGGGGTTACATCACATTTTTTGTCAGAAATGCAAAAACTCCAGAATTGAAGTTGTTGAATGCCAATCCAAACGATCCTTGAGACTCCAATTAGTTTGCCATATTAACTGACAGGATACGAAAGGATACAGCCGAATTACAAGCTATTTTCTCCGTAGAAAATACTCTTATTATCTCAGAAGTTTTAAGGACTTTCGTCCTTGTTGTTCTTAATTCTAAATCAGGACCATAAGGACAATATTTGGTACAAAGGACATAGCGATAGTCCTTCAAATGTCCAAGCTACTGCCGATTTTTTGCATTTGTGCCCATTTTCCGACCATTTCCCTTTAAAAATAAATATGAGATCTAATTTTTGGTGAATCATGGATATCCTTGAATGGCAATCGATCGTCCTGCTCTATACGAGCTCAGAATAGGGTATAATTTTAATAATTTTAAGGATTTAAACGAGTTGTAGCTGAAGAATTAATGTTCCCTTTCGAAAAATTGCTCTAACTCGGGCATATCCTTGCACAGGGGGAGAGGACATTTGGATCGTGAGCAGCAGCATTATTGTTTTCCATCTAAGTTTTATGGGGTCATCATCCACAAGCGAATCAGTTGTAGTGTTTTTATTAGACTTCTGTTATCTTTCCAGAAATAAGCATGAGAGAGCAAATCAGAAAATAATCTTTGCGTTTTTTATATATTTATACAATTATATAAACTGATTCTTATGCATACAGAATCAATTTAATGCGTCATCACGAAAAGCTTTATATATATATATATATATATATATGAATTTATATACATATAAACAAACTTCGTACCCATTGCCAGTTACCTTTTAGATGTTAATGCTTTATAGCTTTCCGGATTATGTCATTTTAGTTGTTGCTTGCAAAATTACAAAGCAATTGCTGTCTGCCTGTCTGTTATGGGCTTTTGAAGGTTTTTACCGGTCATCGTGGAAACCTTTTGCCTTTTGCAGCTGGCTAGAGTCGTGCGCAGATGCACCGGGTCTGATAGACCTTTTGGCAAGCAGACTTCAGCTGCTGTCAGGCGGATGAATGGATCAGTCGATGACGCCAGCCCAAAGACAACAACAAACATAAAAAATTAATAACAATAATAATGAAAATGTAAGAACGCTCTAGTCGGGACTGCCCGACTACGAGATCCCCTGAACCAAGTCCGAGATGGTGTTTTAAACCTTCTAGCTTACATCTTGATTGATTGTTAAATAACTTTGGTTCTTAATGAAATTTTCAGTACATAATTGACATCCAAATGTGTATATAGGTGAAATTCCAACTCCCTAGTATTTGAAATACGTTTTTTTTCACTAATAGGGGGAGGTATCTACAATCTAAAATGTTTAATAACTGTATTTTCATCACAGAAACCTACATAGTTAATTTGGTATCTATCGCTATTATGGTCTTTAAGTTATAGCTTACAAAGTCAAAATATCGATTGTTATCGATAATAAGGAAATAGGATGAGGTATCGAAAACAGAAAAAAATTAGCATTGCGTATAGTATACCCGAATAAATATTTAAAATTTCAAATCTCTAGCTTTTGAGGTTTACGAAATCACTGCGTTCTTACGGACGGAAAGACGAGCATGGCTTGAACGACTCAGCGCGTCGTTCTGTTCAAGAATGTACATACTTTTTGGAGTCTGCCACGCCTCCTTCTGCCAGTTACATTCTTTGTCACAAAACTATTATAGCCTGAATTTTCCCTTTTCAATGGGTTTAGGGTATAAAAAGTTATTTAATAGCATGCCTCGCAACTATTTGCCCAAAAAAAAAGAGTCAAGTCATTTGCATAATTGCCTTAGGCTACAATTGTGGGAGTCTTTTGCGAAAAGTAGCTCAATCTGAAATCCGAATAGAGAATCTCCACAGACAGCTCAATTGCTATGGCCAGAGCTAATGATCAAGTGTGCCAACTATTTTATTTGGTGTCATAAAACAATATTAGTCGTTCAATTGTTATTTATGCGCTTTTGACATTCATCAGTTCTGCGACAGCCTCGAATTCCAAAGTGTGTCATGCGCCAGCTGCTTTAATAGACACAAATACATATATATATATGTGTATATATGTGTATATATTGTATCTGCGTCTATAGATAGATAGTGAATGAAACATTTTGCGTTTTCTATTTGAATTTTGTTTTGGCTTCTCGCCTTTTATTTAATATTAAATTATTGTACAGGTTGAACTTATTCAAATTGTATTTAGTTGCCATTCGTATTAAATCATAAACATTTAATTTTGGATTTTTTCTCTTTTCGCTACTTAGAAATCGAACTACAGATGTATTTACACGAAAGATAAACAGAAAGAAAAGAAAACAAATTAAACACATATATATGTATATATATGTTTGTCGCTTTGCCCTTTCAACTATACAAAAAACTGCTTACAGTGTAAACATAAAAACTACACGCGTGTCTACACAGATTCTTCGGAGAGAATTCATATATATATATTTGTTTATATTTATAATTTCTATTGACTTTGGTTTGCGTCTTCTTCTTGTATTTAATAGAATTTTTAATATATTTTTGTTTTGTTTTTAACAAAGGTACGTTAAATATTTACGACAAATTCAATGCATTAAAAATAATTTAGTTTTGCCTCAACTTGCCAGCTCGACTTTTCCAATTCGAGTCGTCAAATATGAAGAGAGAGATTTTCATTTTCATAATGTTTATCTTTTACCTTACGTTCCTGCGGGTTCGCGAAAGGGAACCCATACCGCTTAGCTACTACAGAATACAACTAGAGACACGTTCAGCTAAAAACATTCTTAGTGATTACCATTTGCGATTACTTTAGTTATTATTTATGTATATATATACTATATACTTTTTAGCTTAATGCTGCGTTTCCAAATTTTGTTCTTGTGCAGTGAAAAAACAGGATATACACACATAAAGATATATATATATATATATATATCTGTTTTGAGAACTTAAAAATTCCTGATCATTTTCGTTTTTTGCGTTGATCAAATCAATTGCTAAATAAAATTGGCGATTCGTTCGATCTTGTTCATTGGCTCTTTGGCTTATAAACTATGGACGTAACCTCGGGATGGGAAAAGTGCGAAAAGTGCATTGCCATTGTTAAATGTTTTGCAAATGTATCAAATTGTTCATCTTTTATGTTTGCTTTTTGCTTCTGCTAAATGTTTACAGAATTTGAGGCGCGCAGCAATCAAATCTGGAATACAAACAATACAAAATGTTTATACGATTTTAAGTGCTGTGAAAGTTCTTTTCTTGCAATTTCATTTCATTTAGTGCTTTTTTTTCGTTTCTTTTCTGTTTGCTAGCAAATAAATCTAAACAATTTTCAGCATCTAATTTGGTTCGCTCTAGAGTGCATAAATTTCATGTGGTTTTCTATTGTTTACTCTTTTAAATTTTACTTTTTTTGCATATTCTTGTTTTTAGGTTTTGCGTACTTTTTTCATAAATCACAGAAAAAGTTTTTTCATTAAATTGTTTTTGGTATTTAGTTATTTTATTTTAATATTCAAGTTCACTTTTATTTCTACTACAAAATAGAATTTTGTTTTTTTTGTTGCGTTTTTAAACGCTGCTAAAACGCGCGCGCCTTTTGAACAGTGCCTGCACAAAGTTCATGCACAGCTGAAAAACGCGCATCGCACTTTTAAAATAGTTTTTACTTGTTTATTCCATTCAAATTTTACACTAAACTCGATTAGTTGAATGTTCTTGATATAAGTTTTGGTTTCATAAAAGTTTTGGCCGCTGGGCCATAGAGGGCGCCACGTTTTTCGTCATTGATTTAAGTAAATAATTTGTTAACATATTTTGCTCTACGTTTATTTCTTAGTTGCTTTCACTTCTACACGCCAATATTAATATATATTTGTTTTTGATTCATTTACCTTTCAAAACCATTTGAAATATCTTTGATTTCAGTTTTTTTTTTTGCACATTAAGTTAGTTCTCCGTGGAACTCTCTCTTTCTCTCGTCCTCTCATCTTTTGTGTTTGTATTGCGTAACGTTTCATAATAGTAGTTGGAAATTGGTTTGTTTGGATTTCATTTTAACTACGACTCTATGTAAAATACTTGGTTAGGTTTATTTTGTAATTTTATTTAGTTTTAGTTGTTGACTATTTGTGTATTTAGAATTTACTTGCTGTTGCTGCTAAAAACTTTTCTTACTACATTTCAATTCTAGTTTAATTTGAGTTTAACTATTCGATTCGATTCGATTTCGTTTCGATTTGTTTACACTGTTTTTTACTATGCTCTAAAACTCGGGGCTCAACTCGCAGCCCGCTCGCCTGATGCTTTTAGTTTAATCTTTTAAGTAACTACTTCAACAGCTTTTACGACTATTATTTCTATTATTATTTACTAGGATTTCGTTTGATTTCGTATGCAAAATGTTTAGTTTCTTTTTTTGAGACAGCAGCAAAAACTGAAAAAATGAAATAAAATAAAAAATAATATTAAATTATGCGGTATAAATGATTTAAGTTTATTTGTTGTTTTTTTTTTTAATATTTTGCTTTATACATAAATTCATTTATTATTTGTATTTTAATTAATAATAATTAAAAATTTATCACTTAAACAGCGCGGCAAAGTTTTCCTTCTAATGACAAAAAAGAGCTTTAAAATAATAATAATAATATAGTTTATAAATGAAACAAAGACGAGCTAATTATCGGCTTGCCGAACCTTGAATACTCTCACAGACAAATATACCCTATATAGTTGTTCGCAGTTAGGAAGTTATACATAATATATAAAGGTTTTATAGGATCTGCTTTTATGATATCTTCCAACAGTTGTAAATCTATGAATTGTAGGAGAACTATAGTTAGGCATGAGGTTTAGATGAACTCGTCTTAGATAGCCCGGGTTTTTGGGATACCCCATAAGGAAAGTTATGCTAGTCAGATAGTTTGAATGCAACTACTTAGAATTACAAATTAGGATCTTGAGTGAACACAGAAATCAAAAGTTTATTCTACTTTTCGAGTGATCTGCAGACGAAAACAAAAAAAGTATTGTTGAATAATTAAATTTTGATTGTATACACATACACAGACAGCACACAATGACAAAAGAGAAATCTACAATTTGTATATATAATATAATTTTTTTTGTTTTTTTTTGCTTAAATTATAAATTTTGTTTATGTATAAAAATCTTTAGAAAAAAGTCTGCGGCAAACGAAATTTGACTAAACTTTGAGTATCCTTATAAAGATAAGACGTGGATAGCCTAACTAACTAAACGTAACTAATATGCCCAGGCACGAATTTGACTGAAATGCTGCTGCTGCTGCTGTCGTCCCCCCTCTCCCTCACTCTCTTTTACTCGCTTTCTCTATCTCACTCCGCTTGCATATGCTGAAATCGAATTAGGAATTGGACAAATTTTGGGTTTAGGACCCGACTTTTATGGGTGCCGATTATTGTTTGTTGTTTGCTGGGTTGTTTTGTGGGTTGTTTGTTGTTGTTGTTGTTGCTGGGTTGTTGTTGTTGGGCTGATTTTGTGTAGATCAAAATTTTGGTCTAACAATAGAAACGTACGCCATCCACTGAGAGGACCTGCTTTAATTTTCATTTATTCTGTCGATTCGGTTCCGTATGCAGCTGCACGCCTTCCACAGTAAAAATTGAGGTTTCTGTGAAGCATAAAATAAATAAAGATTTATTAAATATATTCGTTGAAATTTTCTTAATTAAAATTTAAATTATGACAGCACATTATTTAATGTACTCTCTCTCTCTGTCTCTGTCAACAGACAGGCCAGACAATTAAAATGCAATGCAAATTTCATTTTTCAAACGAGGGAGGCACTGTGCCACGCCCCCAGCATAACCGCAATGCTCACACGCTCGAGCGCTGCGGTTTTAATACCCTAAACCCATTGAAAATGTGAATTCAGGGTATAATGGTTTTGTAAGAAAGTATGTAACAGGCAGAAGGAGGCGTGACAGACCCCACAAAGTATATATATTCTTATATTCGATATTTTGACTTGGTTTTTAAGCTATAACTTAAAGACCTAATAGCTAGAGATACCAAATTGACTATATATGTTTCTGTGAAGAAAATACAGATAATAAACATTTTAAATTTTGGATACCTCCCCCTATTAGCCCCAAAAATATAAAAAACGTATTTCAAATACTAGGGAAATGGGATTTTACATATATACATATTTGGATGTCAATATTACGTACTGAAAATTTCATTAAGAAAGTAAATCTAGAACCGAAGTTATTTAACAAGCGATTTTTCATAGTGCTGCCCAGAATGCAACCCAAGCACAGCCGTTAAATCATCTACGCAGTAAGCGGAGCGCGTGCTAGTGTGTACATGTATATGTGTGCGTGTGAGTCCGCGCAGAGGGTAATATGTATAGATAAAAAACACCACCTCAGACTTGGTTCAGGGGATCTCCTAGTCGGGCAGACCCGACTAGAGCGTTCTTACTTATTTTGGGCTGTGCATTGACCTTATCCGGCTGCTGGCCAACATGATAAATGCGGCACATTAGTTGCGTTTTAATTGATTTTATCTGAACAAACTGTTAAAGCTGCGACCGCAAGAGAGGGAGAGGGCTGCTGTTTGATGAACAAACAAAAGTTGTAAAGCTGAAAGTTGCCCTAATGAGACTCCACCTGCGTGAAATCAAAGCTGTTTACAATTTTGACCAAAATTAGCATATTTACGAGTCTGTAAATAGTCGGAGAGCTAGATGAATGCGTATACAAATCAACGTTAATCACATTTTAAGCGCACATTAAGCTGCACAGCCATTAAATGGACATCAGAGAGAGGGAGAAGGAGGGGGAGAGTGAGAAGAGCCTTCTCCCTATAACTAGATTCCATTCAGCTGCAGTCCCGAGAGTCTCCTCATCGGCCAGATAAATGCACTTGGCAAATTGCAACGTTCGCTGCGCTCGCTTTTGGCGTGTTTCGTATTCCCTTTATTCCACCAAATGCTTCGGGGCTAAATGTTTTCCATTTACAATTGCAAATCGAAGCGAGCAGCGCACAAAAAGTTCAACGGCTTAGACTAAAAATGGTTTTAGCCAGGAAAATTTGTGAGAGCCCCTAGTTGACTAATGGCTTAATGGTAATTCTAGGATATTAGCAAGGAGTCTATTTTTTATATATATGTATAGAGTATAAATAAGTATAGATACTATTGGTAGCCACTATAAGACAAAGCTCTAAGGAGAGCTGAGGAGCGTTGTTGATTCATGGAGGCAAGGGATTTGAGTGGGACTTGGCTATACATTATTAAGGACTTATTTAGACTTCTTAGGAGTCTTTAGACTTGCGTTATAAATTTATAATAAATAATACTAATAATAAATGTATGTAACAAAGATTAGCAGCACAACAAGGTGGCAGAGTTGCAAAGAAGGAAGTAATGCAGTGGTGGCTGATCGATAGTCGTAAAGAAGTATTCAAATTGTGAAGAAGTAGCGTTAAGTGGATTTAAGCTAAAGAGGGAAGAAGTCGTAAAAGTTGTAGAAGACGACAGAGACGAAAAGTTAAAGTCAAAGTCGACAAAGCTGAAAGCCGAGATTTAAAATTACCAAAACCTAATCTAATCTAATATAATCCTAATTAATAAATATAAGTATATGTTATTATTATATTTTATTATATTATTATATTATTTTGTGTTGACAAATATAATACAACATATAATAAAAATAATATTAAAATACAATAATTGACAAAAAGTATTTTCTTCAATTGAGTAAGAATATAGCCCTATAGTTTTATGATCCAACTGATTTGATTAGTTGGATAACATTTTATGCTATGTGGGAAGTATTTATACAAACTAGAAAACCAATATTTCGGGAAGAAATATTTGATTATAAATTAAAAAGCAACTCTCTAAAATCAACTTCCTATTCACTTTACAAAGAATGGAAACTTATTGAGTACATAAAACTTATTACAATGCTTCTCGCTGCCGTTTTTTTGCCATAAACTTTGCTATATTAAGAAAACAGAACTTCTTGACTTCTTCATCATTTCTATATCGTATATAAACATAAGCTGTTTTCTTAATATAGCAAAGTAGTATTTGTCATTTAAGATGAAGAAATGAAGAAGTTCTTTTTCATAACTCACAAAACTGCTCTTAAAGTTTCTCGCTGTTTTGCTTATACTCAACATTTAGTTAGGAATTCGCTTTAGTATATTATTTTCTACTATTCCTTTATTGTATTTAGATAAATAAGAACAAATGAAGAAGTTCATCTTATGAGCCATATTTTTCATAACTCTCAAAACTACTGTTAAAGTTTCTCGCTGTTTTGCTTACACTCCATATTTATTTTGGATACTGGAAACTACATAGTTGTAGTATATTATCTACTACTACTCGCCTATGTCATTTAGATAAAAAGAACAAATGAAGAAGTTTATGCTATTCCTATATTTAGATAAAAAGAACAAATGAAGAGAGAAATCTTTTTCATATTTCACAAAACTATTCTTAAAGTTTCTCACTGATTTGCTTACGCTCAACATTTATTTTGGGCATATTCAAAGTGTCTTCTGGCAAATTAACTAGTTGCTTTTCATAGACTTCTTCTAATGGCTTTTCCTCTGTTGCGTTAGCAACTCGGACTTGTTGCAAATAGAAAACTTTCTCGCCCAGTCGAGGTACACAAATTAAAACACAAAAAGTGTAATTACTGCTAACTGTAGACAGTGGATTGGTAGCTGTTTTAGCCCATGCAAACATTAGTTAAACAGACAACAACAAGGCACTAACTTTAAATGAGTTGTAGTTCAATTGGGGAAGCAGATGGAGAAAGAACAAACACAAAGCCGTGTTGCATTTTAATTGGATTTCTTTTTCGGGGGCTGGCAACAATGCGACAAGGCTTCTAAATATTTAATATACGAAAGTTGAACAAGTCTTACCGTCTGGCAATTCGTAGAGTTTCTTTGGCAATTGCGCAAAGTAGGTATGATGCAGTGCCTCCTCGGCACCGATGCGCTGCTCGGGATTGAGCTGCAGGAACGCGTTCGCTATCGTCTCGCCCTCGATAATATCGTACAGCCGTGGAAAATTGTGACCCAGTTTTCGTGGTCGATAGAAACCTTAACCAGAAAACAAAAAAACAAGTTAAATTAGTTTTTTTTTTTGTCAGTTGTGTTTAGCAATTCAATTGCCGGCCAATTACTTACCCAGCTTGTGCGGCTTGTAGCCAGGGAAATGTGTGACGCCCTGCCACGTGTCCTCGGTGGGCGTGCCAAGCAATTTAAATATCTTGTCCAGCTGATCGTACGTATCACGTATGCCCGGAAATGTCGGCATACCAGTCACCATCTCCACAAATATACAGCCAACGCCCCACATATCCAGCGACGTGGAGTATTCCGTGCTGCCCAACAGAACATCTACATAAAAGAGAGAGAGAGAGAGAGAGAGAGAGAGAGAGAGAGAGAGAGGAGGAGGAGTTAGGTGGGTTGCTTCGTTAGGTAAATGCAGCTTTTTTCTATGGAAATAAATTGCAATTTTAAATAAATAAACAGAGCTGTTACGAAAGGTAACCAGCCAGCCAGCCAGGCAGCCAGGCAACTGGCCAGTCGGCTGACAGCCTGACACACTGACTGACAGCCATGCAGAGGTCGTCTTAACGCTTATCTCGGCTGGCCCTTAACAAAGTTTCCTACACACATAGACAGAAAAAAACAAGTAAGAACGTTCTAGTCGGGTCTGCCCGACTACGAGATCCCCTGAACCAAGTCCGAGGTGATGTTTTAAACAACCTAGCTTACATCTTTTATCTATACATATTACATACACACGCACACATATACACATGCGCACACAAGCAATCGCACCAATAACTGCGTAGTTGATTTGAATGTATGCTTGCACACGTATAGAGAAAATGCTAGGCGCTTGCTTTTTCAAAATGTTTTCTTTAATAACTTCTATATTACTAAACGTATTTTGATCAAATTCTCTGCATTGAAGGATTTTATTTTATTAAAAATACGGTTTTGCCTAAAAAGCTTAAAAATAATTTATTGTGGCTTTGAAAATTTTTTTTTTTACAAATTGCTTTTGTAAAATGTGGAGCCGATATCCAAAATATAAAAAAATATAAATTGTAATTTATCTTTTTAAAAAGATGTAAAAGATATGATTAAAAAACTGAATCTCGATAACGTTTTTAATCGATATCAGTAAAACAGGATAAGTTATCGAATATCTAAAACAAACTTGATATGCGCGCTGTATACAAGCAAATTCGTGCAAAATTTCAAGTCTCCAGTTCTTATAGGTTCTGAGATCCACGCATTCATACATACAGACAGACGGACAGGACTAAATCGACTCAGCTCGTAGCCCTGATCAAGTATATATATTCTTTATGGGATCTGCCACGCCTCCTTTTGCCTGTTACATACATTGTCACAAAACCATTATACCCTGATTTACCATTTTCAATGGGTTGAGGGCATAAAAAAGAAGAAAAACCACCTGCACAGGTAAAGCACACAGAGCTTAGCTAGAGCTAGGAGCTAGGAGCCAGGAGGAGTTGACCAAACCGCATCCGCACGTTTGCATACATCCATCCACTTGGCTGCAATTGTTGCTGCTGCTGCTGCTGCTCAGCTCTGGCCTGGTCAAGAGTTTGCTTGTCTGCTAAGAAGTGCAGATTAAATTTGTTTAACATGCTTTGACTTGCCCGCTGAGGTCAGTCTGGAGCCTAGGGAGCAGCAGTAGCTGGAGCTGCAAGCTGGCAACAGGAAACTGGCAGCCGCTCGACTTCACACAAACTGTTTATGTCGAGGGAATTGCATATTAAAAAATTAACTTTATTCTCTTTACGTCTTTCTCTTTTGCCTTTTTTTCAATTTAGCGCTGCAAATTGATGGAAATTTCGCAAAATTAATTGTTTACCCATTGGACGTTGTCTATTTAGTGGAATATTAAAATTAATCTGTTTTCAGCTCTCTGCAAAATAAATTGAACATTTTTAATGGAAAAACCCCAAAAGCCAATATTAATCTACTTTTCGCTTAGCTGTTCTTTGTTTGGTGGTTTTTTTCTGAGGAAAATGCTAAAAATTGATGAAGTTTCAGCTTCGACTGCTGCAGAACTAACAAATGAACTAGTTAATTTAGTGGTCTGTAAACAAGGAAATTTTCTGGGAGATTAATATTAACATGAGGATTAACAGACGGATTTCGAAAAATATTTGTAACTTTACTTTGTATTCTTCTTAAGTAACTTTATCAAATTTCTAAAAAATAAATATATAATGCTTTTTTGTATTAGCATGAAGATTTTGGTTAACAACAAGTTTAACATTCATTATTCTCTCAGCTCATAGCTTAAAAGTATTTTAAGATTCTTTGGGTATTCAGCTAGTTTACTATGGATTGGTTTAACTTGCAGATGAACATTCAGATTTTTTAAAACACTCTTGTTAGTGGTTTATTAATAAATTCCTTTAGTGTTGGGAAACTTTCAAGTGAACTTGTTCATTCAGTTCACAAACATGGCATGAGATTTAAAGCTCACATTTATCAAGACTCTTAGCTTTCTAGTAGCTAAACAAGAATTGCAATTTTAGCAAATGAACTAGTTCATTTTTGGCTTTATGAACTTGAAGATTAACATTGATATGAAAATTAACATATCTATCAAATCTGCAATGAACTAGTTAATTATTGGTTTTACGAACTTAATGATTACCATTGACATGAAAATTAATATTCAAATATCTTAAAGATCTTAACTAAATAATGCATAAAAGTTTGTTGACTTTTGCAAATACTTTCAAATGAACTAGTTCATTTGAACTCCTATTAACATGCACTTAATCATTAAAATAAAGTTTAACATGAACATGTCTAAAAGTTCATTGCTTAATAGTAACTAATAATTTCCTGAATTGAATTCCTAGACTTTCAATTGAACTAGTTCATTTTATTATTCTTTTTATTATTAATCTATTAACATTAAGTTTAACATTCGCATGTATTAAAGTTTTTGGCATATGCTAACCATTAGTTTATATTAACTAATAAAAAGTTGCTTCATGACTGTCGAATGATATAGTTCATTCAGCTGTACATTAATATAGAGCTGTCTTAAAGTTCTTAGTTTAAGCTAACCATTAGTTGCTGTAAAGTAACAAACAATTGCTTAGTGACTCTAAAAATGAACTAGTTCATACATCCAAAATAACTATTAGTTGCTATTAAGTAACAAACAATTCCTTCATGAACTAGTTCATACAGTTTTTCATTAGCACAAAGATTAACTTTAACATTAAGTTAAATAATAATATTTCTCAAAGTGCTTCTAGGCACTTGAGCAACAATTGCCAACCTAGCAAATTGACTAGTTCACTCTGTATTCTAGTAAAATGAAAATTAAGTTTAATCACATTCAGGCATTAGAGTCTTGTTCAAGTCATTAAACTAGTTCATTAAGCTCTATAGCTGCTATGACAACGCACTTGAAGTCATGAAAATATGCAATTACATCTCTCAGTCTTTGGTTGCACTCACCTGGTGGACGGTACCATAACGTAACCACTTCATGGGAATACGTGTGGCTGGGCACGCTCTTGGCACGGGCCAGGCCAAAGTCGGCAAGCTTCAGTTCGCCGCAGTCGCTGATTAGCAGATTCTGTGGCTTCACATCGCGGTGCAGGACACGACGCTTGTGGCAGTAGGAGAGACCGCGCAGGAGCTGGAAAAGGAACAGACGCACATTGCGATGATCCAGGCCACCCGGATGCTTCTCCATATATTGCGATAGATCGGTATTCTATATGAAATAGAAAAAGATATTAATTAGCTATATGTTTTCTATATGATATATATATTTCATTCGAATACTTACCACATATTCAAAGACAAAGGTCAGCGTCTCGCGGGTGTGCACAATGTCGTGCAGGGTCACAATGTTGCTGTGTTTCAGTTCTTTTAGCAGCGACGCCTCCCTTATGGCCGTGAACGGTGCGCCCTCCTCCTCCTGCAACCGGATCTCCTTCAGTGCAACACGCTGGTAGGTTAATCTGTGGTGGGAAATTAAGGAAATAAATACACAAGTCAAAGCACCTACAAAAAACAAGTGAGAACGCTCTAGCCGCGATTGCCCGACTACGAGATGCCCTGAACACATCACATCTGTTTCACACAGACTCATACACACATACATATATTTTTGTTTGTATATTTTGTTTTCTTTAATAACTTCCGTGTTACTTAACGGATTTTTATGAAATTTTCAGCATCGAATCCTTTTATTTTATTTAATATGGGATAGTACCTAAAAAAGACCAATTTTTTAAAATTGTTGCTATAATTGCATCTAAACTTCAAATAAATTGATTTTGTAATATTTGGAGCCGGTATCCAAAATATAAAAAAAACCGAAACTGTAAAAAACCGAAAATTGTAAAAGATATGCTTATAAAAAAGAATCCCGATAACGATTTTTGATCGATTTTGTGGAAACAAAAGGTTATCGATTTTTTGAAACAAACTTGATATTCGCGCTATATAGGAGGAACTTCGTGTAAAATTTCAAGACTCTAGCTCTTATAAGTTCTGAGATCGTCGGGTTCAGACATACGGACAGACAGACAGACGGAGAGGGCTACATCTAGTCAGCTTGTCGCCCTGATCAATATATATACTTTTTGGCCACGCCCACTTCTGCCTGTTACATGCTTTAAACAAAGCCATTATACTCTGATTTTCCATTTTCAATGGAATCAGTGTATAAAAACTGAAATTTCCCATTGACTAAGGCAAGCAAACAGATGTCCTAAGAGGTACATCGTCGAAGGGCGGGGCTACTTCTCCGGCTCGTCCAGGCATTAGCATTGTTCTTGCCGCAAGTC
Organism: Drosophila gaucha; assembly: GCA_035045545.1. NCBI lineage: Eukaryota > Metazoa > Arthropoda > Insecta > Diptera > Drosophilidae > Drosophila > Drosophila gaucha. Next base: position 12,736,838 of record JAWNOY010000292.1, on the reverse strand, counting down.
ATGTAGGAGAGCTCGGGTCTTCGCATACATTAAACAGACATAACGAGCCAAACAAAAATACGCACAAAAATGTGCCGCAACACTTAAATTAGGATAAGGCCGGGCACAGACACGCCTGCCACGCCCACAAACGGGCGGTGCCATCTAAGCCGCATATTTGAAGTGTCAAATTAGGTTAAATTATTTGACACCGACGCCACAGACGCCAAGAATTTATGAGACCTGCTTTGGCCCAGGCAAATTCTAATTGGAACTGACTGTGACTGTGACTTGGACTTGGTAGGTTCCCCAAGAGAGAGAGAGAGATAGGGAGACAGCATGCTAAAATGCTAGTCATAAAGTAGTTGATTTACGCTTTGAGCCAAGTGCCGGCAAAAATTGAGCAAAACTTTTTTCCATGGCTCAAGTGCTGCAAAAGGTCTCTCAATGAACGTTGTGAACTCTGTCTGTCTGTCTGTCCGTCTGTCTGGTCCACTCGAATGTGATGCGAGCCCTGAGCGCTGAGGGTTAATTCAGTTAACTAAAGCGTCGCGATTTCAGCTAATTGGCAGTTGACGTCAGCTACCAAAAAGTGTTTCGGCTAAAAGTTACTTTCGGCTGGCTAATGATGATGACATGCGTAATGAGGAGCAGCTACTGAGTGAAAGATAATGCGCTTCAAATTAACCTATCAACGAGCTGATGGTTAATCAAACTAACTTCTGGTTCAATGGCGGATTCGAACTATGTCATTAGCAAAGATTTGTTGAGTAGGGTTAGACTTGATAAAGAAATAATATAAAGCATTACTAAACTCGGGTAATCATATATTTAGAAATTCTCTTTAGAATTAGATGATTATTATATAAGGGGTATGCTTGCAAGAGTGAGAAAAATACAAGATAAATCAAATATTATTATTGTGTAAATTTCTTTTGTTTTAGTTAAGAATATGCTAGTAAAAGAATTTGAAACTTTTTTAAATAGAGAAATAGTTTTTGTAGCTCACTCTGAGAGATTTTGTTAGTAGGGGTATGCTTACAAAAGTAAAGCAAATAGGAATTGTCTAATTAAATATTTCAGTTAGGCAACTTTTTGTTTTAGTAAACTTTACTTAAGTTAAGGATATGCTAGGCAGATAATATGAAATGTTCTTAAGTACATTAATAATATATCTAGTACAGGTTACTCTGAGAGTTTTTCAGTAGGGGTAACTTTGAGTCTTTTGTGTGATTAAATATTTTAAATAAAAAACTTTTTTTAATAAACTTTGCTTGAGCTCAGAATATGTTAAAGAATATGAAACATTCTCTGTTACAGAGTAAATTTTTGTGGTTTAGGTAGCCATGGGAGAGTTTTTCATTAAGGGTATGCTCACAAAACAAAATAAAATGCAAAAGAAAAAACTCAAATATTTTTGTCATTTTTTTACAGATTACATTTTTGGTAAGAATAGACTAGCAAAAGAATATGAGATACCAACTGAAAATACTTGTATTAGGGGTATGCCAGCAGAAGAAATAAAACAAAGCATTGGTTTATGTGTGTATAACAAATTATTGAAACCAGAGACTGTAACGATTATAAGTATTTTATTGAAAAATAATAACTTTTATTTTTTAAACTAAATATATAAATTATTATTTAATTATTAAATTTAATTTTTTATCAAAAATTGTATAATAACTCTTATTATTCAATGCTTATTATAAAAATAAAAAATAAGAATTATTTTAAATTTTTATTTTAACAGTTAAAACTAAGAGTTATTTTACAATTTTTATTTAAAAAATTGAAAATAAAAATAGATTTAAGTATCTTTTGAGCCGAGCAGCATAGCGCAATAGTTATATTTATGATCTTCACTCAAATACCTATCCATTGATATATAACACGCCCTGCAAGGATCAATATTAAGGAGCTAGTTGATGTTCTGTTTTTTCAAACCCAGACACCACTTATTTGTTGGTAGTTTTTTCTTGGCTCATATTCGCAAACTTGATTAAAGAAATTAGCTTAGATACTTTTCTATCATCAATTTTTAAGAAATTATTGTCTAATTCTAAGCCAATTTCGCTAATCAAATTTTTAAATACAGCCTACCTTTAATTTAAGCAATCTTGTATCTTAAATACTTCTGAAATGAATAAACATAAAAAAATCATAAAACATTTTTGACTTTATTTTATCCTATTTAAAAAACACTCTTAGTTTAATACTATATTTGAACATAAACCAATTTGATGTAGAAACAAGCATTCACAATTTGAAGTTTTGTTTATAACCACATTTTTAGTACCCATTTTTATGTCGACATCAAGCCTCAAGCAGTGGCTTGATGATCTTTTCGAATATCTACTCCATTTTCTGTCCGGTCTAGGCAGATGTTGTTTTGCCCGGCAGCCGCAACGGTATCAATTAAGCCTTTTATGCCATGGCAAGTGGTGTTGTTAAGAACACACGCACTTTTATAACCTCCAAAGCGAATGCCGTAAAGAGCTTATGTCTGTGCACATCCTGCGACAACATCCTTTGGCTCCTTGCGAAATTTTCATGTAACCGGCAGCTGCTGTGCGACTATCTCAGGCAAATTACACGAAAGCAACAACAACAACAACAACAACGACGGCAACAAGGATACATGACTACAAGGATGTGCTCGAGAGAGGAGAGAGGAGAGAGGAGAGACTCGAGACTGGAGACTGTAGGTTTTAGGAGTAGAGGGCGGGCCACCTCAAAGTGCCATGAAAAATGTATGAGAAAGCTGCAGCGAATGCCTGCCAGCATTTGATAATTTCTAACTGGGTCAGATGTGGGGGGCGTGGCAGGCATTCGATAAGGGCACCTAAAAACGTACTTCACGCACTCACGTCAGCCATGCCGAAACTTTAGTTGCGTTAATGTTAAAATAATATGATTTAGTTAAAGCATCCAAAGTTTTAGCGTCAAGCAGCAAAGTTTCACGCCAGATGGCGCCACACAGTTGACAGTTGACCCACTAAATGCTAATCAGAAACATTCGAAAAACTTTAGCCCAGAGAAGTGAAATCATTTATGAAATCTTTCAACAATTGACAAGTGAACTCTGAAGGATGAGAGAGACCTCAAAAAAAAACGACAAAGCAAAAGCTAAGCCAACCAAAAAGCAAAGCACTGACCCAAATTTGGGGAACTGCTGCGTATGAAATGCTAATCAGCAGGCCAAGCAGAGCGAGCAAATTCAGCTTGAATGGAAAAGCAAGCAGCTTACAAGTTGTCATGCAGCGCCAATTTTCATTTGCATTTTCCATTCTGCCATTTTCCTATTTCCCTATTCCCCCATTTTCCTTATTTCTTGGCCACGTTTCCTTTGGCCCAGATAAATTAGAGCGAATTAATTGCATACCGAATAAACAAAGCTAATTGGAACTCATTTCGCATGTGGCTCCGCTCTCTGCATGCCAAATGAGAAGCTGAAGAAAAACAACTTTTCCTTGTTTTTCACGTAAATGCCCATTGTTAGAGAAGTTGCCGGCAGTTGGGGTGCTTTGCAAATGATTGTCAAATAAATCAGCAAGCAGGCAGCAAAACTGAGACGCCGACTCCAATGCAACTGACAGCCACTGGGTATTCATCATATAGCACCCCCTCTCCTCCTCTTTCTCCTACCCTCATTGCTTGTAAATATAAGTAGCCTGGCTGTCAGAAAGGTGACGATGCTTGTTTTTGTTGCCGGAGCTCTCATTTGTCAAATTATGAGCGAAGCAGCTCAAAATCAGAGCAGGCGCAAATGAGGCGGCATTTGTTAGGGAGAAGGAAGCTGGAGCTGAAGCTGGTCTGCTGCCAACTCAATTGTGTCAAAGCGAGCGGCAAAGAAAAGGGTTACGCACACACTTTGAAAAGTGCGTTAAGAACCCAAAAAGCCAAAACAACAATTGCGGACCCACAACAACAGCAGCAGCTACTACAATGCTCGCTGAGCTGAGGTTGCAAACACAGCTTTCTTCTTCTTCTTCTTTTTCTAAGCATATCTGACCCATTGTTGTTGCACTGCCCATTGTTGGCCCTGCCTTGCAGAGCCTGTTCCAGCGCCTGATTGATAGCCGCATTTGCATAGGGAAAAAGGAGGCTGCGTCTGCGTCTGTAATGAGCCTGCCAGCACAGCTCCACATAAATAGTATATATAGGACGCTGCATGGCAAATGAGCACACAGCCGGATGCAAAAGGCAGCAACAAAAAGATATATATATATATATAGTATAGAGTGTGCCCGGGCCGCAGTTGTAAATAAATCAAGAGAAAATGGCGTTCGGGCATTGTCACACAATTTTGCTTAAAAGGCATTTGATTTAGGCGCAGCAACTGTAAAGCTGACAGGACCTAAAGGACATGTCCAACCCGCTCGCTGCTCCATTCGTCAGCCTTGAAGCTCGTCAAAATTCATGGAAGGCAGCACAGCAATAATTTTGCTTAACCCACTGACATGGCAACCCAATTTGAGGGCCACAACTTGATTTATGGCACACACAGTTGGGACACCACTATAAACCTATTTGTTTATGTGTGTGTCTGTGTGTGTGTGCGTGTACTCACTTGCTAAATCCTTTGTAGACTGTCGCATAGGAGCCTTCACCGAGCGGTTCCAGTTTGACATAGGCCTCCTGCTTGCCAAATGGTGAGTCGCCCTGTGGAGAAAAAAAGCCATAAGTAAACAAAATGTTCTAATTAGCCAAAGGCTGTTCAAGTTTATGTTAATTTATGCTAGAGACAGTTCTTACAAATCTCAAGTTAAATTGTTTTCAAGTGCTGCCTAAAGGTATGCAGCGAAATTGACTTGAATTTAAGTTGGCGCACAAAAGTAGGCAATAGAATTTTTTTTAAATCAAATGGGTGCTGCTTATGCATATGAAGTAATAGATGCTGCTTACTTCTCTATATATACTGATAATTTGAGGGAAAGCTTAACATAAATAAGAACATGAAAAGCCTTCAATCTACCCTATATAAAGTTGTAGTGAGATTTCTATGTCTATGCTATGTTAAGCTCTATATAATATGATACGCTTTTGCAGCTTTATTGGGAGCTTAGTGAAACATGTCATTTCTGAGTTTACTTAAGATATGTTGCGGAAAACTTTGAATATAAACAATTACCATATTATACCATATTTATATAGGTAGAAATGCAAGTACAGTCAGTACATGTAAGTACAGTAGTGCACAGCCAAATGTACATTTTTCTACTGAAGCTATTAAAAGTTTTGATAATATATGATATTATTTAATATACTGAAGCTATTGAAAGTTTCGATAAGGCCTATTGCATGGACGGAGGACAACAGTACTGATTATGCTGGCATACAACCTCTGCGTAGTCTATGCGAAAAAAGGTTCAAATATCAGTTTGTGAACGAAAGAAGCATATTCTTTCAAAAAACATACAATTATGTTTTCATATTAATAAATTTTATTGATCTCTTGAATTTATATACACAAAGCATATTTTGAGCAAATAAAACAAGTTTTTGAGCAAAAATCTTAAGCTTGATTTAATGAACAACCTCAATGCTGTGAACAGGCCTGTATTTGTACTCCCAGTCATCCAATACATATCTTAATCAAGCTTAATCAAGTGTTGAGATTTGGTTAATAGGCAACAATCTCATTAGATTTCTTATATGCCATGTTCAAGATGGTCAAGATATATTGAATATATCTAAATCAAGAAATATTGAATAAAAGTTTATTTGCTTCTATGTAAAGTTATTTTAAAAAAGCTAAAAACTAATTTTTCTTCAAAGAACTTTACTTTTGTCTAAAGGCTTGTATGATAACTATATAATATGATATACTACTATATCGTTTCATCAGTTCTGATATATGAGCTCTGAATGCCACAGCAAAAGTATTGTTTATACAAAATTGTATGGCAAAAGCTTTCGAATTAAGGAATTTATGTGTATAGAAGTGGAAGAAGTAGAAAAACATGTATATATTAATTTAATATTTGTAAATTGAATGTGAGCTTTGTGAAATAAGGTATGACGACTGGTCCAAAGTTCGTAAGAAACACTAGAACACTAGAATTAAAAACTTTTCCATTCCCTAAACAAGTTATCCTGATAGATAAACTAATAAAATTCTTGAAGAGACTTGCATATGAAGAAGTTCCCATACGTAAGTTAACTTAGATATTCTCAACCGATTACCCTTCAAAGAACCTATACTCTTACTTTTTAAAATAGCTGCAAACTATTCTATGTATTCATTTATTCGGAACACTCAGTGCCAAGGCAAAGGGTCCCACCAGGACAAATTTCAAAGAGATAAAAATATTTTCAATGTCTGCAACTCCACAACGAATCGCACTCCATGCACACGCAGCTAAAACCATTTGAGAATTCTTAGCGCACAAATGTGCAAAAACTGCGCACAGAAGTATGCAACGATTTACGCGCTGCCACAAACTACCAATACTAAGATATAAAAGCAGCTATATATGTGTGTAGTTGCATATCAAATGTATCTTTATCTATAGAGAGACATAGCAAATGACCAGCGATAAAATACAGTTAGACGCTGTGAGTGCGTCCTAAATTGATTGAAATTGATTGAGTTAGTAGAAGATGTGAGTACTTACGCCAAATGCACTAAAACGTTTTCGTCGCGGATGTGGATCCTGTTTGTTGAGAAACACCTCGGACTTGGGTCTGGGCGGCTTCTTGGGTCGCATAACGACATGCGAATGGTATTTCATTTCCTCCCTGATATCATCGTCCAGCAGCTTGCTGTCCGACGAGACCGACAATTGTCGCTGTACGCGATCATGATGGTCGGTGCTGTCCGTGCTGCGCCAGTCTGCAAAACAAAAAAGAGGAAAACAAAACTAGGATTAAGAAAAGTCATAGAGAAAAAAAAGAAGAAGAGCTTAATGATGTTCTACAAGTGCTCGAGGTAGACTACTTAAAATCTAAATTAGTGTCTGACAAGTGGAAGGTACGAAAACAAAGTAAATGCCGACAAATGCCCAGCTGAAGGACCTTGAAGAAGCAAAAAAGGATTTGGGGCTCTGCATAATGAGCACAGAGCTCCTTCATTCAGTTGTTAGCAAGTTTTTTTGTGCTCATTAACCGAGGGAGGGGACTGCAACAGCATCATCAATGACTAGCCTTGAAACAAGTCTGCGGCAACTGTGGCAACTCTGGCAAATATGCCAGGTTTACACAGTGGAAACCGAAAACCGAAAACCGGAACGAATCGAATCCGTTGGAGCTCTGCATAATACAGCTTGCAAATATAATAAAAATGTTTCAAAAGCAGAGGTTGCCGGTGGCAGGTGGCAGCAGGTGGCACTGCCATTCGAAAGTTGGTCTAGGACAAACTTTTGTTGCAACTGTGGGCGTGGCTGCAGCTGCTGCTGCTGCTGCTGCGGCGGCAGTGGGTCACCTAGTAACCCGATGATATTCATTGACTTGGGAGCGTGTCAGCGTGTCCCTTGGTGGCTTTCAATTTGCTTTAGCAATTTGTTTGCATTGCCACTGCCACGCCCACACAGCACAGGTAGCCCACCCACTCTGCTCTTGGCTTCGCTCTGTTTGTTTGGCTTTCTATTTGAGCACTAATTACATTTTAAATTATGTTTGCTTTTGGCATCGTCGTGGCTGCTGCTGCTGCTGCTGCTGCTGCTGTGGATGCAGTTGCTCCCGTGACTGTTGCTCTGCTGCAGACACGTGCACGTGTACATGTGTGTGTGTGTGTGTGTGTATCTTTGTGGCTTTATTGAAATATTTATATAATATAGTTGTGGCTGGCGGCTGTTGGCAGCGCAGTTACAGCTGCGCTTCGCGTAAATTGGTTTTGTTACAGCCCTTAAAACCTGGTTGCGGTGGGCGTTGGGCGTGGCAGCACGTGTGCATTTCATGATATACACACAGTTTCGATGCGAAGTGTGTGTAAATAATTCCCAACTGGCAATTCAATTTTAAATAAACATTGCAATTTGATCAAATATTTTGTCTTCGCTAAAAAATTTAAAGTTTAACAAATGCTTTTCAGCACATGTTGCACAAAATGTTAAGCATGCCTATTATACCATTCATAATGTGCCACTTCCTTCTCCAGTGTTTTAAGTCCCTGGTGTAACACTTGTTTAACCTCGCCTTTCAATTTCCCCAGCTCAAGCTTTCATCGAATTGCATTTCCGTTGGGCTTCTAACCCATATTTGCAGCTCGCAGGAAACACAGTCCGCACCACCTACTCATACATTTATATATGCAAGCACTCACACACACACACACATAAAATGCCACAGTCAATGGCCTGACCATAGTAAAAAAAAAACTCCACTTACGAAACTGCGCGTTCAAGAAGCTCTGTTAACTCCGTCTGTTTCCATTTTATTTTCACGCCTCCCCAAACACCGAAAGGCATAAAAGCAGAAGTAAGTCTCGCTTGGGAGTTATTGACTAGATGTTACCCTGTAGTTATTTTACTACAGATTTGCTTGAGCTGGTAAGAATTTAACTGAGTTTTTTCTTTAAATTTATAAATTTGATACAAATTTTCAAAATTCGCATAAATTTGTACCTCTAAGCTAGTAAGAAGATGATTATTTATACTCTCTCTTGATACTTGACAAATATTATACACAGTAATTCATTAATATAATGAAAAATTTTAAATTCCTTTCGAATGCTTCATTCAGACTCATATTCATCAGGGATTACAGGCAATTTGAATGTATTTGAATCTACTAATATATATTTATTATATATCTATATATTGTATCTATATATCTATATATCAATATAATTATTAGTTAAAAAAAGCTACATATCTATATATCAATTTTTATATCTTTTGTATTCTTAAATACAGATTGTTTCAATATCTGATTTTTCCAAAAATAATACTTTACTCCTCTCAAATTTTTCATTTAGGAATTCAAGAGCCAAAAACTTGTAAGTTTTCAAAGGCTTCAAGACTTGATTATATATAAATATTGAGAGAGCTTGGCTGGGAACTTTTGATGCATCCGCCATATAGCCCTGACCTTGCACCATCAGACTACCACTTGTTTCGGTCTTTGCAGAACTCCTTAAATGGTAAAACTTTCCAGGATGATGACACTGAAATTGCACTTGGTTCAGTTTTTGCAGTAAAAGGCCAGAAGTTCTATGAACATGGAATCATAAAATTGCCCCAAGGATGGCGAAAGGTCATCAAACAAAATGGAATAAATATAATTGATTGAAGTTCATTCTAAGTATTTGAAAATATTTCTTAACTTTCTATCAAAAAATCCGCAATTACTTATGTAACAACCCAGTAGTATGTAAGGCTAAATATATATACACATTTCCCTAACTATATAATTTTCATGCGCTTAAACATGCCCACAGCTGCCTCTTCCATCAATTTCATGTTCACAGGGTATTCAGAAAAGTGCAGAAAAAATGTGATAAAGAAAAACTAAATAAAAACCAAATTTAATATGCGAGCACAAGATGTTCGCTGTGGAGCGAGCTTCCTGTTGCCTGTTGCCAGACAGTCAAACAGAATGTTGAGAAATTACTAACATAAAAATTAAAAATTCAACAGCAGCCGATTGTGCGAGGCGGAGAGCAAAAACTTTGGGCAAACTTGCCAAGGCTTGCCAAGGATAACAGGATATCAGGACATCAGGATATCAGGATATGGAACGTTGTCTGCGCGAACGGACGCTCGTTGAAAGCTAATCCGACTGTGAATCGCATATGGCACACACACACACACACACACACGCAGCTGTATGGCAAATGTACATATTAGACGAAGGAGCGGAGCACACACATTTACTATGAACGTTACATGGCAAATGTTGACGGCGATTAAATGCGCAATATGCGCCATAAATGAGCCAAATAAAAGAAAAGAACTCGGAGAAAAACTTCAATAAAAAGCAAAAGAAATTGAACCAGTAGAGCAAGCAGCCACCAAGTGCTGCTCCTCCTCCAGCTTCTTCTCTCTTTTCGTTTCGTTTTTTTTCTGGTAACGCCTCAAGCGGAATAGCAGCATCCTCCACGTCGACATTGTCGTCCTGGCAGCCGTCTTGGCTTGACACAAGGGAAGGAGCTGGCTGGCTCATAGATGAAAACCATTTGATTTGCAAAAATTGACTGAGCATTGGCAAAGTGGCTGTAAAATTGGAAAAATGACTCGCAAAGCAGAGTCTGAGGTCGCGCACACTTATTTGCTATATTAGAAAAGTTCTGAAAATTTGGAAAAGCTCGTGATTATTCAGCTGCTGCGACTGAGTGCCAACAATGCCAATGGCAATGGCAATTGGAGAGCTGGGCGAATATCAAAAGACCAAGCGATAATCATTTGGCAATGATAATGCCAGCAAATGGCCATGCTAATGGAACAGTTGGCAACGCTTACAGCACCATATGTGGGTGTGACACACACATACATATATTTATCTATACAAATATATACATATATATTGATTGGGGAGGTTTGGCTGCTAACTAGGGCAACAGGAACTTTGCTCTAATGGCTCAAGCACATATTGAACTTTAGTTGCTTTTTAGTAGTTACAAGACTATTTTATGTCAGCGATCTGGCAGCACTGAACAATATGGCATGCTTGTTAAGTTGGCTGCGCTTGTTATTTCTGGTGCATTCTGACTGGAATTGAAGAGGAACTTGGAGTACTTGAAGAACTTATAGTGACTATTTCTTCAAATTTAAGTTTTCCTTTTTATTTTTCAATATTAAAACCAGTTGTCTGCATCAAATCTATCTCTGCATTTTAATGGCCTTATAAAACTTAGCTATAAATTAAGCTCTGAAATTTCTACATTTAGAAGTTAAAATATATACATGATACAGTCCAATAGATCCGCACTGGAGTTCGATTTTTGTAACAGGAACGAACCACCGAACCAACCAACGAATTTTTTTTAAAGGGTACAGCATTTTTTACAATTATTGGGATTCCACTGTATATAAATAAGAAGAAGTCTCTTTACTAAGGATCTCATCAACATCTTCCCAATTTTAGGTTCTTAGTATTCTGTTGTATGACAGCTAAAAATTAATTATTTACAGAAAGACTTATGCCATCTGCTAAAAGTCAAATCTTTTTCAAGAACATTGCTCAAAACTCTTCCTCGATCTACAGTTCTTCCTTAAAAGACTTATACCATAAGCTGAAAGTGAAATCTGTTTCAAAAATATTACTCGAACTCATCCTTGATCTACAGTCCTTATACCATTAGCTTAAAGTCTATTCTTTTTCAATTTTTCTCAAGAATATTCCCCAAACTCTTCTTCGATCTGCAGTCCTTCCTCGAAAGACTTATATTATTAGATAAAATTCAAATCTCTTTCAAGAACATTACTCAAACTCTGCCTCAATATACAGTCTTAAAAGGTTTATACCATAACCTAAAACTCAAATCTGTTTCAATTTTGTCAAGAATATTACTCAAACTGTCCGTCGACCTAACGTCCTTACTTTTTCCTTTACGAACTATCTTATTACATATCAGAGACCTTATTTACATGTTGAAATCTTCTTGCACGGGTTACTTCCTGCTTCTTTTATAGCATTCATAAAGTTATATAGCCAGTTTTTAGGACTGCACTCAAGTGCAAGCAGCTCCTACCGAAGCGCTTCCCCCACTTTGTCGTCACGCTGCTTTGGAGCTCCTTTAACGCCTTTATGCTTAAGTTTTATTGCGTTATACACTAAAATCTCTCGGGCGAGTAACTTGAAATGCAAACAGAAATCAGAACAGGAAACGGTTCACAAAACACGAACTCAAATAAAATGTTAAAGAAAAACTGAGTGCAGAAAATTCGCGTATAAAATGAAAACAATGAAAATTATGCAAGCGCGTTACATCAGCAGAGAGAGACAAAAAAAGAAACAAAAACAGAGAAATGGAAAAATGTGTCATACAAAAAACGGAAATGATAAAAATAGCGGGCGCTGAAGCAGCAGACTGTGAAGGGTAGTCCCTGGCTGGGGCTAGGGCCAGGGGCAACCGACGAGGGACTGCCGCTGATGTTGCTGCCTCTTGGTGGTCATAGTTATGCAAATGCTATGCAAGGATGTCACGTCCTGCTGTGACTTAAAGCCAGCCAAACACTTGCACGCACACACACATCCGACCCAAGTGGGGTGGCCTAAAGTGTATCTTTCCCCGGAGTCTTGGTCGCTCTTTTCTTGTTTTTGCATATGTGCAGTCCGCGCACAGCTGCTGGCCGGAATACCCCTACTGTTGGCCTTTTGCATTATTGCATATTATTCGCAATTCCTGTTTACTACGCGTATTTGTTTTTGGCTTTGCGGCATTATTTATGACTGCATGTGGATTTTGTGCCCTGGGCAACAACACACTATCATAAAAATCACAGCATACACTCTCTGTGCTGCTGAGTGGGTCAGACACGCCCCTCTAACGCCCACCCATCAGTTAGTGTGTCGCCGATAAAAAAAAAATGAGCTAAACATAAAAATTTTTACTTTTCATTTGCATAAGTACGAACTACGGGGTAACTGCCAGCGTAATTCGTGAGAATTTATGTTTGTTGAATTGCCAAACAACACTATGAAACATTATTTTCTTATTGTTATTAGTATACCCTGTAATTGCTGGGCAAGAGAGTTGCCAGAGACTGCTGAAGGTATGTAGAAGCTGCAGGCGAGACAGATTCTTAAGCTGTAGACTTCTTTTTTTTCTCATCTTTTAAGTCATATAAGGGGTATTTACTAGTCGAGCTTAGTTTCTATTCTATTTTTCTGTTTCTTTTTTTTTTTTAAAAAAGATAAATCTGTTGACATATGCTTGAGCTGTTGCGATTTGTGCTATCATATGAATTGCGTGGTATCTGCTAGTCGTGCTTCATAGGCTTGCTCGGCTGGTTGTGATTGAAAGGGTTGAAAGGGTGTCGTAGAAGCTGTTGACTGGCTAAATTCTTAAAATTTCTTCTTTCTTGATGCACTTTTTCATGACTTTTTAAAATAAGTAGTATCTGTTAGTTGAGTTTATGAGAATAGCTACTGTAAATCCTATTCTGCTTATAATTGTGTAAGTAGAAACTATATTAGAGGCATCTATCTGTTCTCACTTCAGTAAAGATGCGTTTAAGTGTCTTCTTATAAAAACAAGGAGTATCTATCAGTCGAGTTTATAATAATAGTTATTGTAAATCGCATTTGTCTTATGAATATGTAAGTAGAAGCTATATTAGTGCCTTCTATCTGTTTACATTTCAGTGCGTTTAAGTGTCTCTTAAAAATAAACAAGGAGTATCTGTTGGTCGAGCTTATAAGAATAGCTACTATAAATCACACTTTACTAATGAACATGTAAGAAGAAGCTATATTTGAGTCTTCTATCTGTTCACATTTCAGTAAAGCTGCGTTTAAGTGTCTCTTTCTAAAAATCAAGAAGTATCTGTTAGTCGAGCTTGTATTTCGAGTTAATTTCTATAATATTGTGTGTCTTTTTGATGGGAATACACATGCATTAGCTAACAGAAAGACTCTTAGACATCATCTTCGCTCTGTAAACATTCTTTAAATTTACGTGGTATCTGCTAGTCATGTGGACTCTAAATATACATTTTGTTATTATTCATATGCGCGTGTCTCGCGTTTGCGTAAAAATTTAATAAAGCAAACAGTCGTTCAACTCGTTGAACCCTACACCCTGCCCCGCCTTGCCAAAAATAAATAAAATATATACGAAATCTATGTGTGTGTGTGTGTTTGAGTGTGTATATATTTATGCGCCGGGGTGTATCACTTGTGGGGGCTTCGCTGAGTGGGTATTTCCTCTGCAACGGCTTGGCTAGCGACAGGAAATACAATTTTGATAAATGCAACAGCAGAAAGCGCTCGACGATGGCCATCGACAACGCATTTCAAATTGGGCAACCAGCCACGCCCCCCGCCTCCGCTCTCTGCCGAGTGGCAGCTTTATCTCTGGCGACATCAAGTGTCCTCCAGCTGAAATATTTGCGCTGTTTTATTTGTTTTGTGGCCCGCTTCTTCTTCGACTGTTCGTTGTTATGTTTGTGATTTATTATTCAGGCCAGAAATTAAATTTTCTCTTTTTACAGAAGACTCCTGCTCTCCCTTCCCTCTTGGCAGCCCTTTTCGAGTCACAGCTACGCCCACACATACATCGAACACCCCTTGTTTAGTGCCACAAAATTTATTGTGTTGTTGCTGAATTCAATTACAGCGATGATAACCAAAGCAAAAAGGACAAGGCCAAAGCCCAGGCAATTGCTGGAGATGGCGTCAGGAATCCAGACTACAGACTCCAGACTCGAGACTCGAGACACTCTCTTGACTCCAGACAAGTGCAGTCAATGCCAAAGGGATTTTCAATATTGCATCCTTGAATGCCACACACACACACACACACGCCTCCCCGCAAAATGTCTCAATATGAAAATGATAACCCGCTGCGTTTTGTCATTAACTTTAGCCTGTCGACTGCACTTGGTGGGGCAGCAAGGACGACAGCGGCACAGGACGACGCTGATGACAAAGGCAAATTCTAATGCCAAACTACACAAACAGTGCGCACAAAAGACATCAGATCTATTTTAATGACATTTTGAAAGCTTTTCCCATAAAATATGATTATTTAAATTGCTGTCAAAACAGATATGACGAAAAAACAAGCAAGACTCCTCTATTTGAGAGAGAACGACGCAGGAGATATCCTAAACCTCATGCTGAGCCATTGTTTTTCTGATTTTGCGGGGATAATGGGAAGAGGTATATTAAAGTTGGAATACTTGATATCTATGCATAGTTAAGGAACAATAGATGAATGGCTGTTAGCTTGAGCTTGATATCGATTTTAATCGATTTCATGGACTGGTAAAAGTTCTCGATGAATTGAAAATTGATCTGCGCGTGCTGTAGAAGATTTTAGGCACAGACTGTCGGACGGATGGACGAACATACAGTCGGAGAGATCGTCGGATAGTTAGACGGACGGGCGGATAGACACACAGACGGACGGACGGACATACAGAAGGACGGACGGGCAAGCAGATGGACGGATGGACATACAAACGGACGGATGGACAGGTAGACCGAAAAACGAAGGAACATATAGAGGGACGGACGAAGGAACATACATACGGATAAATGGACGGGCAGATAGACGGACGGACGGACATACAGAACGACGGACATATAGGCGGAAGGACTGACAGGGACGAACGGGGTTGATCGACCCTGCCATTAATTCTGATCAAGATAAAATATGCCTCAAGAAAAATACGCCCGTTACATTCATTTTAACAAAAACAATATACCCTGTTTGTCAATATTCAATGAGTACACTGTATAAAAATAACTATTAAAATATCCATCTAAGGCAATTTCCGCTAACATCATGCAAAAGTTTAAGCTACGTATAAAGGTGCATAAGAACTAGAAATTTGGTTGAGCAGATATTAAACTACGTATATATTTATAGAAACTAGAAGTTTTATGGGAGTGCATTACCTTGTGGTTTATTATTATCATTTTTCGCAGATTCTTGTGCTAAAAATAAAAGGTAGAAAAAAATATGCAAATTAAAAGGAAAATTCGTCGCAAAACAATGCAAATTTCAAGCTAAGCGTGATTTAAAGCAAATTTAAGACTAGGTGGGATACTTCAGATATAAAAGATATAAAAGGTGTTTGTGTATGTGTGCATAAGGAAGCAAATGACTGGACTTTGATTGAGCAAAAGCAAAAATAAGCTAAGATATAAATATAAAAAGATTTTTTACTAAAAATATGTATATTTTATGTGTGATTTATTGTAAATGGTAAATTTTTTTTTATGTAGTTGCATCTTTCTTGCTTATATCATACTTTTCTTAAAGTGAAATTCTTTTTATTTTGTTTTTAGCTCTTTGTCGGTTTTGATTCTTACTCCTCATTCTCCTCTTTCCATGTTTTATCTTTGATATAAGTAAATTTCTATCTGGCATAAAACATCTAATCCATTCACGATAGATAGTAGTTTGATATTGTTAAAGGCATTTCTTCAAATCATGATAATCGCAAAGAGAGGCAGTTATTAAAGCTCTTTTTATGGCATTTATGAATAAACAACTCAAAAGTTTTTTCAAGCAGTATATATTTCTATAAATTTAATTCTACTAAAAGCTTTTAAATATATTTTATGCAGATGAAATTTCAACAAATAGACAAATTATTAGAGTTTGTACTTAATTTATATATTATTTTTATATTTTTTCCCATTTCCCAAACAAATATTTGCTAATGCACTCAAAAATCTCTAGGCAGCTTAAGAGCTCATGGAACAATTGATGTTTAGAGCAATGTGCAACTAAAAGCAGATAAAAATATATATATAGAAAAGCCAGGTAAAAGCATTTAACTAAACACACACAGGTAATTGTTCGCATATCGATTTGTGGCTGGACGTAAGCTTTATATGAGACATAATCCACTCACGAGTCAACTATGTTGGCTATTACACGCTTGTTGACCAAACAACGAGCAATGCTTAAACTTGACCAACTCTGAGGATCTCTAATAGTCTGCTTCGTTTGCTGCTAACTTTGTTGACAAATAAAAGCATAAATCGCGCGAAATAATTGGCCAAAAAGCACATTTAATGGCTTATACTACGTCAAGGACGTGGCAGCGAGTCGTTAAAAGATTTACTTCTTGGTTATATTTCTTTTCGCACTCGACTAAACCAACCAACGTGCGGAAAAGTGGTAAAGAGGTCTGAAATTCAGCTCGTATGTTGCCATATTATTGAATAAGAAATTGACATTTGATTAGAGATTTGGACGCTGGGTCGTGGCCCCAGTCGTGGCCTCCGGGCTTGTTCTCTAGACCGGGCAGCATATCCTTTCGTTCATCACTTCCAATTACCGCTTATTTATTGCTTCATTTTCACTGGCAGCGCTCTCACTTACTCAGCCCCGGGCCACAGCCAAATTGATTTGTGTGTGTGTGTGTGTGTTTGGATTAAGGCGACGACCGTCTGAGGATTTGTAGCTAAACTCTTTCCCGTCCATTACTTGCATTAAGAAGAAAAAAAGAGTAGAGAGTAGAGCAAAACTGTTGCCGTTTGATTGTGTTTAATTACTCAAACCAGAGCACGAGCCATAGCCATGTCGAACATTGATTTTCGTTTGCGATATAATGAAAAGCGTTTCCAATTAGAAACCAGCAAAAGGGCTCAGCGACACTCTTCTCTTTGTTGTTTGTTGTGGCATGCTTTATTACAATTGCTGTTGTTGTTGTTGTGTTGTCATTGTAAGACGAACAAACACGTACAAACAATTTGCGAGACGTGAGCCAAAAGCCTTTTTTGGCTCAAAGTGCAAATTTTTAATTGCTCGCAGCAGAGTCTGCTTTTGGCTTTGTTGACAGCAATTTGATTGGACGCCAAACACATAATTACTCATGCCACATGTTGCACGCGACAAGGCGAGACAATTTGCCAAAGCAAAGACAGCAGCAGAGAAAAAGGGCTGCAATCAACACGTTTGGCTTTAGGTGTGAAATTTGTCGTGTTGAAATTGAAAAAAATTAAAAAAAAATTATATTCAATTAAAATATCTTGAATAAGCATTGAGTGTGTGAATTTAAAGCTTTGGCATAGCTTGTGAGATATATGAACTTTAAACAGAATCCTTTCTGTTATATTATATAGAGTATTTGTAATATTCATATATTTAATATCTAAGATAAATATTGAGAAAGTCGTATATTTTGTAGGGACATGCTATAGAATATCTGAGATATTTATAAATTTAAGAAAATATATGAGATATACTGAGGTTCACAAAAAGAAAAATCTTTAAACAGTAGCGGGAAGAGTCGAAAAATTTGTCAAGAAGTAAAAAAGTAAAGTTCACGAAGAACAAAGTTGAGAGCAGAAATGTAAGTTGCAGAAATCATATTTAGTATTAATCTTAATTAATAATTATAGTTAATTTATTATAAATTTCCCACAGGTATACATACACCAGACTCGTTTAATAAGTTTTCGACCTACCAAAATATATAAAGAAAATAAAAGTAAATAAATTTTTACTTTTCTATACAAATCTTTGTATTTTCTTTAACTTTCAAGGTCAGGTTGCAAATAATTTTTTTCCAAATATGCATATGCAAGGTTGACAATTTTGCGACTAATACAAAATATATTTTAACTGAAATAAATTTACTTAAAATTAATTTTTTTTCATTTTTAAATTTGTATTTACTAGAATTATATCTAAACATTTTATTTTAATTATTTTTTCCATTTATGAACCTTTAGCAACAGCTTACAACAATTTGCCATCAATGCAATGCGCAATCTGTAAAAGAATTGGAACAGCTTTTCGAGTGCTGTGAAAATCTGTTGGCAGCTGATGAGGCTCAAGCGGCTTAAAGCAACAACAATAGCACTTTGATGTTTTCGTTTTCTAATTAACAGGCAAGCCGCAGCAGCGGCAACCGGAGCAGCAGTCGGAGCAGCAGTCGAAGCAGTTGGAGCAGTAAATCCATCAAGTTTCACTGCTACTGGCACAGGACACACACGTCCGCACGGCCACATCCTGCCGAGACATGCAGGCAAACACACACACACACATACACACACAGCGTAGGATATTACTTAACAAATTACATAAAATTACTTTTCTTGTACGTAGCAGGCAAACAAAGCAAAGATAGGGTAGCAGCAGACAAGTTGAGCGGGGGCGGGGGGAAATACAAGAAATCGCTTAACGATTACAGAGTATACAAACAGAGTTTTTGGCAGAGACAGAGACAGCGAGAGAGAGAGAGAGAGAGAGAGAGGGAGAGGGAGAAAGATACGTAATATGCTGCTGTCAAGTCGAAAAATGTTAGGCCTGAGGTTGTGTGTGTGTGTGGGTGGTGCGTGTGTGTGGTTGGCTTGCTAAGCTTTTTCCACTTTTCGACAAACGCTGTTTGCATTGAGCAAACAAAAACAAAAACCAAACAATTGGCGGCATCATTCATCATGAGCCAAAACATATGACAGCATATTTTATACATACGAAAGGCGTAGGCGGTGGGTGGGTGGGGCACACACAGAGAACGAAGTTGATGCTAATTAAAAGCGTTGTCTGCTGCATGCATACATATAAGGCGACAATTATGCAAGTAGACAGCCGAAGCTGAACAGCAAGTAATGGATATGCCCAAAAAGTTGATGAGTCCCAGCGCAGGGGCAGGCTTCCGGTTACATTTAATGCGAATACAATACGTGGCATGTGGCATGTGGCAGGGGCGGGGGCAGTGCCTGTTGCAAGGTGCTCAAAGAGGCCAACGCAAATGCAATTACTTACTAACGGAAAATTAGTGCTGCCATTGTGCATAAATTGTTGCACGACGCACACATGCTTAGTATCCGACTGCGCTTTTGTGACGCCTGCCACAATCAGCCCCCACGCCCCCGCGCCACTGCCTTGCCTCTGTGTTAAAGTGTGCGCAAATTATGCTCATCATTGTGTGACACAATTAGCGCTGGGGCCAAGCCCGCAGAACGCATGAGGAGCGCAACTTAACCCTAATGGATGCATATGCCACAGCTGCCTGGGAACTCTGCAATTTTCTCATTTTTAGTTCCATGCAAGTCATTTCATGCATGCGAAATTAGTTTATGCGCACAATTTCAAAAGAAGTGCTCACACACACACTCACACACGAAAACACACAGACACTCACGCGAAAAACCGCTAAAAATTTCACACTAAACGCTGGCCATTATGCAACACTTTGTTGCAAGCGACGGTAACAGGAAAACGGAAACAGCAGCTAGGCTCTGCATCCGTTTGGCTTAAGAATTTCTGTTTCTGGTTTTTTGGGTCTAACTGCATTCGTCTTGCAACTAAGCCTAAGGCGCTTTGACTCGAGTGACTGCTGAAAAACTTTGCGACATCACAATTTAGATAAGAATAATACAAGAGTTTGCTGTAGACTCAGTTTAAGTTTGAAATGTCTTTTCGTAGTTCTTATAAATGAAATGAGTCAAGAGAATAAAGTGGAAAATAAAGCAAAACATTTGGAAAGTTATGTTTCTACTGATGCAAGGCGAATATATGTACTTATGTTGGGGCTGCATGTATATAAATAGTATTATTTGACTATCTTTATCATCAGTCTCTTGCTTACACTCAACGTGTGCGGTCGACATAAAATCGTAGTCATCTGATTATCTATTCTCTCACTTCTACAAAACGAACGGTGCTTTGGCTAAAAATAGCTCGCCTTATCTGTTTTCTTGCATAGCAACGACAAAACAACAATCATAAAACGACGTAAATTGTCGCCTGGCGGTGCTACTGCACCTGCCAACTGCAAGATGCCTCGTGCTAAAGACAATGCACCGAACAACAGTTCTGGTAACAATTACAAAAACTACTTTCGTCCACTACAGACTATGGAGGATGTTAACACCACAAACGCCATCGATGATGAGCCTGAGTCTGGAGTTGCTGTTAAAATGCCACCAATAACTTTAATTAAACAAACATCGAAGTTTGTTCATGATCTTCTTGCGAAAAATGTAATCAGCGAATATTTTATAAAAACAATTTCAATCGGACATAAAATATACTTAAAATCTGAAGATGACTTCTTAAAGACATGCATTAAACTGAGGGAGAACAAGTGTGAATTCTTTTCCTACGAGACTAGAAATTCCAGGCCTTACAAGGCAGTTCTCTCTGGACTGGACAAACAACCATGTACAGATGTCAAAGGCATGCTTCTTAATCTTGGTCTCAGCTGTACTGATGTAAAACTGATTGAAAAAACTACAAGGAATGGATATAACCTTATTCTGTATATTGTTTACTTCTCTCCCAAGAGCGTAACTATTAAACAACTGCGGGATGACTACTCCCACGTAAACCACACCAAAGTACGTTGGGAATACAAAACCAAAATCCATAACAAATTGACGCAGTGCTACAATTGCCAACTCTATGGTCACGGAGCCAAACAATGCGAAATTAAAACATCTTGCGCGCACTGCGCTAAAAATCATCTAACCTCTGAATGTTCAAACAAGACGGCTGTATCGTGTGCAAATTGCAAAGGAAACCATCCCTCAACTGATGCCAACTGTCCTTGTCGACTTTCCTACCAGTCGCTTTTGGTGAACAGATCGAAACATGGTAAAATCAACAATGATAATAAAAGAAGCAACTATGCCCACCCCTTAATGGCAAGAGCAAATGCCATTCCAATCACTAAGCCTTCAACTGCATCTCTAAGTTATAGCCGGGTCATCACGAATGGGCTAAATGCACCAACAAATCCTGATCTTTTTACTCTCGAAGAAATCACCTCCCTCACAAGAGAACTCATTAGCAAACTTAAAGGCTGCAAAACTAAACATGATCAATTCAATATTATTACCGAGTTAGCGTTAAAATATGTGTATAAATAGTTCGCTCAACTTTCTCAATATTATGGCATGGAATGCACGTGCCGTTTCCAATAAACGTTTAGAATTAATTGAATTCTTAAATCGAAACCAGATTCATATATGTCTTGTCAGCGAAACATGGCTGACTCAAAATAACAGATTCCTTATTCCTAATTACTTAGTCTATAGAAACGATCGTTTAACAAATAGAGGTGGAGGTGTTGCAATCATAGTTAAAAAATCGATTAAGCACATTCAGATTCAGAGCGTTGCTACGCATGTAATTGAAAATATTGGAATCAAGGTTTGTCTTAACTCCCAAATATCTATTCAAATTTATGCAGCATATTTTCCTGGCATATCAGCCAAGTGCCAAATCAGCCAATGCAGCAGTCAAAATGTAACTAAACATGCAAAAGATATGTTTAAAGCCGATCTATTAAAGTTTTCTCGTATAAATGGCAACTTTATTGTAGGAGGGGATCTAAACTGCAGAAGCAGACATTGGAACTGCTCACGAGCAAACTCTTTTGGCAATACCCTTTATGACCTCTCTACATTGGGAAAATTCTCTTTACTCCACCCCAGTGATCCTACTTACATACCTCCAAGTTACAAAGGAAAGCCATCCATTCTTGATCTTTTTCTGACAAATCAACCCAGAAAGCTCTCCCATCCCAAAGTAATCAATGACCTCTCTTCTGATCATTTGCCAATTATCTGCAAATTAGCTATCGATACGAATGCCGACTTTGTTGAGACTTATCTTCAATATTCTAGGTCCAACTGGCAAAAGTTTAAACGTACTCTTTCTGAAACAATCAAACCTGACCTAAATGCTTTTAGAATCGTCGCCCCAAATAGAGAAATAATCGACAGTATGACCAATATCATTACACAAAAAATAACACAGGCAATAGAGCGCTGCACCCCTAGAAAACAAGTCAAGCTACAAACCCGAAAACTTCCAACTAGAATAACAGATATCATTGTAACCAGAAATGCTGTTCAGAGACAATGGATCAGAACCAGACTGCCAATTTACAAAGCTAGAATAAACCACTTAAATAGAGTGATAAAGCAGGAAATGTTTAATCATAACAATATAATTTGGGGCGAAAAGTTGTCTAAGCTCGGCTATAACTCAAAGCCCTTCTGGAAGCTCACTAAAATAATAAAGAACAAAAAGCCATATATCCCCTGTTTCAATCATGAAGATAAGGTCTACACCACCAGCTTAGATAAAGCAAACTGTCTCTGTAACATATTTGAGTCTAAACATCACATTACTGAAACCTTCTCCAGTAGCACTACCACTGAGTTAGTGCAAAATTCGCTCATTGAACTTGCTACTGATTCCAACCACGCGTCTGACCCCCCTTTTTCAACAATAGAAGTTAAATTTATAATAAAGTCACTCAAAAACAAAAAATCACCTGGATTAGACAAAATACCTAATATTTGTCTAAAAAATTTACCGGCAAGTGCACTTGAATTTATTACACTGCTTTATAATAATTGTTTAAAAATCAGTTATTTTCCTCATGTATGGAAAACTGCCAAGATAATTCCAATTGGAAAACCAGGTAAACCTCCTAGTTCTCCCTTGAGCTATCGTCCGATTAGCCTTCTTTGTGGGTTATCTAAAATATTCGAACGCCTGATCAAGGTCAGACTCAACACCCACCTGGAAGTTAACAATATTTTACCACCAATACAATATGGGTTCAGAGAGCTCTATAGCTGCATCTTTCCATTGGACAAATTGACAAACTTTGTCAAAGCCAAGTTTACTGAAAAGCAATCCGTTGGTTTGGTAACCTTGGATGTCGAAGCTGCTTTTGACACTGTTTGGCATGATGGTCTTATCCACAAACTGAGAGCATGTAACACTCCAGCTTACCTGACCCGTATAATTAAAAGTTTTCTGACTGATAGACATTTCTACGTATATTTGAACGAAACTATGTCTGCCAAAAAATCCACCTGCGCAGGAGTCCCTCAAGGTTCTGTCCTCGGTCCTATTCTATACAATATTTACACTTTTGACTTCCCCAGGACTTTAAGATCCAAAGCATTAATCTTTGCTGATGACACTATACTATTTTCTTCTGGTGCACATTTCTCGGATATTCACAATAGTTTGCAACACTCTCTAAACTCTTTATATGACTACTTTTATAGTTGGAAAATTAAGCTCAATGCCAACAAAACCAAAGCTTTATTTTTTACCAAAAAACGAAAGTCATGTTTTCTACCTACTTTAGATCTTGAACTAAACGGAATTAAAATCTCATGGGAGGAATCTGTTAAGTATTTAGGAATTAGTTTAGACAAAAAACTGTTATTTAGTGGCCATATAAGCAACACCATAGACAAAATTAACAAAACTATTTGTATTCTTTACCCTTTCATAAACCGTTATTCTAAACTCTCAACTAAAAATAAGTTAACAATTTACAAATCTATTATACTTCCAATGATAATGTACGGAGCTGAAATTTGGAACACATCGGCATTAACACATTTGAGAAAACTTCAAGTTGCCCAAAATAAAACATTAAAAATGATCCTCAATCTACCGCGATATCACAGAACCATATCGCTGCATAAAATAGCGAATATTAAAACGATTGATGAGCTCATCACTCACTCAAAAGTCAAGTTCATAATTACAAAATCATATTTAGCTCAAGATACGGGTTAATAGGGCCCTTTTCTTACTATTTCTATATAGTAATGCCAAAAGGGCCTTCCCTTCTAGCTTTAAGTTATTATTTAAGTCGCAACTAAAGGTTTTACATCCTTTTTTCCTTTACCATCTAAATATATCAAACAATGTTCAAAGTAAATTCTATGTAAATATGATATCTCAGCTGCACAGACATAAAATAAGTCTAAACTCTGTATAAAGAAAAATAAGCTAGCTTTAAGCTAAATGTAATAATTTGGAAATAAAGCATATATTGAATTGAATTGAATTGACTATCTTTATAATACATACTTTTCTTAAAATTGATATGAGTCAAAAGAATTAAGTGGAAAATAAAGCAAAACATTTGGAAAGTTATGTTTCTGTTCATATATCTGTTGTCCAATTAAAAAGTCTTCATATTTATTATGTAGGCTCTAATAGAATATATATTATAGATAGATAAGTATCTATGCATATATATCTATGCAGATAAGTATCTACAAAGCTAAGTATCTATACAGAAAACTATCTATAAAGTAAAGTATCTGTACTAATGAGGACCTATAGGCAAGCATCTATACATTTAAGTATCTATACAAATAAGGACCTATAGATAAGTATATCAGTATCTATATCTATACAGATGACTATCTATATATCGATATAGATATAGATATTGATCCATTCAGATAAATATATATAAATAAGTATATATACATATAAGTATCCATACATATAATAAGTATCTATATAGATAAGTATATATACAGATAAGTATCTATAAAGAATCTACATAGATAAGTATCTATGATCAGATTTGGGTTGCTAACTCTATATCTTGAGTCCAGAAGGAAGTCTTCATTTTCAAAGTAAAGCTTTAGCATACCTTATTCTATCTGCTCTGAGTACAGGGTATTTTCTAATCAATCACTCAACTCAAGCACACTCTTCTCCCACATAATTTCGCATTCTTCACTCATCTTAATCACAACTCCACAGTTCTAACTCCTCTAAGAACTTTACTCCAGCTTCAGTTGATTACAGTTCACAATCACATTTTTTTCCGTATAGCTATTCTGACATTTATTTATTATCGAAATGTTCAGGGCAATTGCACATGTTTTATATTTCTTGTGGCCAAATATTTATATCAAAATCACAGACATCAATCTGCTGGCTGCAATTTGTCCAATCATTATTTGCTTTATAGCCCAGCGGTTATTTGTTTGGACGAAACGGAAATTGTACAATGGCCAACAAAATGAATTGATTTCTAATACGTATTGTTGCAGCCACAGCACAGGACACTGAAAGGTGACTCTGGCCAGCTAAGGACGAGCCATATCCAAGTGGATATCGAGCCACTCGCTGCCAGCAAATTCAATTGCATTGAGGGATGAGCAGAATGGCAGCAGAAATTCAATTTACTTTTGAATCCTTCTCCCATTTCAATCCTTTTATTATATGAAGTAGAAAAAATAAACCAACTGCAGAGAATATTAATAAGCCATAAAATAGTTCATTGCCTGTTGTTACAGCTGTCACATTTATTCATAATATTTTTACTAGCTGCAACAAAAAAAACACAATAAAAATGAATTCCCTGCTTTTAAGTAATTGCAAAATTGTGCTCGAACTCTCTCTCTCCCTCTCTCTCTCTCTCTCTGATGCGTTTTTTAATTAACTTCAAAAGGTATGCTACACAAACAGAGAGAGAGTGAGAGATAGAGAGTGAAAGAGAGAGCGAGAGCAATTCCCTGTTGCGGATGCTGTCTGCTGCTTGTTTTGAGGGCTTCGTTATTGCCCGCTGATTTGTGGCAATGGTAAATAAAGCCAGTGGGCGTGGCCGGACCGGACCGAACCGGACTGCATCTGCAATATATCATCAACTGCGACATGCCAATACAACTAGAAAGAAACAGACAACAACAAAAAAAAAACATTTTTGCACGCTTTCCGTCAAACGTTCGTCATAAAAAGCAATCGAATGGTCAGGGGCAAACGCGAATTGTTTGCCTCCGGACAACAACAATAAACAGCACTAGTTGAGAGGGTGTGGCCGCGGGCTAAGCTTAAAGAAACAAAAGACACGTAGACAATTGCCACGGCCAACAGCAATGGCAATAGAATGCCACGTCCAAGTCCATCAAATAGGACACCAGAAGTGCGTTCGGAACTCGAATGAGACATTCCCTTGGCGAGGATGTCGAGAATGGAACTAGAATGGCGATCACAGTGGTCATAAAGCTGCACAGTGCAACAAATAAGAAATATGCTTGACAGAAATGAAATGAATTGAATAAAGGATAGTTAATTAAGATTTCAGGAGATATTTTTGAATAATCGAATATGATATGAGTGGGTGCGAATCGATCACAGTGGTCATAGAGCTTCACAGTGGAACTAACTGGGAATACGGTGGACAGAAGTAGCTTGAAAGAGTGTGAAATAATGCTAAATAGAATAATGGAATATGTAATCGATTTGTAAAACATCTTGGTATCGACCTGGTTGCAAAAAACGATAAATTATCAACCGATAAATTTATGGAATGCTTAATAAAGTAATTAACTAATTATCGATAACATGTGTATATACTAAATACGTTAAAACGTTTGCGTGCAGACTTAATAATTATACAGTTAAGCGATAACCGATAACATTATCGAATAATTGACATATTTATCGATTGATTGTCAAACAAGTATAGAATAAATATATACAAAATATTGATTTTGAAACATTTGCAAATACAAAAGCTGGCCTAAAGCATATTCTATTTAAGACCGATAAAATAATCGAATACTCAGCGATAACTATTCGATAACAAGTACAGTAATTAATGATTATGCCAAAATGACAAATATTTAGATCAATATTACTTTCATTAGCTTTCTACTGTAGGTCGATAATATACATATCGATAATTTTTCATAAGAAAAATGTATATACATATATGATTATAGCATATTTTCAAATTACCTAATCTAACTCACATTCAATTGTGGACCACAAATTACTGTAATGATAATCGATTGCTAAATCGTCTGTCAATCGATAACAGTTCGATTATGTTATCAAACGTTTAGCAGTTGACGCCGACAATTCAAATTCTTTCGTAGCTCACTGATAGCCATCGCTTGGATTGTGACTGATTAATCCATTATTGAGCTGCCTATGCCTGCATGCAGACACACATGCTTCGACCACAGACTCAACTCGTCCATGGACCACTTGAATGTCCAATCAGGCGCATAAGCAGTGGGCCCTGTACCAGCCCATCGTGCTTTGTTCATATGTAAACGACAATCAAGTTGAAAAGCAGCTCCCCAAAATCGTAATGGGAATAATTTGCAGCAATTTCATTCAAAAAGCCTCTTACACACATACACATGTATATGTATGTGTGTGTGGTTCGTCACGTAAATGACAATCAAAATTTGAAGCAGTCTATGTGTGTGCAGGAAGGAAATGACTGGCCGGCCTATGTCCTGCGAGACGAGCGTCCTGCAATGTGTCGAGCTGACCAAATCAAATGCGTGCCCCATGTGCCCCCAAGGCTGTCAGAGTCAACACATTCATCGAAACGGGCCTTATCTGCACTGGCAGCAAGCAGCTTGCGGCAGGACGAAGGATGCACGATACGAGTGAATCGCAATCTCCCCAAAGACCAATACAAATACGCAGAGGCAACCGCAGCTGAAGCTGCTTATAATCTAAGCACACACGTGGTTGTCTGTCTGTGTGTGTGTGTGTGTGGAATGTGTTACAAGGATATGTGCACACACACTCACACACACACACACACACACAGCAGCAGCGTTAGTTACATGGCCCAACCGTCACTTTGTCATATTATGAATCCTAATTCCGTTGGAGGCCGTGACCTGAGGCCCCGCCCCCCGCTCATTGTATGAGTTCCTGATGACGTTATGGATACTTCAGCTGTCACTCAGTTTGCGTCCTCTGCGCGTTGATTGCAAGCGACAAGGACTTAAAGGCAACAGCACATTGGCGCCCTTAAAGCACATTTTATTATGTCTTGTGGCTGTGGTTGGGGCTGGAATTTATAATGACAAGCGTGAATTTTCATATTGCGCTACTCTTAGACAGTCAATGGGGGCGTGGCACTGCCCAGCGGGCATTGTTAGCCCAGCCAGCTGCAATAAAATGCGCGTCAAATTGTCTTGTGAGAGAAAGGGGGCGGTTGCGGGGGCGGGGTCAGAGCACTATTAAAAAGTTTGCAACCCCCGCCGGCCAACGGGATATAAAAATAAATGTAAAAAATTTCTGGACAAAAAAAAAGGCAACGAGTTGTGCGTCTTTCTTACAAAAAAAAAAGATGGGAAGTTGGGGGCCCGTCCGCCCTCCATAATGAGCTTAGTATGCAAAATGCGGCGAATTGTCAAAAAGATTCATTTTCGGACAGTTTTACACAATTTTTTTCTGTTGGCGGCGACATTTCGGACAATGCTCTGAATATTGGCTAACTTTAAAATTATGTGGGCGTGGCAGTTGCTTGCAAAGTTTTCAAAAAGAAGAATTGATTACATTAGCTGAGCTGAGCCCAAGTTTATGTTGCTTGAAAATTTATGTGGAATATTATCAGAGATTATTCATATTTAGTTTTGCTGAAATTCAGTTGACAGCAGTCAAAATCTATAGCATATAATTGGCAACAGTTTCTCTAGCCAATTAGCCGTGTTTTTTTACATCGCATTCTTTCGTTCTTTGATCTGCTTGAAATCCTTATGCAAATGCTGCCCGACAGCCGTAAAAATGCCCGAAAAAAAAGGCGACCGCAAATTTTCCATGTCAATGCATAAGTCGGTTCATTAGCCAAAAACCCGAGCAGAAAAGGAAAGCAGCGCTAAAAATGTTTCACGCGAGATGACATCAAACAGAACTCGGCACAAAAGCAAAGCCAAACCCAGCACAAAAAACACTTCCCCAACTAAATCATTAAAAATGCGACACACAAAACACAGAAAAAACACCAACTCCTGCCGGAAAAGCACAAATACGAAAAATACGGGAAATGCGGAAAGGCGACATGTTTTTTACTTCGTTAATAAACTGCAACGAATTTGACAACGGGTAGAACCACAAAGAAAGGGCTGTCTAACCGCAAGGCGACAGGACTTCTTTCGCTGGCGTCGCCCGCCTAATGGCCGCAAGAAACAAGAAAAGCCAGCGAAACTGTCAAAGGGTTTCCCCAATGCGCCCATCCCGAATAAAACAATGCTTTAAAAAGAAATGGTAAACAAAGCAAGGAAGTGTGGTAGAAGCGGGAGTGCACGACTTACAGATACTTACTTGCATCTATACTTAGAATGTGTATGTAATACATACACAAAGTAAAGAGAGCTCTCATAAAAGCTTTCATAATTTGATTAAAACTTAGCTGATTTCCATTGTAATAATATTTACCTTTGTGTATTGAGCTCAAGATTAATTATGCATTTAGATTTTATTAGAAATTTTTAATTTTTTTTCTGGATTTTCTTTAAGTAAATATTAAGTTAGCAACTTTTTTAAAAATTTTTTATTTTTAAAAGTTTGAATCTTAAAATTTTTTTTTAATTTTTTTATGTAAATTTTAAATCTCAAAATTTTATTAATTTTTTTTTAAATTTTATTTAAAATTATTTAAACATTTTTTAAAATTTTTATTTTATAATTTTTTTTCTCTTCATTTCCAACTGTTATTTATGACATCAACTGAATTTTTTTAATCTAAAGTTGATCGTCTTATTACGAACTGAACTTAGTAGGGTTCGAACCCTAAATCTGATGTCTTTTATGCCAATGCATACACCACTGATCGTGACTTTCAAAATTTGTCTACAAATAACATTAAAACTGATTTTGAGGCTGTCAAAATGTTGTTCAAATTTCTTGCCAGATATCAGAACAGACCTTAAGGTACCTAGTCCTTCACATGAAACTAATATAACTATGTCTTAACTGATCCGTTTTTCAAAGTGTCTTCAATGTATATCCCATCCCTTCAACTAATTTCTTTCCAGTTATCACAATTCATTTATTTTAGATAGTTTATCTCAAAGTTTTATGCCAAAAAGTGTATTCCAGGAAGTCCGTACGTACTTCAAAAAAACTTGCATATTAAAATGTATACCTCTAGCTCCTATAGAATTCGAGTTATGCCTAAAAAATCTAGAGTCAAGATCAATTTCAGAGAATGTGAAAGAAATATCAAAAGAAAAATTATAAAAATCTATAAATAAGCATAAAAATTATGCATTCTCTGCTTTTATTACTTTGCCTCTTACAAACACTAGCTCAAAAACAATCTACCCCATTCACACATTAGCAATATTTTCAGGGTATATAAAAAAAATCACTTAAAGTATTTTGCCAATAAATTTAAATCACAGCCAGTCGACTGGGGAGAGAAAAACGCTATGAAAACAATAGACAACAGACTTCTGACAGCGTTTCACCCCTCGAAAGACAACAGGAAAAAAGATTTCAAAACAAACGATGCGATGAAGCTGAAAGTGGCAAAAGGGCAACAGAAGTCTTAGGCGAACAAAGAATACCCTTTGTAGGCCTATTATGTAAGATAAACAAGAAGGGCAACTAAGAAGAAAATATTGTTTATGAAAGCCTAAAGTTTATCATTGAAAAATTGTTTATTATAAATATTTTGAGTGAGGGTGTGAAAAGTAGAGAAATTGGGTTCATATATAAAGAAAATTAGAATAAGTTTATGAAATTAAGAGCTGTTTCAAAGTAAGCCAGTGACTGGGTTGTAAGTTTTATATATATAGTATGATAGGTTATGTTTTAACTTATCTAAAGTTCTGATAGCTCAAGAAACTATCTAGATCTTCGCTATATTTATATATATATTATGGTAGACTATGCTTTAACTTATCTAAAGTTCTGATAGCTTAAAGAATTACCTACGTCTTTCCTACATTTATATATATATAGTATAGTAGCTCAAGAAACTATCTACATTTTTCCTTTATATGTATATATATGGTATGCTAGACTTTGAGTTAACTCATCTGCAGTTAAGAGACTTTTTAATAAAATCACAATACCTTTTGTTAGCGTATTGCAAAAAATACAAAATAAACATCAGCTGAAGGACAAGTAAAGGCGCATCAAAAACCAAATAAAGCGCTAAAAGGATTTAGTCGCGCGTATAAAATCCTGTTGAAGCAGTGGAGGGAAGAGGGGAGCTTTGAAATAACTGAGGTAGTTGAGGAACTTGCCAAAAAGTTGGGCTGGTGGCAGGAAATGAAAGGCGAAGCAAGTGGTATTTTAATGCGCGTTGCAGCCAAGTGATGCATGTGGCATGTGGCAAACACCAGGCAGCTGCCACACACACACATGCACACACACACTCAGACACACTCGCACAGCTGGCGAATTAAATACTCGTAATTTTGCGTGTCGCGCATAATTGTTGAACATGATTTACAATTTTGTGGCGCCACAGCCGAGAGGCAGTTTGTCAAATTGTTTCTTTTATGCGAATTTGGCAAATATGTTTTTTCTTTAACAATTTACAATTTCTTTTTTAATGGCGCACAACTTTTCTAATAGCCCAACAAATGGCAAAAGACTTAAAGGGAGTTTTGTAAAGGTTTTCTTTTTGCTGCTACTGCTGGAGTCGCATAATTTGCGCATATAAACCATAATCTTTGTTAAGGGCAAAGTCTTTGAGAATAAATTGCGCATATCCTGGCGAAGGCGCCCAACGCGATTCTAATAGCAAACAACAACGTTGTCGAGCTGAAGATAACTTATAAATCATCTAATCAGAACAACAGCAACAACAACAACAACAAGAAGACGGAGCAAAGGCAGGATGAAAAACTGAAATTGCTTTTGGCTGAAACAGCGAAGCGAAGAGGCGGGGCAATGGTCTAGCTGAGTGGGTGAATGTGCTTTCAAAGTGTGTAATTTATTGTGCGTTACATAACTTTATGATAACGGAACTGTGAGAATGTAGCTCAAGCAGGGGGTAGCTTGAGCAAAGTTTATTGAACACAATATAAAACAACGAATTGAATTGAAAACTTGGCCAAAAATGGAAAATAGACAAGCTACAAATAAAAACTATCAATCAAATGTGAATGATAGAGATAGGAAAAGCTATATACTATATATAAATATGTGTCAAAATTAATTTAAAGAGCTGTTAAGAGTTTAAGGCTTAAGATGTGCGGAGATTCTTGTGGAAGGTAGTGAAAGCAGTTTGAAAGAATAGAATTGAAATATAATATATATTCAAATATCTCTAAAAAGACTTGAGAGTTAAATGAAAGAAGATCTGGTAAAGTTAAAGTTAGTCTTCCTTGGTTCTGAATATATTTGAAAGTTTGTAGAAAATTATATTCAAATGTCTCTAAGAAGACTTGAGAGTTAAATGAAATCTTCTGTAGATGAAGTGAAAGAAGATCTCGTAAAGTTAGTTAGTTTTGCTTGGTTCTGAATAGAATTGAAAGTTTATAGAAAGCTATATTCAAAAGTCTCTAGAAAGACTTGAGAGTTTAATGAAATCTTCTGTGGATAAACTGAAAGAAGATCTCTGCAGATTGATTGCCTTACTAAGTAGAGCAAGTTTATCAAACGGGAAGTTAGCCTAAAAATCTGTTTATATCAATAGACTATGATATATAATATGAGTATAATAAAAAAAAAAAAATATATTTCAATTTAAATTGTCTTAAGCACAATCCTAACTATGAATAATAATAAAGTATTTAAGCAACAGTTCCACTTAGCAAAGATTATCTGAATAAATAATTCATAATAGTAACAGGAATCAAAGCTTAAGTATATATAAAATACTTGGATTCATAGTTTATAGCTATATTCCGCCAGCAAATACAAAATGTATATAAATTAAAGTTATTTAAGACTTAAATAAAATATAAAGTATGTATAATACATAGTCTTTGACATATTTTATGAATATATTTCCAGCAAACTTCTAATACCCGCTAAAGTTTCCTTTTTAAAGTCTGTCAAAAGCTTTGCCAACTACGACATGGCATGCAGCACGAGTTAAATTTGCATGCAGCAAAAGTTTTCTTTTTTTTGTAGCCACAACCTTTCACACTTTTCATATTGGGCCAAAGTCGTCACATAATCCTTGCAGTGCACCTCGCAAATGCAATAAGCAAACATGCCAGCTAGCGCCACCTAGCGTTCCGTAGCAGCAGCAGCAGCATAGCAAGCCAAAAGTGATATAGCGAGGTGCATTAAACTTGGCTAAGGTGTCAGCCGGTCCAGGACCTTGGCAGTGTGCACACGGCTGCGCTCACGTTCAACTCTTCCTCTTTCTCCTCTTTCAGCTCCTGCTTCTCTTAGTCAAAGGGAGGCCAGAGACAATGGGTTACAGATAGCTACTATATAAGGCATGCAACACAGTTTCCATTTAACTATGAATAATTCTTATTGTTGTTGCTGCTGCTGCTGTGCATTTGCTTGTTAATATTTTCATTTCCGTTGCTTTATGAGCCGATTCCGTAATGCCTAGACACAGGCAGCGAGACAAAGAAAGAGAGAGAAAGAGGGATGGCCTGCAAGTTGAGTGCCCCGCTTTACAAGGACAATAACAAGAGCAACAGCTTCAAGTACAAGCGCCAGCAGCAAGTCCTTGTGCTACGGCTCATCATCAGACGCCTTATCGGCAATGTCAACCAGCCTGAAGTCTGCAGCAGGACTCATGAAAGGGGCGGAGGCAAGCCAAAGGCAGGACTTGAGATTGTGCCTCTGCCATAGCTCCATTTCGCCATTGTTTGCATAAAATTGCAATTTACAATTATGACAATAAAATGAAGCAGGGAGATAAACAAAAACAGAGAGAAAGACAGAGAGAGAACGAGAGGGCACATAATGTGCATCGCATTGGAATTGAAGCGTATTAACGTCCTCGTTATGGATATGATAAACAATTTAAGCACGTCTTTAAATGACGAAAATTACAGATAAAATATCATGAAAATACAAAAATGTGAAAACGTTGCTAAATGAGACAAAAATTTGATAAATTACAGCAGCAGACGAAAGACAAAATATGCAGCAGTTGGGTATAAATTGAGCGCGTGAAATGCTTCTTTTTTTTTTGGGGCAGAGATGGTTTATCTATGCCACTGGGGAAATGTTTTTGGCCATAATTAGACACGCGGCTCTGTCAGTGGCCGATATTAGTTAAGAGCAGAGGCATAAATTACGACAGTCTGTGGGGAGCGCCAAAGCGTTCTCGTATCATTAAATTAGTTTTGTGTGTGAGCGGGGCGGAGACGGGGGCGTGGTCTGCTTAAATGAGAGATTATTGCGAAAGCGAAGCAATAAATTGCGCAAATCTTTATGAATGAGTTTGCTTAAAGTTGTCCAAAGCGAAGCTGAGCGTTAACAAAAAATAAATAGATGTGAACAAATCGCTTTTAACAGCAAATTGCGAAGCAAAAGAAAATTGCGCCAAAAAGTAGGCAATGATTTTTTGTTTGGGGTATAGAATGATGTGAGATTTTAGCTTAGCTGCAGTTGGAATTTGTTTATGCATATATATGTTAAATATATTTAGGAATTATATATCCAAATATATTGTTTTATGTTCTTGAAGCATATAAGTCCGTCTTTGCCTCAATCAATTCAGCCATTTCAGCTATAATTCCAAAAGCAGCTGCTTAGAAATTTGCAAGCAGCTGCTTTAGCAAAGACTGCATGATATTTCAAAAATTTCCTATATATGTATATATATTAATATGTATATATAAATTTATGCTCTCTTAACCTCCTTAGATGATATATATACTATATCCTTGAACATTAAATAAAACTGTTTCTCAACAGATTTCAAAAATATTAAAAATATATATATTTTGATATTACTGAATTCTCTTAACTAAGTTGTTAACTCTTAAGTTAATTCATGAGTTCTATGAAAATATTTCCAATATGTCGGAGATAGAATTGGGTACTTCTAATATTATGAAGTATGCGCCTAGTTTCTTAGTCGAATTAAGCAGTGTTGTGTAATGCATAATCTGAGGCAAGTTGTACAACACTAAAAGAGTGCGACGAGAGTATGATCGCATGATTTATATACTATATCTTGAAACATTAAATAAAACTTAATGCCAGTAGAATTCATTGATATAATACGTCTTTCTCTTAACCAAGTTCCTAACTCAGCATAACTGATATATCTAAAGTAACTGTTATAAGTAAAAGTATCTCAAAACTTACCGCCATATCTGCAATTTGTTTTGTCAGCGGGTATATTGCCATTGGGTTCCAGACGATCCAGATACTCCTCCGAATTGTAACCATTAAATGGAACTTTATTACCGTGATTATGATGGGCGCCGCCGCCGCGATGATGATTATGATGATGATGATGATGTGTAGAATCGTCGCCATCCTCGCGGGAAATAGCTGCAAAATAGACATAAACATATATAATATTAGTAAAAACATTTGTAAATTCTCGATTACCAATTGTATTATGAGTTATGCTAATTGGCTTTTATGCAAAATCAATTTGTGGAAAGCACTCAAAAACTTGCCCCCAATCAAATTATTTTCATCTGTGCTGGCAATTTAGTGTCCACCACGTTCAAGTGCCAACTCCCCAAAGAACATTCGGCCACATTTCACTTTTCGAGAGCTGGGACAAATTTTGTGGACCAAAAAAGGGTTTGAGTGCGAGTGCTGGTGTGTGTAAGTGTGTGTGTGGGACTTAGTTTGGTTTCCTAGCCCAATCAACGCCTTTTGCCAAGTTTTAGGGGCCTTGCGGTTGGGCGGCGTTCACAAGTCAATTGATGATGGGGTGCTTGTGGGCTCTGGCTCTGACTGCTAATGGCTTCATTTTGGACACCTCGACGGACGCCGAAAGTTAATGTCAATTTTAAAATTATTTTCATAAAATGCCCAAAGCTTAAAAGGCTTAAATTCCCCAAAGGCGGCCATTCATACTCAATTTGAAATGTGTCGAATATGCAAATGAGTTGAGCGCAAAAAAAAACTTGTAGCTAAGCTTTTATACAAATTTGTACAGAACTAACGCGGGGCGCGCCTTCTAATTTCCAAAACGGAAATACAAAAGGCACGAATTGCGCCACAGGGCCAAAAGGGACACCAAAAACGGGGTAGTAACGTTACCTGCACAACGAAAAGCAAAAAAAAAACAGCTAACGGAAATTGGCTGGGTATTAGCTTACAGTGCACAAACAGGCGCTCTTGGCTGGAGTTTTCTCTCTAGCTCGAATTTTTTTGGGGTTTTTTCGGCCAGGTTGGCATTTTGAGCCTGCAATTTGCTAACGATATGCATACAAGTGGGTGGCCAGCAGAGACAGCGCTCACAAGTGGGCTCTTACACGTACGCTATATGCAAATGGCAGGCGCAAAAAAAACGGATTACACGTTTAGTGTGCGAGCAGTCAGTCAATAAACTGTGATCAGGCGAGGGAGCAGAAAGCAGCGGGTTATGAAATATGATCAAGAAGTGGGGGCCCAAAGTAGATACATATATATATGTACATGTTTAATTAATAGCCATAAGGGACTCTTAGTTTGGGGCGTGGCGAAAACAACCCCCAGGCACACGGATGATGTCAGCACAACATTTGCAGATTGAAGTCAAACACACAAATCACAAAATTACCGCAAATTGTCGCTACAAATAAGCAATTTATTTGCTTATATAACTCATGTAGACACACACACAAACACACACACACACATATATACATGTGTGTGAACCACAGAAATGCAATTCCCCTAAATGTGGCTTTTGCAAACTTCAGCTCCGGCTCCAGCGATTTGATTTTTGGGGTTGCCTCGCACAAAAATCTCATAAACTTGTGCAGAAACACGCAGACAAGAGAGGGGCGGGGGCGTGGCTGGAGTCTGCAAAACTTGGGTAACAGCAAATGTAATCAATAAAATATGTTCAGCATAAACTACTCGCATGGCTGGAGTTGCAAAAAAGCCAAAAAGAGAAGAAGAGAAAAGCTAGCTCTGGGTTAATGGCATCAAGCATTAGTTCATGCTCGTAATATTCTTATGCAATAGTCGAGCCACAACTGTGTGGCAGCAGTGCTGCAGTGCTTGTCAAACTGTAGCCTGTGGTCTGGGCTGATGTGTTTAATGGAATTATGAGCTAGTTTCTGGTTGAAGTTTCTGTCGTGTTTCAGCATGTAAGCAGAGAACTTATGAATTTAGTTGCATGCATTTGAATATCAGCATGAATTTGGCAATATTTCATAGCTGCATCGCTGGCAAGATAAATTGACAATACTTGAGTAAGTATGGTTGGTAGATTTTGTAGTATAAAACGAGAATGCTTTGAAAATGTCTTTAAGGGTTTTACAATGAAAGTTCTTAACAATAGTTGAGTCTTTTGTAAGTGAGAAATTCATTAATATGGTTAATTAAGCTCATTTCTGAGCTCTGGAAGAATAACGTTTATAAGTACTCGTTTATGCGTCATGTATTCGCTTTTCTGTTCTCTACACTCTCTATTCCATATTACATATTCTATTGTATATTCAATGTTCTGTATTCCCTATCCTATAGTCCATTTTAAATATTCAAAATGCCATATTCTATAATCTATAATCCTTATTCCATTTGCTATACTCTATGTTCCATATATTCTATTTATATTCCACATTCATATATTCGGTATTCTATACTCCATATTCCATATTCCACTATTCCATATTCCACTTTCCATATTATTATATTCATCTACTTTTACCATATCCCATATTCCACACTAACATTTCATATTCCATATTCCACGTTCCACATTCGACATTCCATTTTCCATATTCCGTATTCCATATCCCATATCCCATGTTCCACATGCCACATTTTATATTCCATATCCCATATTCTACATTCCACATTTTATATTCCATATTCCATATTCAATATTCCATAGTCCATATTCCATATTCCACATTCCACATTCCACATGCCATATTCCACACTCCACATTCCATATTCCATATTCCATATTTCACATTCCATAGTCCACATTCCACATTTTATATTCCATATTCCATATTCCACATTTTATATTCCATATTCCACATTCCATATTTTATATTCCATATTCCACATTCTACATTTTATATTCTATATTCCACTCTCCACATTACACATTCCATTCTCCATATTTCATGTTCTATATTCTTGATTCATATATTTCGCATTAAATATTCTAGTTTCCATATTCCATATTCCGTATACCATATACCATATCCCACATTCCATATTCCACATTCCGTATACCATATTTCATATTCTATATTCTAAATTTATATATTTCGTATTAAATATTCTATTTTCCATATAACATATTTCTTATTTCATATTTCATATTTCATAATCCATATTCCATATTCCACAATTCATTCATTCATTCACTCATTCCAAAGTCTTCCCTAACTCATTTTTTCTAAACTATGCCAAAGGCTTAGCTTCGCTGCCACGAATGTAGCACAGTGCCTATCGAACGTAATCTCATTAATTTCAAATTTGACAAGCTGTTTCCTACATTTTCAACTTCCAACCATAACCTATACACATCTACGGCCAAACTAAGCCAATTGAATATTTAACTAGAGTTCAAGCTTTAAAAGTTTTAACAGCAACATTTTTGCTTATTCAGAGCTAAATTTTGAAAGTGCCCACCGCCCTTTTGGTGATTTATTCTGCTGACGAATGAATGACAGTTTAGAGTAGAGCGCGGCATGCGGACTGTGGCAGCAGGCAAAGCCAATTGAACAAAGCTCACAAATTGGGTGCAGACAATGGACAGGAGCAAAATACGCTGCGAACAATGACAAACAACCAGCAGTAAAAGCAAAATTAAATCAAAGCGAAACCGCACCGAGGCAATGCAGAAAAAAGGAAGCAGAAAAACAATCGGAAAATAGAAAAGCTAAAAAAAATGCGACAGGAAAATCAAACGAGCTATGTAACTGACCAGTGCGATTTCTCCTTCCCCCTCTCTCTCTCTCCTTCTCTCTCTCTCTCTCTCGTGAGAGCTTCGGCCAGCTCGTCGGCATTTTTAATGCGCTTTAGTCGCAAGGCTCAAGCTTTTTATTGTACGGGATTCGCTCGGACTTAACGCTTAGTTAACGGAAAGACATCCAAATGGCAGAGTTTAGAGAAAGTGAGTGCTGAGCGTACATAATCCAGGCGCTACTTACATAGATAATGCAAAATGCGCGTCATAAAAGTGAGTAATGCATAGATTGCGCTGATAAAAATGCTTGTTGGTTGAGAGTAGGGTCTTATGAGATATTTATCGAAGGCTTTCCGATGGAGCAAGTATGATTAGAGTTGGTTTACTATATAGGGAATGTAGTCGATTGGCAGATTGTTAGCATATGCTGGTGCTCTCTTGAGAGCGAGAAATTTTATCGATTCTGCTTTGTGCGATATTCGTTAAGGTTGAACTGGCTCTGTTTTGAAAACTGAAAAGGAACCAAAATATAAACACAAAAAGTTGCTAAAATGCCTCAAATTACATATATATATATATATATATATATATATATTTTATATATATATTTTAGTGATTAAAATGTTTTTAGCTGAAATTTTCTAGCTATACAAATCTATTATCTTTCAACTTAACTGTATTTTTTTTAACTTTGTAAGCAAAAAAAAATTGTATA
Source organism: Drosophila gaucha (assembly GCA_035045545.1). Lineage (NCBI taxonomy): Eukaryota > Metazoa > Arthropoda > Insecta > Diptera > Drosophilidae > Drosophila > Drosophila gaucha. Next base: position 12,697,052 of record JAWNOY010000292.1, on the reverse strand, counting down.
GTAAGTACTAGAAATATTTTATTATAGCTCACAGAAAACTGAAAAGATAATGTGATTAAATTAATTAAACTAAATATATTTTAATGAATATTAAATAATCCCTAAGATAGATTGTTTTCGAATAGAATTCTTTTAAATTCTTATTCGTAAATGTCATTAAATACTTACAGAAAAGACTAATCTGATGAGCTTACTACTTTTTAATGAAGCTTCAACAGATTTACAGCTAAAACTTGAACTTTTTTGAAATTTTCAGCATTTACTGCTCAATATCTTATCCCAGCTTAAAGTTTACGTTGCGTACGTGTTTTTCGCACAATTGTAACTAAAGTAGACAATAGACAAAATCAGTAGCTTAGCCGCAGGCTAAAATTCATTCGATTCGAGACGAGAGCTGTCAGCTGTCCAGACAAAGCAATTCAATCCAAAATGGATCACTGCGGGGCAGAGAGAGAGACCTCTCTCTCTCTCACTCTCTCGCTCTGGTTGATGTGAGCGACACTTGAAATGCTGACAAATAAGTCGCATTAACGAAACAGTTGACCAAAATGGCAGGCGAACAAAGCAAATGCAATTTGCCCGAGGCGGTCACAACCAAAGGAAATGGCTGAGGGGGAGGAGGGAGGAGGAAGTGGGCTTTGATACTGAAAATTAAATGTGAAAATTCATTTGTTGGCGCTGCTCTTCGTCGTGAGGAAAGACAATGCGATTGCTATGCAATTAAGCCATGCAATTTAATCAATTTATCAATTAGGCAACCGCGCAGGACGACGCCTCTTCACAAGGACTTTTGATCGAAATCAAACGCCCGTCGCTGAATTTATTTTTATACACTTTCCACACATTTTCCCACTGGCCAACCTCCAATTCGCTTTAAAAGCCAATTTCATTAGCATTTCAAAGTGGTTGCTTGGTTTGGCTTGGCTTCGTTTGGTTTGGTCGACATCGAGTCAGCTCGTCGCACTCAATAATGTTGTTAATTGGCAACGAGCGGGGGCGTGGCTGCTGCTGCCGCGTTGTAAATACGTGTACAACACAATATTGTGCCCGATGGCAATTAACATTTGTAAATATGCATAATTGTTGGCAGAAATGTGCAGACCGTGCACAAGAAGAGCAGAAATGGGAAAAAGGAGAAGTTGCAGAATGACGAATAGTAGATGCTCTAGTAGTAGATGCTCTAGTAGTAGATGCTCTAGTAATAGAGGCTCCAGTATTAGATGCTCTAATAGAGTCAAGTATTGGATGTCCTTAAAGACTCCTGTCTTAGCTGGCCTTATAGAGTCTTATATTAGATGTCCTTTTAGAGTACAGTACTAGATACCACTGTAGTCTTGTAATAAATATTCTTATAGACTCTCTCATTGAATTCTTCTTCTTAATCAGATTGCCTTATGGAGTTTTGTATAAGATGACCTTGTAGAGATTTATATAAGATGCCTTCCAAGAGTTATTAGAAAAGGTTTTATACAGATCTTTCTTTATGAAAATCATTTTTCTATAACGCCCATTTGATATAGTATTCAAATATGCTATAGCTTAGTATATGAATATCTTAAAAAAGTTTCTTTTAAGCTAAGTTTAGTTAAGATTTCTTAAGAAACAGAAAGGTTTTTAAAAAACACATTTATAAAATTAATCTTACTATATGATAATAGGTTATAGACTATAACTTATAGTAGTTGATTGCTAATTGACTTTAATTATAAGAGAAGATCATATAAATTTTTTTTAATACAAACGAAAAAGATCAATTCTTTATACAAAAACTCTATAATAAACTTACTACTACTAGATTTACTATAATATTAAAACATTGTAGTTGAATGTCATTTAGTTTTCGTTTATTGGTGAAGAACTCAGAAGAGATCTTATATGCAATGCTTTGTCGAAACATTTTAAAACTCAAAAACAGGTTTTCATGCAAAAACTTAATTTCCATCGATAACTTTTATGGTAGCTATCTGTTATAGAAGTACTATACAGCTCTTTCCATTATATATATATATATATATATATATATATATATACTATTTATAATATAATAAAAACAACTATCATAAGTCCTGTCTATACAATTTCAAAACTGGATAATTGATTTTAAATGCAAACTTTGCATTTAAATTTCTACTTATTTATAATAATTATATAAAATTTTAAAATAAATTTATTTAATATTATATTTATTTATTATAATATTTATTTACTACTATATTTATTACATTATTATTTATTATATTTATTTAAGATTGTACATATATATTATATTTATATATTATAGAAATTTCTCCCTCATTGCATTACAACCTTCATCACAAATTTATAATACCCTTCACTAAGTGCATAAAAGTAAAAAAATGATATATAGAAAACTGATGAACCGACTGCAGCCAGACAACATTCAATGAACCATTGAACCGCGTGGAAGGACGTAAAGCTTTATTCAATTGAAGGCGTGGTTCAGGCCGTGTTTTAACATGGCCCGCGCTTAATTGTTGTTAACCATTTGCATAATTGCAAAGAAAGCAGGAAAAATAATCAGTGAAAAGGGGCTTTAAAACTGCTGAGGCTTAAGTTTTGAAGTGCTACAGGCCATACATATAATCAGTGCATGTGAAACTGTGCTCAGTGGCTGGCAAACTGTGCTCGCTCAACTGTAATTGCTGTCAAACTCTATAAGCAGGCGTATCGCATGATAATTTTGCATGTTTGCGCATAGTTTTAAGAACTCCAAGGCGCTGAAGTTTCACGACGAACAACAACAACGACAACAACAACAACTACAACAACGACAACGACGTCGACGTTGAAGCTGTTTGTGAACTTTTTAATTTAATTAATAGACGCCGACGTGTAGAAAAACCAGAGACAGCAGCAGCAAAAGCATTGAATTACACAAAGTTCAAAGGGGACGGGGGGCGAGGGCGTGGCAGCAGACAAAATGAAAATGAGCAGCGCACACAAAGGTGTGTGCGTGTGTGTGCGAAAGCTTCTTCAAACTTATGATTAATTAAAAATAATTTCAAGCAGCTTATTGAAGCTTCAGATTTCAGTTTACAGTCTTCAGTCTTCAGTCTTTATATAGACTATATATATAAATTGTATGGATTCTTTACAGATTTAAGGATAATGGCAGCACACTGGAGACAGGAAATTGTTAAATTATAGTTGCACAAATTGTTAAGGCCACTGTCTACAGGTGAGAGTGAGAGTCCTTTCCCACCTGAGAGACAATTAACTTAAATGGCTGCAAAGGAGCTGCGACAGTTGAAATTGCCGTTGAGGTGCGGTAAGTGGTTTTCTGTCCCTTTTGACTGAAAATTGAAAAGTACAACAATTTGCAGTTGCCAAATGCCGCAGGCAACTGGCGCTCTGCTTTTCTACTCTATCACTTCAAAGGCAATGCCGAGTGTAAATCAGTTGAGTCTCAGCCGATTTATGCCTTTGTCAGTCAGCTCAGAGGCCGCGGGCCCCTTCGACAGCTGCAAATCTTTGGCTAAACAAGTTAACACCATTGCCCAGGCAGTTGGGGCTCAGGTTGACACCTAGCTACAATAGATATACACATAGCTATGGCAGCAGAAGGACAGTCACTCAATCAGACAGCGCTCGCAGTCAGTTCGAATGGCAGACGAGGGTGTTTGCATAGTTGTCGAACGTAATTGACAATGCAACAGGGGTTCAAAAATCTAAAACTTGAAGATAGCTTAAAAAAAAAGAAGAAACTTTCTAGCAAAATTTAGACAAATATTACAGCCTTGACAGAAGAGTCAAAAAAGTTATTCATATAAAGAATTTCTTATGATATCAATCGTTTCTATGGCAGCTTTATGAGAGAGTAGTCTGATATAAGTGATATCAACTTTTATCCCATGAAATTTCACGAAGATAGTATATGAATTAAGAGACTAGTAAGCATATACCTAACTGTAGTTAATTCCTAGAAAATGTATTCAATGTAGGATACATTTTCTTAGAAATATCTACAGTTGTGTGACGTAAGAGTCGATAGGGCTTTCATAATTAAACTCAACTCTGAGTTCTTAAAGATTTTATACTCTGAACCCATTGAAAATGTGATTTCAGGGTATAATGGTTTTGTCACAATGTATGTAACAGGCAGAAGGATGAGTGGCAGTCCCCATAAAGTATATATATTCTATATTAGAACTACGAGCTGAGTCGGTCTAGCTAGGTCCGTTTCTCCGTCCGTATAAAAACAGGAATCTCTTAAACTACAAAAGCTAGAGATTTGATATTATAAATATATATTCTTGTATACCATAAGCAGTACAAGTTTATTTTTTTTCGATAACTCATTATGTTTCTCTATTATCGATAACAATCGATATTTTAACTTCGTTTTTAAGATATAAGTTGAAGACCATAGAAGCCAGAAACAAATTTACTCTTATAAATTTTTGTGATGAAAATAAAGATTAAAAATTTTTCAGATTTTTGACAGGTTAGAAATCAGACTAGACCCAAAATTGAAAAGAAAACAATTTACTGAACAACTAAGTACAAGTGTTCTGATTTGCTTATATATGGTAGTGTATATCTATAACCCTATCAGAATTTTACCTATATATTGCTTACCTTTCAATAAATTCTTTGCAATTAGCCAACAGAAAGTTTTATGCCAAGATCTTTGCAGCTTCTACCTTTAAGCTAGTCTTTCGCATATAGTTCTAAGTATATCTATCTATATACTGTTACTTGGCAGCTATAAATTTTGTTAAGTTTATGCATACCCTACAAAAATACCTAAAATATGCATAAGTTTAGGTAGTTGAAGTTCCGGCTGTTGGCTCTCTCAGTTAGTTGCCTTCAAAGAGGACCACCTTTATAAAGCGCATCAAATATTTAAGGCAATATTGCGACAGAACCAGCACGAATCGAAGTTCAATTGAAGCGGCTGCCTAAACAGCCACTAAAACGTTTTGCAGAATTATCAAACAACCCGAAAAACTTATCCTTTTCTTTTCTGACTTTTTTTTTATAAAAAAATACAAATAAAGCGAATGGGGATGAGGCCAACCTTTTGGCAAGAAATCGATAAATATTTAAGAGGTAACTGGCCCTGGAGACAGTTGAGATTCGCCTTTCAGCTGGCTGCCTGTCGAAAGGTGCCCGAGAAATCGCATTTAATTTAAAACTCATAAATACGAAATGCGCCGACAGATAATCATAATAAAATTTCAGAGCACACAATTTTGTTCGCTTTTCAGCATTTTGGCAAAATTGCAAATGAGATTTTCCGACGCCCCCGGACCATGGCAAATGAAAATGGAATTGAAATTGCAAAAATGAGAAAATACAAAAAAAAAGAAGAAAACTTTTGCAACTTTCTGGCTTAAAAAACAATTTGTATAATTGCACAAAAATATATATTTGTATTTACGATGTTTGTTAACTGTTTTTACTCGATTTTCAATGTGTCAATGACAGTCGGCCTCTGCTTTTGACAAACTTCCCAAAAAGCGGAATCAAACGGAAAATGGAAAATGCAAAAATTATTGGGAAAATTTCAAGTGCAATTGAGTGTCAAATGGGGTTTGCCAGACGCAAATGCCCAAAAACTTCTAAAAGCCAACTGAAGCGTGTTAAAGTGTTGTTCCATGTACTCAAGTGAAATGAAGTGGATATGCCTTAGGGCGGGGGCGTGGCACTTGCCCCAAAAATAATTAGGAAAATGTTTAACATTTACGCTGCATTTATATATATGTATATATATATAGCTAGCCATAATGACAATCTAAACAGTTAGCAAGATTTCAAGACTTTTCGCTGACTTTTGCAAAACTTTGCAGCAATTTCGATTAAATACTCTGTAGTGAAAGCATGTAGGGCATTATGTGCTGTTACTACATAAGCTTACAAAGACATTTATGTGTAAAATTTCTATATTTCTAAATTTCTCTATAAACAGAAAGATTTGAAGAGAATTTCTATTGAATACCCTGTAGTGATCATATAAAGGGCATGCTGTGCTGCTACTTTATACATCTATAAAGATTTTACTATGTGAAATTTGTATATATCTTATAAAACCAACTAGTTTAACAAATTTAAAGAAAATTTATATTAAATACCCTGTAGTGAAAATACATGGGTCATGCTGTGCTGCTACTATATACATTTATAAATATTTTTATATGTAAAATTTCTACTTTTTTTGTTCCAAATAAAAAATTTGAAAAGATTTCTGTTCTATTTCTATTTCTATTAGATACCCTGTAGTAAAAGTATGTTGGGCATGCTCTCTGTTACTATATAGATAAAAAACAATTTTTATAGTTACAAGTTCTATATTTTGATCAATATAAACAGTTTGAACGATTTGAAGACAATTTCTATTAAATACCCTGTAGTTAACTTATATAGCGCATGCTGTGCTACTACTATATTAGTTTACAAAGATGCAAAATTTTCATTTTCTATAGCAAATATACATACAAAATTCTTTAAAAATATACTACAGTTTCTTTAGATTTTTACAGGGTATTTGCTCTGCTATTTCTTAGCCAAAATTGCATATACTCTTTGTTGCGCGTTGACATTTACGAGACATTTTACTGAATAGCAAATTGAAAAGTGCACAGAAATGAGCAACAGCACGTAGTGAGAGAAAGAGAGAGGGGCAGGGTGAGTGAGTGAGAGAGGGAGACAGACAAGTGGATGAGAAATGACAAACTAATTGAGCCTAGGCAACATTCAGAAGGCAGACACGTGCCTGTTGCAGGCGAAACTACTTGAGACCTTAGCCGGAGCGGAAGTGGGGATGGGAGAGGGTATCTATAGTCGCCCCCCTCTCGCTCTAAAAGCGCATTATAACGCGTGATTTGTGCTCAAAGAGCGACTTTAAAGATGCTTGGTAAACAGCTTGAGTCGAGGCCTGCACACACACACAAGCACAAACACACACACAGACAAAGCTTTTCTAATTTATGCATATTTTAATATTTTAGACTGAATCTTGTTCCAAGTGGCAGGGCAAACATTTGGCAGCATTTAATTTTGACAGCAGTTCCAACTGCATGCATAATAATGAGCATTCGTGCTCATCATTATCATTAAGCAGTAGACATGGCGCGCCTTCAAGTGGCCTCCAGGGTCTGGGCTAATGGCCCGCGGCGCCGCAACTTCTTTCCACTAACCAATTTTTTTGTTGCTTCTTCTTCTTCTTTTCGTGTAGACTCTGGAGAGAAGTCGAGCAACAAAAGCAGCTCCATGCTCCAGCTAAAGTTTGTAAATATGAAGTTTGATAAGTGTGGGTACAGTAAAGCCTGAAACCAGTTGAACTCTTGACTTGGCGGGGCAGGACAGACGTCGCCGAAAAGTTGCCAGGCGCAGTTCTTTATGAGGGCGCCTAACTTTCGCATGATATGCGAGTTTCAAGCAGCACTCCTCAAAAAAAAAGAATAGTAAAAAAAGGGAAGTCCTTGGAGATTAGTGTGCACAGTGTGCTGAAAGCGCGCTGATAGCTGAGCGAGGGCAGGAAGATGGCAGGAAGTTGATAAGGTAGTCAAACAAAAATAAAGTATTAATGGGAAAGAGGCACAACAAGAATTTACTATGGTAAAATATCAAATAGCTATGGTAAATTGTGACTATATAATGTTCTTAAAGCTCACGTAGAGATTTAGCTGAATTTTGATGAAGAAAAGTAAACCTTAAGCATTGACAAGCTGTTTGAATGACATTTAGAACTAAGAGTTTAGGCTAATTTACAGAAAAGTAGACTTAAAGCATTGAAAAGCTGTCTGAATGCTTTAAGTCAACTATTCTTTAAATTATTCTAAACTATTAGTTCTTAAACTTAGAAGGAGTTCCTTTGAAGAAAACTAGACTTAAATAAACATTCAAAAACTGTCTAAAAAGCAAACCTAAAGAAAATTGCATAATAATCAGACAATTAAAGTAAACTTTTATAAATAATAAGAGCTTAAAACATTAAAAAACTGTCTAAGTGTCCAAAGAGTTTAGGGAAATTTAGTTTATAGAAAGCAAGCTTAAAGAATATAGATTAACAAAAAGAGAATTAAAGGAACTTTTATAAATAAAAGGAACTAAAATCTTAGAGAAAAGACAGCTAAAATAAATTTTATATTTAACTAGTATAAGAACTAAAGGAGTTTATGAACATATTACAAAAGGTAAAAGATTTTTAAAAAAAGTATTTAATTTCTAAAGAAACTTTTGTTTAGAGAACGAGAATCAAAGAAACTTTTATGTGTGGTATAAGAACTAAATAATTGTGTTTAATAAACCATAAAATATATATGGTTTTTGTACGTAGACCGAGACCTAAAGAAACGTTGATGAATAAGATTTGAAAAAATTTTTATGAATATGTTAACACAGAAATGAGAATAAAAATACGAAAAGTATAGTTAATTTTAGATGTTCTAGACTCTAATGTAGCTCTAGAGGTCAAGCTTCTCTTTAAACTTAAATAAGAGCTAACTGAACTTTCGAGCGTATACCACAAAAACTAAGGTATTTGTTTATACAAACAACAAAAGTTTCAGAAATTTATATGATAACTGCAAAAAGATATATATTTATATAGATATTCATACATTAACAACAAATTTTGTAAGCAATAACTTCCACTTAACGAGTGAGTATTGTACTAACTTTAACTCTACTTGAAAAAAGTTCTCATTTTTTTTTAGTCATACATTTTGCTAAATTTTAGAACCGGAATTTGAATAAAAGAGTTATATTTTTCCCAAATATTTCTTTACTTTTCGCACCTTGCCCCACTGTGCTGACTCAAGCACGCACAAATAGCCAAGTCGCTGGTGGCTGCCCAACCACACTTCAGACACTTTTCGGTGGGTGGTTGCAAGTTGGTGGCTCTTTGTTTATGTTCTACGAAAAGTGGCAATTGCCGCGCGACTGCCGCAAATGTCGTTACGTGCACAAGTTGCGCTTTTAAAATAATTACAAAACCAAAAAAAAAAGAAGAAGAGAGAAGCAACTGCACATACGTAAAGTCAAATAAAAGTATAAAAAATATCGTTGCATGCTTTTGTGCGCGTCGCTTAATGGGTTTGACAGGCACTGGCAGCTGTTGCAGAGCAGCCAGCATATTGTCAATAAGTGCTTAGACCCCAAGACACAAGACACAACGCAACATAATGACATGAGCTTACAAAAATGAGGAGAGAAAACTAAAGAGACCCAAAAACGCAGGCAAGTGTATCTAATGCAAGACTCTTCTTGGCTGCGCTCTGTCAATAACTTTATAGCAAAATCTTTTTGGCCAAACAGCAACAGCAACGAAATTTATTATGCACAGACGATAAAGCGTTTTGTGTGAGCGAAAAACAGAAAGGAAAAAAACAGAAATGTAAGCAGGACAACAGCAGGAAACAATAGACAAGCCTTGGGGGCAGCTGTCAGTGACTGCTTGTGGGTGGCATTAAAATGCCGCAAACGCAAGTTGACACTATTTCTTCAACAACTTGCAGGAAAGAAGAACAGCAACAAGAACTGCTACAGCTTTTTGAGCTGTGTCATCAGGAAGCAGAGCTCGGCAGCTGGCGGGTGTTAATGGGTTAAAAGTGCGCTCGGAGCGTGTGTGTATAGATTTCGTAATGTGTTTGCCAGGCTAAACGCTGCTTGCTACACGCTCCACACACACCTGACTCTCACTCTCTTTCTCTCACCTGCCATGAGTTGCAGTTCTGAAAGAAAAAAGCGTCACCTGAAACACGCCATTTTGCAAACAGCCGATGCTTTCACTTCCGCCTGCTGAGTTGGCAACTTTGAAGCTCACATTGCAGAGCGTGTGTGTGTGTGTGGCTTGATTACAAAATACAGTTTAATGTTGATTACACATGCAGCTGCCAGCCAGCCAGCCAGCTACCCATGGCAACAGCCTGGCCTGCTAGCTAGCTGCCTGGCTTATATAACAAAGGCAACTGCAACTTCATCCTCGACTCTCATTACGCACACAATGTTGACACTAAAGCTCACTAGTTGACTGCGAATCCGGAGTGAAGCCGCAACGAGCTAAGCCAACTCAATGTGTGCTGCAAATGCTTTAAACTTTAGCCAAATAGTTTGACAGGCATAGCTGAAATCTTGAGGTCTATTTTAGCTCTATTGCTCCTTGTTTGGCAAACTGTGATTGGAAAATTGCTGAGCAAGTTGAATTAACTTTTGCCGGATTTGACGATTGTGATAACGAGTTGCATTGAGTTAAGCACTAGAGTTCGATTTTTGGGTATTGGCTTTCGATAGCTAAAATCAAGCTTACTATCTATATGTAAACTTACCCCGTCTCTATCATTATATTACATTCCATCAATCATATTATTTATCTACGTATGTTTATTTTAATTACTCATTCAATCAATCAATCCAGCTATCTACGTATATTTCTATATCTTTTTCTATCAATCAGACTATGTATATGTTTTTCTAAATCTTTAACAGTCAATCAATTATTCCATCAATCAAGCAATCTTTCAATCTTTTCGAATATCTCCATTTATCAGATAATTAACTAATTTAGTCATCTTTCTAAATCATTTAATCAATGTACTTGTGCAATCAATCAATCAATCAATTAAGATTTCTAACTATCTATAAATCTGTCTTTGTCAATCTATAAATTAATCATTCAATACATCCATATACATATGTATCTTTCAATATATATATATCAATCAATTAATCTATTTATTATTTCTTCTATCTCTTGATCTTCCGGTCTATCTCTTGATCTCAACGAAGCAATATCTTACTCTATTTAAATCTACCAATATGTCTATCAATCACAATTTTGCATAACGTAACTATCAATCAATCTCCGAAATGAACCCATAAATCAATCTAACTACCTATCAATCTGTCTATCTATATCAATCTTTTAATCGGTTTAAAAATGTCAATCAAGCAATCAATCTATACTTATATGCATGCTTAATCTATTTATCATTCAATCAATCAATCTTCGAAATGAACCCATCAATCAATATAACTACATGTCAATCTGTCTATCTATCTTAATCTATTAATCTGTCTAAAAGTGTCAAGCGGTCTATATTTATACTTATGCATAACCTATGTATCAATCAATGAATCAATCTTCGAAATGAAACCATCAATCAATCTAACTACCTTTCAATCTGTCTATCTATCTCAATGTATCAATCTGTCAATGAATGTCAACCAAGCAATCAATCTGTACTTCTATGTATGCATAACCTATCTATCAATCAATCAATCAATCTTCCAAATAAGCCCCTCAATCAATCTAATTATATTACCTAACTTATTATACCCATTTATTTATTTATCAATTCCAATCAATAAATGTATCTATCCGATACTATCCGACATATCTATCCATTTATCTATCAATCAATCAATCTTTCTATATGTTTTAAATGGTTGTCAATCACATACACCTCACAGAAATTTTAAATTAAAATACTTGACACCTTTTTACCACTTGCAAATCTCTTTACACATACCTTTACATTAACAAGTAAGAAAGCTTTAGTCGGGTCTCAGCCCGACTACGAGATCCCCTGAACCAAGTCCGAGCTGTTGTTTTAAACAACTTAGCTTACATCTTTTATCTATACATATTACCTCTGCGCGCATATACACATGCACACATTTGTATACACAAGCACACATATACCATGCACACAGAAGCACGCGCCCCGATTACTGTGTAGTTCATTTGAATGTATGTGTGCACACGTACAGGCTGCTGCCGCGTGCTTTTACAATGTTTCCTTTAATAACTTCTGTATTACTTAACGGATTTGAATGCAATTTTCTGCATTGAGTGCTATTAATTTATTGAAAATACGGTTTTCACTTAAAAATTTAAAAAAAAAAATTTGTGGCTTTGATAATTTTTTTTTTTAATAAATTTTTTTTGTAAAATGCGGAGCCGGTATCCAAAATAAAAAAAATAGAAAATGTATTTTATTTTCAAAAAGCTAAAAACAAAATTTGGTAGCTGTAGCTAAAAATATGTAAAAGATATGGTCAAAAAACTGAATCTTGATAACGTTTTAAATCGATATCATTGAAACGGAAAAATTTATCGAATATCTAAAACAAACTCGATATGCGCGCTGTATACACAGACCATCATGCAAAATTTGAAGTCTCTAGCTCTTATATGTTCTGAGATCGACGCGTTCATACATACGGACAGACGGACGGACGGACGGACGGACGGACGGACGGACGGACGGACGGACGGACAGACAGACGGACAGGGCCAAATCGACTCAGCTCGTCGCCCTGATCAAGAATATATATACTTTAAGGGGTCTGCCACGCCTCCTTCTGCCTGTTACATACTTTTTGCAAAACCATTATACCCTGATTTCCCATTTTCAATGGGTTCAGGGTATAAAAAGATTTACTGCAAATAGGCAATCATATCCCTCACTCATGACAGAGACTTAAATTGCGTCAATCATTGATGTAAAGCTTTCGCAATCACGCCAAATATGCAAACTCAATAATAAATAATTACACCAATGCTAAATATTACGTGTGGAAATGGGCTCTTAATCACGTGGCGACATTTCGCCTCCTCCATTTGCTTCCTGCCATTGTTTTTTTCTGCTTCTTCTTCTGCTATCGTACTTCTTCCCTTTCTATTTCCATTCGAATGCTCGTTTGGTTTTCATTTAATTTACGACAAAGTGTGTAAATTATATTCGCAGAAATTTGATTTACATGACGAACAACAAGCGACAATTGTCGTGACAATTTTCATCAAGTGCTCAGAACGTGATGGAGCATTCACAATAATAATAATAATAGCAATGATGATGATGGCGATGATGACGAACAATCAGCGTTTCGCAAGTGCTAATAGCTAAATAATATAAAGTTTTAGCACATTTGGCGAGAGAGAGTGAGAAACAAATCACGCGATCCGCTGCTAAAAGCAAAATAAAAAGTGAATGCAAATCGTGCTGGGCAAGAATTTGATCGTCGCATTGTAATCCAAAGCCAACGTTAAGTATACGCCCCTTTGTCCAAAATGGCAATTTGAGCTTCTGCAGGTAATGGAAACGCAGAAGCTGTGCAAAGAGGTGAGCAAATGTACATATATATATATATATATATATATATATAGTTGATCTATTTATTTACTGTTTATAAAATGCACACATATTTTAAAAGCAGTTTTTGGAAATATATTGAAAGCGAATTTCTAGTTTCGGTTTTAAGTGAAAAAAGTTTGAGGAAAAGAAAGAATTAAGACTTCTGTTAGGGAGAGATATGATGTTATTGATTTAAAAATTTTAAAACTTTTTCAAAAATTGAAAAGAAAGTATATAAGTTTTTCGAATGAAGACGATTCCTAAACGCATCTTAAAGAGTTTTAAGCTTAAGTTAGCACAAGAAGTATAACATATAGCTATGAGCAAAATATATTATATTACTGACATAATTTTTGATATTCGCTTAAAAATTGAAAAGAGTATATATGTTTCTGAAATAAAGACTAATGTTGGGGAAAGATATGATATTAGGAATACCATTTTTAGAAGTCTACTGCTAAGCATATTTAGAACTTATTTTAGCTTTAATTAGTATAACATATTATTAGGGAAAGATTTATTGTGAATGACATAATATGTGATACTCGCTCAAAAAGTATAAAGAGTATATAGGTTTCTAGAATGAAGCCTACCGTTAGGGAAATATATAATATTAAGAGTCTATAAAATAGCTTAAACCTTAAGTTAGTATTTTGGAAAAATACTATTATAAAATATAACAAAATTCTAATATAATTTGGCTGCTCGCTAAGCATATTTAGAACACGATTTAGCTTTATTAAGTATAATGTATAATTATTAGGGAAAGATATGATATCAATGATACAATTTTTAATACTTGTTCAAAAATTGAATAGAGTACAGGTTTCTGGAATGAAGTCTACTGCAAAGCTCACCAAGATGGCTTTTCTATCAAATTTTTAGCTTTTGGCTTTAGCTAAGAAAGAAAGAGAACATAATTCATAGGAAATAATATATATGCTAATTAAATTTTAATACTTCAAAAAATGAAAAGAGTATATAGGTTCAGATACATAATATGCTAATGAACTCACATATAAGGCTTGGTCCCCATAAATCTTAAATAGTTCTCCTGTTATAGCCATATCAAGCATTCAATTGTACCCAACTGCAATTTATACTTTCTTAAACTATCTGATTCTCAGCTATTTTCCTTCTGGCCACTTCGTATGCAGCTAACTTTAGAATCTGCTCTTGGAATTCAAATACAAATTCAAATTCAATTTGACTTAAGAAAACAGAAATCACATATTTGCCAAATACTTTTTCCAGACAGCTTTCAGTTGCAGAATCTTTTCCTCCACTTATCGCCTCAGATTAGCTGACAAATTCAGCTCACCAAAACTTTCCCCATATATATGTATATCTGCATATATTCACGTTAAAACTGTAGGAAGGCCTTGCCCATCAATCAGACCACCCAAGGGGTAGCTGCAAATTGAATTTCCAACGCTTTTCCTTGTGCTCTTCTCGTTTTTTCCTTCCTTTTTTTTGTTGAGTACAGCAATAAACAAGGCACACAAACAAATTTTGTGCAAATGAAATTTAAAACTTTGGCATCTTTAATGAAAATAAATATGTGTTCCGAGCCCGGATTAGCTCGTCAGCCCGAAAGTTGCAACTTTGACAACTTTAATTGGTTTAAAATTAGAAAATGTACAAAAGGTGACGGCGCTCTCGATAAACAAATGCAAATGGGGAAGCCGAGCCGACCTGTGGGCCAAGCAAGAAAAATAAACCAAGAGTGTGAAATCGAATACGCGCGAGGCAAACATATTGCGTGGGCGACACTTTTGACCGGGAAAAGCAGGAAAAACGGCGAAGAAAACAACTTCAATGGGTGTCCGGGGCAACAACAAAGCAAAATTTGTGAGTTTTTGAAAAAGAAAAAATAAAACAAAATAAATTTGAGCACGCTTATCGAGTGCTTAACTTATGGAGCTGCATTTGGACTGGGTTTTGGTGAATTGAGCTCCACCTGTGTTCACCTGATACCAGTTGGGTCTGAGGTCCAGTTAGCTGGCTGGTCAGCGTATTGTGCCTACCGCAAAAAAAAACAGTGGACGACTAAATAACATAGCGAGCGGTCTTTTTGTCAGACGCATATCGATTGCAGGCCAACCCCTAAAAATGCTAAACAACCCCCAAAAGGGGCTGGCAACGAGCGCTGATAAGCAACAGTAACAACAACAACAAGAACAGCTTACATAACATGGCTAGAAAATGTTGCAATGCCAACGTGTGGCAGCTTGTGATAGCGTCCAGAGGCTGAACTGGGTGGTTGTGCATATTTTGAATGATGTATGCACAGGGTGGTTGGGTGGTGGGGTGATTGCTTGGTTGGGCGGTCGCCTGCCAGCCAGGCATGCAAATTCGGCACGGTGCGTTGCCGTACAATGAACCAAAGCAAAAGCCACCTCCCACCACCTATCTCCCAACTCCCACAGCGACGACAACTTGAAGCCGCAACTGTATGCAATATTTTCGGCCACCACTGTACCCGGCTACAGTCCGAACAGAATGGCACGTGTCTGCACTTTGAACGCAAACGAAGCAGCAGCATCAACAGCCCGGCTCCATTAGCGTGCAGCTGAGCAACCCTCGCTAAGCGCCCCAAGGGGTATGCTCGACGAGCAATACCCTCTCTCTCTCTCTTTCTCTCTACTATAATGCCTGGGGCTTGAGTTGTTGCTGTTGTTTTAGGAGTTCGCATTTTTTCACTGTTTTTGGTTACCCAGTGCACTTTAAATGCAGCTCAGCGATGCGTGAGAAGCAGCCAATGAGGCGGGGCACCAAAAATAATTTATATATATAAACATATATGAAGTGCTGTGAGGGTTTTGAAATCTTTAATATGTCAACGCACTGAAATGGTTTATGGGCGGTCTTTAATTTCTCTTAGGAGAGCTTGAGCAGCATAACTTCAAATGAAGCATATATTGGGGGCTAAAGAGAGGTAAAAGGTTAAGACAGGCATACACCGAGAACACACTGTCAGGAAAAGAGACTGAGAGAAAATGTTTGATAGAAAGAGAGTACTATTCTAATACTTATTTGTAACTAATCTTAAATATCTCTAGCAAAGAATCCGTTTTTGTTTGCAATGTCTGTTGATGATAGAACTGACAGGTTTTTGAAAGAGCTGTACTGACAACACAATCTGCTGCTATTGTTGTTTTTTTTTTTACATATCTCATGACCTCGAAGATTGCTAACGTCATACAAGTAAAAAAAATTAAACAGTCGCTTAAAAGCAATTATATTTAGAAAAAGCATATAATATCTATAATTGTTAATCACAAAGGACACCCAAATTTCATTGGAGTACATTGTCATAACTTTCCATTCAAAGTGTCTGCTTTCTGATTTTGCAAATAAATAAAACTATTTCTAGCATATGCTAAATTATTCTGTCTTTCCTTGAGAACTTTTCTTATATTGATACTCTACTTTTTTTTATATTTTATATAACTTTTTTATATTTATATATTTATCTTGTTTTTTTTTATATATTTTTTTATGTTTTGTAAATTGTTTTTCCATTTAATATGATTTGTTTATTATTATTGTTATAATTATTATTATTATTTAATATATTTTATATTTTTAATTTTTTTTCTTTTTGCACATTAAATAATTTGTTTTTATATTTAATATACTTTTTATTAATTTATAAATTTTTTTTATGTTCTATATTTTTTTTATAATTCTTATATGTTTTAATATTTAATACATTTTTTCAATTAAATATTTATTTTTTTTAAATATATTTTTTAATTTTATATCATTATTTTGTATATTTCACATATTTTTTATATTTTGTATATTTTTTTTATATTTTATATATTTTTGAAATTTTTTTTTACTTATTCTTATATACTTTTTATATTTTATATATATATTTTTTTTTATTTTTTTTTTATATTTCATTTTTTTATATTTAATATTTTCTTTTATTATTTATTTTATTTTTGTACATTTTCAGCAAAACTTCACTCTCCCAGTCTAGTTTGTCTAACTTTGTCCACATTCTAAGCCTAAGCCTAAATGTATTACTTAAGCTGTCTCTGCCTTAACTACTTTTCTAATAGAACCCAATCATTAATCCTAAGTTCTTTCAATTTCTTCAACCCCTATTTAATCTTCTGTTAGCTGCAGCTTTAATCTCCAAATTTATTTTCCCTTCCACTTCGTAGCTTGCTCTTTGACATGCACTGCTTAGCCTTAACATCTTTGAAGCCAGTTCAATTACTTTACTTTTTTGTAAAGGCCCCTCCCCCTAAAAAGAAATCGTAGTTATCTATGCGGCACGTAGCGACGTTTTTCCAGAGTCGGCGTCTCATTATTTTTTATAGTCTCGCCATTATTTCCCCTACATATGGCCGTGTCTTCACTTTGCTACTCCAGTTGCTCTTCAACTGTAAATTGCCATTTAACGCACATTCAAATTGGCATTCCGAACTGCGAAGCTGCTGTCATTCGCTAACATTTACCGTCATACTAAGCTGTATACACAGCCCCAACTCTGTCTCCACGTTGACAATTCTGCTTGCAATGCCTCCTGCCGCCCCCGCCTACCCGGCGTTGCGCGTCTCAACAGATTTACATGAGATTTGCATAAATTGAGTGCTTCCTTTGAGGCAGGCGTCGCTTTTGAGAGTTCGAGAGCTGGAGCTGGAGAGAGCTGAGAGTTACGTCCGCGCCCCGCGGGCCCGCAAATGAATTTAAATCTTTTATGCAACAGAAATTGCTGCCGTTTTTCAAAACAGTTAATGTTTCAATTAGACGAGGGTCGTCCAAGCAATTAGTTAAAGCACATATGTGAAGCCAAACAAAAGAACAACAGCAGCAATTCGCATTACTTGCCCCGCTGGGAGACGTTGATTTTTCTTTCTTTTCTTTCTGCTTTTGTGAAGGATTTTTTTGGCATTGAATTTGAAGTTGAGCAACAATTTTGATTTGACATAATTGACGCAAAGTCAAGCGGAAGCGTTTATTTCCACCAGAGCGTTAAAGTGTGCATGTGTGAGTGTGCGTGTGTGTGCGTGCTTCCAGCAGCAATTCAATTTGTGTGGCATGCATTTGCTGGTCAAAAAAAAGAAAAAAAGGAGTGCTTTCAACTAAAAACTGTCGCATTGCGTCAGCTAACCCACGCCACGCCCCCAATTGTCGCATTAAAAATGCATGCGACAAACGACACCCCCTCAGCTATTTCTTTGGCAAAGTTTTTTTGTCAAAGGTGCACACGGATTTTTAGCCTAGGTTAGTGCAAAGCGAAAGAGAGAGCAAGAGAGAGCGTATCTACTTTGAAGGCCAAAGCTTTTAGAAAACTTTTTGAAATGCGGGCTTAGACAAGATGGTCAAAATGCAAGGCAAAGCAAAAAGTTTGCTGCGCAGACAACATGACAGCCAATCGATAATGATATACACACACACATACACACATATATAGTGTATATATGCATAGATATAGTCACATATAACTGGCAACCTTCGCATGCAAAGTCAATTATAGAGCGTAGACAAACACGTGCTGCAACAAATTGAAATTCCCACGCTGGAATGCATTAAAAAAAAAAACTAAAAACCTAGCATACTTTATTAGTTTAGCAGACATTCAGACGGACAGCTGTAAACATGTAAGAACGCTCTAGTCGGGTCTGCCTGACTACGAGATCCCCTGAACCAAGTCCGAGCTGATGTCTTAAACAACCTTGCTTACATCTTTCATCTATACATATTATCTTAACTTCTGTATTACTTAACGGATTTTAATCAAACTCTCAGCATTGAATGATTTTATTTTAGTGAAATTACGGTTTTACTTAAAAAATTTAGAATAATTAAATTGCGGCTTTAATATTTTGGTTTGGAAATAAATTGATTTTGTAAAATGTGGAGCCGGATCCAAAATATAAAAAAACGAAACTGTATTTTATTTACGAAAAGCTAATAGCAAAATTTGATGAGTGTAGCTAAAATGATGTACAAAATATTCCTAGAAAACTGAATCTAGATAACTTTTTAATCGATATCATGAAAACAGAAAATGTTATCGAATATCTGATGATCTTGATTTGCGCGCTGTATACAAGGACCTTCGTGCAAAATTTCATGTCTTTAGCTCTTTTAGGTTTTGAGATGGACGAAATCGACTCAGCTCGTCGCCCTGATCAAGAATATATAAACTTTATGAGGTCTGCCACGCATCCTTCTGCCTGTTACATACTTTTTGCAAAACTATTATACCCTGACTTCGCATTTTCAATGGGTTCAGGGTATAAAAAAAGGTATATTAAATTATAAAGGACAGAGAGGTAAGAGCAAATATTTCTAAACGTACAGAAAATCAGACAAAAATGTCAAGAAAAAAAGTTGACATTAAGACATAACTCCAACCGACAAGAGGCAAACGGCAAAGCCAAGGCTGCAAGGGGGCGTGGCATGTGTGTGGGCGAACATTTGCGTAAGCCCCAAACAAATCACTGCCATTGCATAACTACTGCAAAAATGAGCTGCATACAAAAGTCCTACATGGCAGTTGGAAAAAAGGAAAAACACAACAGAAATGGCATGTAAAGAGAAAAGAAAATGTATATGGAAAATCCGAACAGTTTATGCTCTTAGGGCATTAAACTCGAATACATTTTCTCGCCTTTTAAAGGCAAAGTATTCATTTTAATTAATATTTTAAGCAATGTGTTTGCTTTATGGCAAAGCAAAAAGAATCTTCATCTTTTAATAGAGAATAGAAATGGCCAAAGGCGAAGTTAGAGAAAGAGAGAGAGAGAGAGGGTGGGAACGTAAGCTGAGAGCGTTTGTTGCAATAAAGATTAGATTACAATCTCAAAAGAAAACTTTAAGCTTTAAAGAAAGGCAAGTTTAAAGTAAAAATGTTTAATAGAGAAATGCAGATAGAAAGATAGGTAGAGGGTAGGTAGGGGGTAGTCTCAAGAGTACACTGGCTGTCATATAAATGTTTATTGTTGTTTGCAGCTTTTACTATTGTGTAAAGTATGAATTCAAGAAAACTTAAACTTAAAATGTAAAAATTTGTTTGTAAATGATGTCACATTTTCAACAAAATTTCGATTTTCCTAACATTTTTTGATAACTTAAATTAGAGTTTAACTATCAAAATTAATATGGTATCAACTCTGGGCAATTTTGGCTAGTTAAGAATATTAAGTGAAATATTAGATAGCATAACACAGTATAAGTACGAGAGTATAAGTGGAGTGTGGGAGCATAGCACTATAAGTAGAATGTTATACTCTCACATTCAGAAATATAAGCAATGTAAGAGTTAAAGGGTATAAGTAGAGTGTTATGCTCTCACAGCATAAGTAGACTTTTATGAACTTACAGTATAAGTAGAGTGCTTTTCTCTCACATTCAGTATAAGTAAAGTGTTATACTCTCACATTTTACTTATCCTGAATATAACACTCTACTTAGATTGTGAGATCATAAAACTGTACTTATACTGTGAGAGCATAAAACTCTACTTATACTCTTACATTGCTTATATACTTCAATTCTTATAGTTCTAGCCATAAGCGTCAAATACTTGAGTATAAATACTGGAGCATAATGGAAATATAAGAGTATAAGCTAAATTAGAAAAGCATTTTAGAGTATTAGTCTTAAAATGACAAATTTAAGTATAAGTACTAGAGTTGAAGTCGACTAGAAGAGAATAGGCAATATAAGAGTGAAATATTACAATATAAGTACTGGAGTATAAGTCGAATAAGAGTGTGCTCCATATAAGAGTGGCATATTAAAGTATAAGTATTGGAGTATAAGTGTAAGTATAAGAGTATAAGTCGAATAAAAGAGCATTTGTAATATAAGAGTGAAATATTACAGTATAAGTACTGGAGTATAAGTACAATAGAAGCGCATAGATAACATAAAGGTAAAATATTACAGTATAACTAATATAGTATAAGTGGAACAAAACAGTTTGAGCAATATAAGAGTGGAATATTAGAGTAAAAGTATTAAAGCATAAGTGGAATAGAAGAGTATAAAGAATATAAGAATATAAGCACGAGAGTTTACGTGGCGTATGAGAGTGTAAGCAATATTAGATATACTATATTATAACATACACAATTTGTATAGATCATTAATTTTATTCTAAGGGATAATTTATTATTAGTCTTATCAGTCTTATACGTTGATAGTCTATCCTCCTCAAGCCTACATTAATTTCTAGGGTAGCAATTATTATGGTTCATAGATACTTTTCTTTTTTTAATAGACTAGTATAACTATTAGACCAAGCAGCTGGACACGTTATTTAACAATAAACCAGATTTTCATATGAAATAGATTATAATTTTAATAATTCTTAGTCTTATATGAAGAGAACTTTAAAGGACTTTGCACATTTAAGTTTATGTTCTCGACTCTTGTATTCCAGCCCACCTTCAACAGCCTCGCATAGTGCATATGCCCTTGGGTCAACAGCAAATACTCTAACAACAATGCACACAACAACGAGCAACACTAATGTTGCGCAATCATTGAGGCGAGGCATCATCAGTCCGGGTTTTTGACTCCAGACTCCAGAATGATGCAAATGTTATATACATAAATCTACCTATGTGCATGTATATATATGTATATGTACTGCATACGCTGACTGCATCCTTTTATACAAATTGTCAACGTTGCACAGCTGCTGGCTAGAAGTACTACTAGTTGTTGCCCCCAATTGGTTGGCATCCAGCAAACTGTGAAGCTCAACTGGGCGTATGTGTAATATTTGCGAATGACAATTCATGTTATGCAAGGCAAAGCACTTCACCTATCTCCCTCTCTTTCGCTCTCTCCTTTGGTAATTGGTAACAACACACAAACTTCACAAGTGCCAGCTCGCATGCCACGCCCCTCTATTTATTTTTTAGCTATTTTTAAGTGGTTATTGCCATAGCGCCCAAAAAGTCGACTACAACAATTTCAGTTTTCCCAGCGCGTGTGCCTTTCATTATTAATGGCTAAGCAAACGGAGGACATTCGAGCCATGAGTCATATGCTAATTTAGCAACCACAACAACAACAACAACAAATCATTCAAGTGGCATGTGGCACAGTTGGGAAAGCACTGCACACCTGACGCATTTCCCAGTCGCTGGGAAGTCGAATACTGCGATGCCTTCTGCTAATAGGACAGCGAAACAGCTGTCTAGGCTAGGGGTCTGCCACGCCCCTTTGGCGCCCTCTTTACGCCGTTTGATTGATGGCCGCCCAGTTGTTGTTGTTTATTTTTAACATTATTTGTCCTTTTTTTCCCCAGGCTCAAGGACATTGCCGCTAAACATATCTACAATATATATATATATATATATATATATATATATATATATATATATATATATGTATATTTTCTTTGAGTTGTTTTTTCTTTGCAAATTACTAGAAAGCAAACAACGGAAAGCACTCAGGCAAATGAGTTGCTCGGCTCGACCATTTCGATAGCAACAACAGAACATAGCTGACAAATACTTGTCATCGTGCCTTGGCAACACTCGAAACTCGTTGTCAACCCGAGTGACAGTCGCTGTTCGCGATTCAAATGATAAAGCGATCTATACAAAAATATGTATAAATATGCTATTTTTAATGGAGCACTTAATTGAATGTAAGAATGTGGAAGTATATCTATATAGTACATTAATAAAGAAGACAATTAAAATAGGTGATAAATTGCTGTTTAGTAGTATTTTACTCAATGAGAACACGAAACATGAATGCATAGCTAAGATTTATAAATTATTAATTTTCATTTTTAGCTAATTACACATTAGCTAATTTTGATAAAACGTACTGCAAACAACATATTTTCGAGTATAGCCAACATTTCTTTCAAAATGACCTTAACTGTATCAGAAAGTTGAAATAATTCTTACCTAAAAATACTTATCAAATTTAAAATTCTTTTTTTCGTTTCTGAAATGTTAGTTGATAGTGTGTCTGATCATCCGCCCTCAAACCCCACTCCTTCTCCACTACTTATGTTCTTCTCGCTCGCGCTCTTCCTTTCTTTCTTTTTCTCTCTTTCTTTCTTTCATTATTATCTCCTTCTTTCATTCTCACCTTCCTTCTATCTGTTTCTCTCTCCCTCTCTTCCACACGGTCTCCTTCTCTCTTTCTGTCTATCTTTCATTCTTTCATTATCTCTCCCTCTATTTCTCTCGCCTTCTTTCTCTCGGTCTCTTCCTCTCGCTCTCCTGTTCTCTTTCTGTCATTCTGTCCTTCTCTCATTTTTTCTTTCTCCAATTCTCTTTCTCTCCCTCTCTTTCTCTCCCTTTCTTTCTCTCCCTATCGTTCTCTTTCTCTCTCTCTTCCGTTCCCTCCCTTTCTCTCCCTCGCACTCTCAATCTCTCCATTTCTCTCTCTCTCTCTCGTTTTCTCTCGCTCTCTTTATTTTCCTGTCCCTCTCTCTCTCTTTTTCTCTCCCTCTCTTTCTCTCGCTCTTTTCTATCTCTCTTTCTTTTTCTCGATGTCTTTCTTTTCTCTCTCTTTTTCTCGCTTTCTTTCTCTCTCCATTTTTCTCGCTCTCTCCCTCTTTTTCTCTCTCCATTGTTCTCTCTGTCGCTTTCTCTCTCCATTTTTCTTTTTCTCTCTCTCTCCATGTTTCTCCCTCTCGACAAACGATTAAATAGATTCATATTAGAATAAGAGTATCTAGAAATTCTATCAAGATTACTTTAACCTGGTTTCAGATTTTATTACAACACATTAAAAAGCTTTGGAAAAGTATAGTCTAATATTTGGTCCGTAAGTCTTATTGGTATGTGTTATTATAGTAATTAACTATAAATCTTATGTCATTTAAGTTTGTAAAAAAGAAAATCATATTTAATTTCAATTTATTATTAATAGACTCATTGCTACGTTCATATCTTTATACATTTATGGCAGAGATCTGCTTTATAAATCAATTTTTAAAGGTTAAGTATTTGACTTTAAAATAGTTTATAGAATTGAATATCTTTTAGCATATATATTATTTCTACGTCTTTGTTTAAGTATGCAAACCAGCTTCTCATTGTTTTCAAAATCAAAGGCAATATATCTAAAGTTATTGTTAGTATAAGTTTATGATATAGTTAAATCACTCTACGAACTGTTTTTGTCTAGACAAGATCCAGATTATTGTCAAAAAGCAAAGTTTTAATATGTATGAATTTAATTTTCCAATAAAAGCAAAATGATTCCAAACTATGATGCATCAAATCTTTAAATTCAACTTCTAATTATCTATATATATTATCTTTTATATGTTATCTTAGCTGGAAATATCAAAAACTTCCTTCTTTAGTCTTACATATAGTTCATTTATCTACTTAATCCAGCACAGACACAGCTCAACAACTAAATAACCTCGCCGAAGCTAAATATCATTTCATTTTTAATTTTTGAGCTGCTTTTCGCACTCACTTCAAACCGAAACCGAAACATTTGAAGTGCTTTAGACTTCCTTATATGCCTAAGCAACATTTCGATTATCTCGCACAATTCACAGCCGTCGAGAGGCCTAATGCCAAGTACAAACACTTCTAATGAGCTCATTTGCCAGACCCCAAGACTTCAAAAAGAAACGAAAAAAAAAAATAAACTTCCTGAAACTTTTCAGTTTCGAGTAATTCAGAATTTATGACTTCATTGCAGGTTGCGGAGTAAAAACAAAAAAGGCACAAATCATGCAACCGCGAAAAAAGAAACTGCTAAAAGCCAAATAAAATAAAGATACAAAAACAAAAGAGACAAAAAAGACGAAGGAAAACGCAGGTAAAGTAAAAAGCAAAAACTTGTTTATGACTTGCAAATTTTGTGTAAATGCCGAAATGCGCGCGAGGCTAGCTACGAGCTACAAGACACAGAGATACAAAGATACAAAGATACTCAGATACAGATACAAAGATACTCGGATACAAAAGGCAGAGAGCAAGAGGCAAGAGCTTAAAGAACTTGTCGAAACAGTCAGTGCAATGAAATAAAATGTTGAAACAAATCAAGTCACGGCAGTAATAACTGGGAAAATTGAGAAGTGGGCGTGGCAGCTGGGCTCCTTAAAGTGTAAAGAAGTCCCGCCGTAGCAAAGTAGTTGACAAGCGAGCGAACGAACGAACTAGAAATCCCGCACTTGAGCAAATAACACGGCCGGAAGTGCAGGATGTTTGGCCAGTACCAAGAACAGGAAGGAGAGAGAGAGAGAGGGAGAGAGCGAGAGGGAAGGTGTGTGGCAAGTAAATGAACTTTAAAATGGATATAGCTCGAGGGCAGGCAGACGACGTTGCCAACTAATGTAATCAAATCAGAATCAGCAACCAAACGACAGACAGCCAAATGCAAGTCAAACTCGAAACTTAAACCCGAGTCAAGTCGAATGGGGGAGGGGAGGGGAGGGGAGGGAGTCGGAGGGAGTTCAAGTATCTGAGGAGCATTGGACTCGCGTTTTGTCATTGAAATGCAATGCCTGTCCTGGGAACCTCTCCAGCTCACCTGTCTATGCAAATTCGCAATCTCAATAATAAGCATAATAATAACAATAATAATAATAATAATAATGATAATAATCATCATAATAATTTGCAACAAAAGTCAGTCAAGTGGTTTGCGGTCGCTGAATCGCATAGTTTGCTGCTTGTTGTCTCTGTCAATATTTGCCAGCGCCATCAACGGGCTCTCAACCAACGCTGCCACGCCCCTCCAGCTCTGGTCGGTCCGCCCCCACATCAAGTTGATGAGCTGGCCTGAAGACAACGCAGTGGCAGCCTCATCGATATGCAGCAGCGCAATCTCTGCGCCAAAAATTTCATTTTTCGCTCTCTCCTTCGGGACTTGTTGTGGCTGGAGGAGGCGTGGCGCCTGCAATCTCTTGGCCAGAACTCGCGCTTCTCATTTGCATTTTGCAAACAGTCAATCATTTGTTTATGCGCTGCCAGTCGAGTTGCCAGGCAGGCATAATAATCAGCCTGGAGTGCTGCGAATGATGTGCCAATTGGCTATGCGGTTGAGAAGCGCATAGAGGGGCGTGCAATAATAAAACGACGCGTAAAGGTGAAAAGTCAGAACATGAAACGTTTGGGCAAAGTTTGCAGGAAGTGACACGAAATCAACAGTAAAACTTTAATGTTGAGTGCATGAAAAGAAACTTGGGGCATCCTAACTCTATGGAATATTTATTTTTCAGTTTTTATCTTAGCTCAGAATTGGTTTTCAGCGGAAGGTATATCATATCATGTATATATAACACTTTTAGGACTAAGTACTGAGTAAATATTCTAATAAATTCATTTTAAACAGATTCATGAAAAGATAATAGAGGGTCAAGGACAGAGAATTGAGATTTAGCGGAATATATATCATGTATACGTAACACTTTTAGGGCTTCATACTGAGTATATATTCTAATAAATTTATTGTAAGCAGATTCATTAAAAGATGATATAGCTTCGAGGACAGAGAAAAGCTAGACAAATTCATTGTAAGCAAATGGAATTCGGACATTTCTTATGTCTATTGTATTTTATATATTAAATCTGATTAAATTCCTACTATTTCCCTAAAAATTCCAAAGAGTTCTTATGTCTGCAATTTATCTTATATCTCACTAAATTCCATTAGAAATCAAATTTATATCAAATTTTTTCTGTGCAAAATTAAAAGTAATCCTGAAAATGTAACCTCTAAACTATATTTAATGCCCGACAAAATTCAAATTTCAAATAAAATTTACGCTTTACCTACTTCAATGTTATATTTTATTTGGCATTAAAAACTAAATACGTATTTCGAATAGGCACTAAATGTTGATGTTTCCGTTTTCGAGTAGCAACCAGCCCTTGCCAACGATCCGTGAGAGAAAAGCATTCATGAAAATGGCCCAATCTAAATTCTGATGACCATTATTTCCACTTGGTTTCGCGCGCAGCATTTTCTCAAAACATGTTCTGCAAACATTTTCATAATTTGTTTTCTTTCGGCTGACCCTTTGCGCCACCAAAAAAGGGAATAAAACACATTTTGAATATTTGCCATAAAAACTAAATGGAAAATAATTTTCAATTTGCAGGTGGGGCGGACCCACTCCACCACCCCACACACTCATTTTATCTTGACCCGTTAGGAAAAGTAGCCGCTTCCGAGTACAAGGAAAACTGCACGAGTTTTCCATTTTTCTCTGCATTACTTCGTCTTCTTCATTTTTTGTTTTTTTTTTGTGGTTCTTCCACAGTTTGTCTGTTTTTCCTTGGAGAACAACAACTGAGATATACAACGGTAATTGTAGACGTTTGGTATGCGCGGCTCGTGGTTTATTATTGCCAACAACAGTCTCTGGCTGTTTGCCATATAACAATTGTGGGCGTGGCAGCGGCTCATCTTAAGCGCCAAGCAGCCAAGCAAACATTTGCAGCTATGCAGGAAGCATACAACACAGCACAATGGTATCAAGCAGAATAAAACGAAGTGGGAGTTTTATAGAAGGGCATGTGCGACTAGGAGATACTATGTAATAAGTTTTTGATTAATCGATATATGTAAAACAGTCTGAAATGTCTTTAATGTTTATAAAAGCATTTGTAGAAGTTTCAAATTACATTATATCAAAGAAAATATGGTGTTAATTGTATAAAATCTTAACTTTTGAAATCTTTTATCAAAATTCTTGGCGTTTTAAAAGTTCCTATCATAAGTTTGGCTTATAATAAGTAAACGCTAAGTCATACAGTTGCTACATACGAAATTTTCAAGCGATAGCTCTTAAAGTTCTCGAGATCAGCTACATTAAGTATACAATAAACCTCACATATGCTATATACCATATTTCTAAGCTCTATCCCTTAAAGTTCTTCACTTTAGCTACATTAGATGAACCTTACATAAGGTATATACCAAATTTCCAAGCTCTATCTCTAAAAGTTCTCGAGTGCAACTACAATAAGTAAACCTCTTAGATGCTACATACCAAATTTTCGAGCTCTAGCTCTTAAAGTTCTCGAGATCAATAACGTATACTAAACACGTTGAGCCTCACAGATGCTAGTTACCAAATTTTCAAGAGCTAGCTCTTATAGTTCTCGAGATCAACTATGTTAAGTAGACATTTGCTATATACCAACATTCAAAACTCTATATCTTAAAGTTAAGCTATAGTAGGTAAATCACATATATGTTACATACCAAATTTCTAAGCTCTAGCTCTTAAAGCGCTCCAGTTTATATACGCTTAGTCCAATATATATGTTATATACCAAAATTTAGCGTTCTATCTCTTAAAGTTCTCGAATTTAACTACATTTAGTACAATATATGCTTTATACCAAATATCTAACCGTTAGTTAATGTTATCGATTTAAGCCATATTCCTAATTATTTACTTTCTATATTATATAAAGAAAGACTTTCTCCTAACTATTACAAATACTTTTACAAATATTTGCAATGATACCCTCTACACTCCATAATACACACAGTTCCGTCTAGGATTACAGAGTATATTATGAAATCGCTGGGGCCGGCTCTAACAAGCGAGACAATAGCCGTTCGCCCGGCTGTAAATTGTGGAAAAGGCTAAATAAAAGTAGCCAAGCACCGAGGGTGACGTGAAATATGAGAGGCTGACAATGGCGGCTGCTGTAACAATGGTTTACCTAGACTAGTGCCGATGCCTGCCAAACTGTAATTAAAACTGTGCAGCTCAAACTGCGCCTGCGACTGCAAAAGGCGGGCCCACCCAAGTGAAGAGTGTCAAGTGCAAAGACATGTGAAAGGAATTGAAGCAAGCTGCCGAGCAGGTGGGTGGCTGTGGAGTCGAGTCGTTCAGGTGGGTGTCATGTCACACACAGAGAGAGAGAGTGAGAGAGAGTGGGTGAGTGTGGTGAGTGCATGACGGAAATCATTTTACGCTATGACAGACAATGTGTGTGCTACAGGGAAAGGGCGGACGGAAGCCATTAACAGGACAGCGGCAGCTGCTGCTGCTGTTGCAGGTGTAGGCAGTCAAATACAAATACAAATACAACTGTACCTATGTACATGTCCATGTGGGAGACAAGCAACTCACTTAGTTTGTGCTACAAAGTCAACACCTTGAACCATTTAAGGTGGCCCCAAAGAAGAATTCAACACGGGCAGCAGCTCAAAATAATGAAGTGCCAGTTGACAAGGTGGGGGGGAGGGGGGCAGCAGGCAAGCAAAAGTCATTAGCGGAAGACGCCTCGCTAGGCACTCCACACACACACACACACACACATGCCGCATGCATTACTTGGCATGTCAGGAAATGCAGCAGAGTTTTTGCCTTTGGCTGCTCTTTGGCTAGAAATTTTCGTCGTTGTCGTCGTGCCCCATGTCAAATATTTAACACTTGGTTTGTTTTGCATTTGTTTGCATTTTGTTGGCCCTGGCAGCGGCTCCCTCTCTCTCTCCCTCTCTCTCTGCCACTTCATGTGGCACATGGAAATTAAATGTTTACGCCTTTTATGGCAGCAAGTGGGCGCTGGAGAGGCTCAACCAAATGGCAGCCCAATTTGACGCCGTTTTAAGAACCCACACAAAGACACATAGACACACACTCCCACACACACACACACATGCATGTATATTATGCCCAAATCCAAAAACTCAGAATGCAATCAGCATTCATTCAAGCGCCAAATGCTGTTGCAAATCACGTAGCATAATATTTTGTTATTTGCTCGCTGGCTCCATTGACAAGCCAAAGTCGGAAAAAGCCCGGAAAATGCTGTGGTAAATGCAAAAAGCTAAATTTTTCCCCCATAATTAAATGTTTATCTCTCTGTATGTGTGTGTCTTCTATTTATGTGTGTGAAAAACGATTCTCAAAGTCACGCGCTCAAACACACCGAATGGAAATAGACAATCGATGACAATGCTGGGAAATCGAAAGAAAATATAAACAGAAAGGAACTCCGCAAAGGGAAGAGTCTTTAGTCTTCCATATACTCTATTTATCTAGGTAAATTGGGAAAAGTTGTCTATCTTCATATGTGTATGTACAGTCCCGATAATTCGTCCCCCGCTTAATCAAAAACCTCAATAATTCGTAAAAAATGCTGTTTCCTTGAAAAGATTTCGTTCGATTCCTGTTCGATTAATCGAATTCCTGTGTAATTCGTAAAATATGTGATCCTCGCCCTTTCGAATTATCGGGATTGCACTGTATATGCTAGGTTTATTATATAAACATATTGTAGCTTACCTTAGCTTAAAAAAAACTTGCCAAATCGAATCTTTTATCTATAAGATTATAAATTTATTTTTTTTTTAACTTTTATATTATCTTGAAATACTTGCTAAACTTCTTTATATGTCATCTCATCTTTTCAGAAGAAAGCACATATATCATTTTAGGAACTCCTGTTTCTTGACTCCTTTTAAACAATATTATATATTTCATGGAAATAGTTTTTCAAGAAGAATTTTAATTTAAATTTAATTTTAATTTTAAATCCTTACTTAACGAAAACACATATATCATTTTAGGAACTTCTTTAGATTCACTCCTCTTAAATAGTTTTCCAGATGAATTTTATTCCTAAAATTTAATAAAGTTCTTGAATATCTTAAATTGTTTTTGGATTATGTGTGTTTAAGCAAGTTTTTCTTTAAAGATCTCTTTTAAATAGTTCTAATCACATAAAAAAGTATATGAAATTTTCTATATTTAAACATAAAGCACCATTTTTTCCATGTTCTATTATGATCATATCATGATTATCCTTCATTTTTCACACTATAGTATAATTTCTGATATATCATCAGCCCAAACCAAACAATAGTTATGCTGTACTTCAATTTAAGCATAGGGTATAACAATAAGACTTCACTTCTCTTGTGCAGCTGGCGAGACAGGAACAGCAGAAGCTATGAACCGAAAGAGAGGGGAGAGAGGGGGAGAGGGGGTTGCCAAGAGACGAAGCGACAAGACGAATCACATTTCTATTAAAATGCGAAAAGCCTTTTGCGGTTGTCGCTGTTTACACTCTGTGTTCGCTGCCCTCGCTACACAGTCCTCTTGCCTCCTCCCCCTCTCCCTCATCCTATCTTACTCTGCCAGTCAGAGCTTCTCCTTATCCGCCTCTGCAGCTGGCATGTGCCTTGTGTCTTGTTTATGCGCTGTCTGTTCGACCGTCCGTCCGTCTGTCAAGCTGTCTGATTCGCTGTTTATCGCTCGCTGCTGTTGGCAATGCACTTTGCATGCAAAAAAAAACATAATAAGAGAGAGCGAGAGAGAGAGCTGGCAGAGGTGTGGAGCATGAGTCTGATCGACAAGGCGGCATAAGCCACCGAAAATAAACAATGCAAATGGAAAGAGACATAGATAAACAATAAATAAACGGCAGAAGAAGCAATTGCAAGCTGCTGCGAGTGTAAAAGAGAAGGCGCGATGCTGATGGAGCAGCAGCAAGAGCAAGCAGCAAAGTCAGCAGCGCAGCTAGCAGTGCAGCGCAGCGCAGCGACCGAGGCAGCGTGTCATTGAACGGCAGCAGAAGCTGCTAGAAAGTGTGAGAGGGAGAGGCAGAGAGTGGGATGGATAACAAAAAATGCGAGACAGACTGGCGGCGACGACGACGCTGAAGAATTCGTTATGCGGCTCGCAGCTAATTGTTAAATTGCTCTCAATTTGGGGGAGGGGGAAGGCGAGGAAGAAAGAGAGAAGAGCGAACAGCGAAGAGCGAAGAGAGACTAATTCAATTCAGAACGCGTTCCACTGCGGATTTACGCTTAAAATGTATTTGTAAGTAGTTTTGTTGCCAATAAAGCACAAGAAATATCGCCGCTAACAACACGAACAGCACAGACAACAACAAATAGAGTAAAAGCCAAATACACACACAAAACACACACGCACACACACAGTCAAAACAAAAGCCAAAAACAATAAAAACAGAGAAAAACATTGAAAACTGAATTTTACGATTTACGGTTGAGGCACTGAATTTCACTTAAAACGCTTTTATTATGGCGGTGTAGACGCTGCTAGCCAGCAAATATAAAAAGCCAAACAGCGTATGTGTGTGTGTGTGTGAGAGTGTGTGTGTGTGCCGGTCTGTTAACTGCTCGCATTCAGGGCACGTTCCAGGCAAACGTTGACGCTTCGCTTGCCAAATGGGCGCGAGGCAGAAGAAAACTTTGCTTTTTTCTCAGACACACACACACACACACACAGGTGTACTATATGTGTGTGTGTATGTGTGTGTTCGACAACAGCTTAACAGCTACAACAACATTAACAATGGGCTATACAAGCCGTTTAAAAACAAATTATCAAACATGCTGCAGAAGCATCCACC
The DNA here is from genome assembly GCA_035045545.1 of Drosophila gaucha. Lineage (NCBI taxonomy): Eukaryota > Metazoa > Arthropoda > Insecta > Diptera > Drosophilidae > Drosophila > Drosophila gaucha. Next base: position 12,664,630 of record JAWNOY010000292.1, on the reverse strand, counting down.
TGTCATTCACAATGCCACACACTGAAATAATAAGTATGTAAAAGCAAAGAAAAGAAGTGAGAGTAAAAGAGAGAGAGAGAGAGAGGAGGGCGGGGTTAGAGTAGTGCAGACATAGATAAAGACAATCAGCTAAATGTTTATAGACAGTCAATGATAGTGACAGCGGCTGGTTAGGGTATACGCCTAGTTGAGCTGACATGCGCCCTGGGAAACAGAAAAATAAGAAGAAGAAGAAGATGCAGAAGAGATAGGCTTCGCCTGTAAACAGTTTACAAGAGTTTTTGGCAGCAAACAGCTGAATAAAAGATTTTCAATTATGGGAAATACAGTGCCGCTCAACTGAATAGGTTTGACTTTTTTTGTAGGTACACAACGTTATATCTCTGTAACATGCACTCCGATTTCAACAAAATAAATTTTGTTGTATAAAAAAATCAATCATTAATGAAATAGCAAACTTTCTGATCTGTAAGTTTTGATTTAATATAATTTTAATTTTTTTTTCAAAAACATGACAAAAAATCTCTATTTTTTTTGGGTCAACTGAATAGGTTTGACACTAAAACTATTTAAAAAAAAATGATATACAGCAAAATTTCAAGGCACTGGGTAACTTGAATAAGAAAGTACACTATTTTAGCATTATTTAGTATTTGGTATGCCCACCATTATTCTTAATTATTTCAAACATACGGTTTGGTAAGGAATCATAATATTTTTTTATTTCAAATAGTGAAATTGTTGACCAGGCTTTTTTAATTGCTTCAACTAGGGTCCCAGAGTCATTAAACTGTCTTCCCCCTTCGTATACTCTCCTGGACATAAGCCCCCAGATGTTTTCGATAATGTTAATGTCAGGGGAGTAAGCCGGCCAGTCAAGTAATTTGACATTTTGGTCTTTAATCCACTGTTTTACAACCCGAGCGGTATGAATGGGGGCGTTATCATGTTGGTACGTCCATGGAATACGACCATAAATTTCCGAAAATTGGGGAAAAGCCTTTTGGAGTACAGTCTTGTACACATTTGCGTCCATCTTTGAAGTGACAAACTGCAGGTCATAAGTTCCATAAAACGATATGGCTCCCCACACCATTACTCCACCTGCACAAGTGTGATGGCGACTTAAAAAGCATTCTTCCTTTCGTATATCGTGGAAATAGTAATTGTAGCCATCCGGTCCATCGAGGTTGAACTTCTTTTCGTCGGAGAAGACTACTGTCTTCCACTCCTTGTTCCACGTCATGTGTTCTCGGGCAAATCGAAGTCGTGTTTCCTTACGAGCATCATTGAGGAGGTTTTTTTTTTATTTTTAATCTCTTCAAGTGTTTGGCGCTCCGAATAATTCGTTTTACCGTTGCCACACTAGCATTAACGCTGCATTCTTCCCTGATTTTACCAGCAGAGAGGTGGGAATTTGAGGCAGTTCGTAGGATAAGTCGCCTCTCCGATGCCGTTGTTGCATATATTCTTCCTCCATTCATTTTATTTCCATAGTCTTCTTCATTACGGAGAAAATTACTCACAACGTTTTGACTTCGACCTATTTTTTTTTGCTATTTGAAAGTGTTTTAGGCCAGATTCAATATAGCCTTTTATTTGACCTTTTTCAAAATCGCTTAAAGGTTTTCCGCGACCCATTTTACCAAAGAATTTAACATTTTTCAATACGGCAGTCAACCATAAAGTGAAGTCAAAGTTGTCAAACCTATTCAGATGAGCCAAAAATAGACCACACATTGAGCGAATTTCATGATGAAAGCAAAATTCTGAATTACCGTTGCATTTGTCCCGTTACTCTTTTCTCACATATTATGAGTAAGCAAGTAAAGGTTCAAAACAAAAAGTAAAAATAAAAAAAAGTGCAATAGCAACTAAGAGAGAAGTAAACATGTAAGAAAGATTTTTCAAACCTATTCAGTTGAGCGGCACTGTATGTGCAATGTTGCAGAAAATGCAGATAAATAAAAGAAAAGAATATTTGACAGGGAAACTTAACTAAAGAAGATGGATTTAACTTATAGTTTCATAAAAATATAAAATATTTCAAGCGAGGAAGAATGGTTTTTATAGAGATTATAAAGACAGCCATATTTCCTGTATTTATAGTTAAATAATATCTATTGTTTATTGATCAAATGTAAATTGGTCGAATATTTGATACCCCCAGTGGAAACTTCATGTCAAACAATTTGATTTATTGTATATATATAGAGCATATATAATAGTTGCTTTAGATCTGCTGTACTACTGTAGATAGAGAGAAGATCTATGGCAACTTTTAAATTTTTTCTAATATTAAAAAAGAAATATGAAGCCGACAGTCACATAACAGACTGTTAAATAAATGTCAACCTGCTGTCAAGTTATTGACATTCAATTATAAACAAATTTTGTGTTAGCAACGTGTAAATTTACAGTTAATGCGAATAAAAAAGAGGACAAACGAAAGTAGTTAATCAGATTGATAAGAAAATTACTAAAGTATTTGTATTTTAAGTAGTTAGCTTTAGTTAATCAATTCGCTAAGACTTTCTCTAGCAATTATTATGATATATATAGATATGATAGATAAATTATGGTATAGTTATACCTATGAACGCCTGTTCCAAGTTTAAGAATACTCAATATCTGAATACTCAAATACCTTTCTCTAGTATAAAATATTCTTAAACTTGGAGCATATGACAAGTTGATGTCAAGCATTTGACAAACAAATTTTTAGTTAGAGCTTTTATCCGGGAAGAAATGATTGAAGCTAATCTGTTTCAAAAAACAAATTGAACAGTTTTTGTATTTTAAGTATTAAGGTAGTACATATAGTGTTATATTTTATAGATTCTCTAAGACTTATTCTATCTATTATAATGATATAGATACATATATAATGATATAGATGCAAGTTCCAAGATTAAGATTATATTGTACTACAGAAAAATGTTTGAATATCTCAGCTAAACTTACATACATATATATACAAATATAGTTACTGTCTATATCTTTCAGGTCTTCAAGCTATATGAGAGTATTAAGAGAGCACGCGTATTGTTAGAGTTTATCGATTCTCTAAGACTTCTTCTATCTATTATAATGATATAGTTACACCTATGAAAGCAAGTTCCAAGCTTAAGATTATATTATGCTACAGTACGATATTTGAATACCTCAGCTAAACTTACATATATATATTTAATGTCCATATCTTTCAAGTCTATTCAAGTTATATGATAGTTTCCTATGCTACAAAATAAAGCGTTTCTAAAATACTTAAAGTTAACCTTCTCTATTTCCTTTATCTAATTTGAGTAATGCTCGAAAGTTTTTAGTTTTCATTCAGTTTGCATAAAAAATCTCATTTAAGTAAATTGTGTAAACAAATATGTATCTGTGCTTCTTCAATTCTTTATCAAGGCTTTCTATCTTCACATCTAGTATATACTGCTATACACCTTTCACACACACACCCACACGCTCACACATTCAAAGTTCGCACACAATTTAGCTAAATTACTCAAATTTGTAATAAAAACATCGCTCGCACCTCAAATGAAATTTATTTTAGCAGCAGAAAAAAAATGCTCTTTAGCTTAACGATTTTTTGTTAATGATAGCTGGCTGTGAATCTAAATATATATATATATATATATATATGTGTGTGTATATATCTATGTACATATGTATGCTTATGCAAGTACAAGGTTTTTTATGTAATTCAATGTGAAAGGTCGTGATTACTCATACGCCGTGTGTTGCGATGAAATGAATGAAGATTAAAGAGAAGCTGCTTCAGCAAGAGAAACTCATATCAATGCATACTCATATTAAGCGGATTTTGAGGCATGTGAAGCTGGAGTAGCGGGCAGTGGGTGGGGGTAGGTGCGGGCAGCTTTTTCTCTACACAAATCAGAGAGCAAATACAATGAAGCCGACACATGATGCGCGATATGCGAGTCTCTGTTGATGATAGTGGACGACCTAAACGAAGGCAGTCAATTGAATGGACTCAGCTCTGGACACACACACACACACACACACAAACATGCACACAGAGTTATGCGGGCACTTTGTGTGTGAAGTGGGAATGGGCGAAAGAGATAGAGATAGAGAGTAGGAAGTGCAGGAGGCCATTAGCTGCTTATCGCGCTTTGAGTAGCTACAGCAAATATAAAGAGAGTGAGAGAGAGAGAGGGAGGGGAAGGGGGCCTAAAGGGCTGGGGGCGTGTCAGCAGAAACTGCTGGAGACTCAAGTGTAAAGTTATCAAGTGCTGCATGGGACAGGCAGACGTCGCTGTCAAGGGTTAAAGTCATAGACAACGTCGAGTGTTTGGCTATGGCTTGTGACATAAAATGTTATCAAAAAGGATTATGACAAGCGCACAGCGAGAAGAGGTAAACAGAGACAGTTGGGAGCAGCAAAAAAGAAAGAAAGAGAGGGAGCACGACAAGTGTATCAATGGCACAAAGAGGCGTCCACAATGATATCTACGTTGATATCGCCGACAGCCCACAAAAAGAAAAAAAATCGCACACACATAAAATATTTATTTTTACACAAAAATGAGAAGAAAAAGAATTCAACGATGATAGCTGAGGAACTGTGCTGGGATAAGTGTCGGATGCTTGTCGTATTTCTGTTTAAATTGCAGAAATATCGCATTTTAAAGTCTTAAACGTATTCCTGGTCCACAGCAATTATTTTGATACTTTAATGGCATTTATTACCGGCTCGATGTCAACTATAGTATATAGTTTTTTTTTTTTCTATAGCTGAAACCACAACTCAACACTTTTATACTTCAACTTGCCTCGAGGCAGCAGAGAAACTATCAAGAAGCGGTAGAAACTGACTCTGGAATGTGCCGGCATCATAAAGTTTAACAAATCAAATGACGAGAATTGAGAAAGATCTCCAGATAACCGAAAGCTGAATACACTTGCAGATATAAGACTTGAGTGGAGCTTATCGTGATGCTGTCTATCTTTATATATGTACATATCTATTCCTATCTATCTCAATCTATTTAAACATTCCTGTATGTATTTATATATATGTACACTATCTATCTTCTACCTTCTATTCTAAAATCTGTCCATATATATCTGATTATCTATATATCTATATATTTACATATATGTATACATGTCCATCTATATGTATATATATATATATATATCTGTCTACCTGTATCTATAGTATGTCATCTTTGTCTATCTATCTATATATAAAGAAAGATTTATTCTATTATTTCTACCCAATTTAAAATGTATCTATGTATCTATCTTAAACTATGTATTTATTATTTATATATTTAGGTAACTATCTATACATAAATATCTATAGATACATATCTATTCATTAATTTCTCGATATATCTCTAGTTATCTATCTATATATCATTTTATATATAACCATATTTATATTTATGTAACTGTCTATCTATTTATCGTAGAAAAATAGAAACATGAATCAGTTGGATAGTTATATGAATTGACTGAAAGATAAATAGACAGACATGTCAATCTTTCTATATTAGATAGATATATATGAATAGATTATATCTTAGATAGAAAGATAGATGTGTCTGTCTATATATCTATCTAAGACAGAAAGATTGACATGTCTGTCAATTCATATATCTATACATCTAAGATAGAAAGATAGATCGATCTGTCTATATCTATCTTAGATATCTTTCTATCTTATTGTAGATAGAAAGATATATAGAATGAAAGATATATATCTTAAATTGATATATAGACAGACATATCTATCTTGCTATCTAAGCTATAAAGATGTATATACATCTATATAGCTTAGATCTATTCATTTATCTATCCATCTTATTCAAGTTTCTACTTTTCTAAGGGTTCATCTATTGTAGCTATTTATTATATATATAAATATATATCTACCTATCTTTCTATCTGCCTTTATACATGTCAATCTACAGCCATCAATCTATCAATTCAGTTACTATCCAAATAATCCATATAAAATGGATCGATGCCAAGAAGATCTATAGATATCTAAGACTTAGCTTAAGCTAATAACTTCTCGGTTAGCCAACAATATATTAATAGGAAATTAAGATTTTGATAGAGCTCCTTTTACTAAAAGTTATATTGACAGCTATATAGCTTAAATTTCAACGAATAACAAATAGATTTTATCTAGTTTCCTCCAGTAAATCCTAAGTCATGCTAGTTTTATATCCACTCACAGCTTATAGTGATATTAAATTATTATTCTTCCTAAGCTTTATCTACCTCCTTCGCCATGTTACAACTTTCATGCCCAATTTCTAATACCCACCACAAGTGTATGCTGAAAACACAGTCAGAAGTCAAGAACAAGAACAAGAACAAGAAACAAGAACGAGCACCCGACGCCAGAGAGGCCAGACACCAGTTCTGGTTCTGATTCTGATTTTGTTTCAGATTCTGTTTCTGTTTGCTCAGAATCGTGAGCGACACTTGATGCGTCCAGCAAAGTGGACAGCAGAGCGGGGCGGGGGGCGTGGCATACAGCTCAGTTAAATGCAATTTACTTAATGCCAGCCCCGCTCGAGCCCGCCCTGTCTGCTTATTACTTCATAAGTTTTATTATTGCCAGCGAATGAAGCAGTTGAGCTTGTCGAGCTTGTACATAATTGGAAAGAAAACCCGTTGGAATTGAAGCAACAACAACAACATCTGCAACAGCAACAACTAATAGCAATTAATGGTAGCTAAGCGCAGCACAGACAACAGCGCAACAAAAGTTTAAGTAAGAAAGTTACAGGAGGGCATAACTGACTGCATAATACTCGCTCACAGTCCCAAAAAAAATAGCAAATACAAATATTTTCCGATTTGCGCATCTTATATATTAGAAATCTATTCGTGAGGGAGATAAACTGTGATCCAATTTCAAAATTTAAGATCCTAGCTTAAGAGTTGTGAAGGAAATAGGTTTTCTGAGTTGCCACGCCTCCAAGAGGCAAGAATATATATAATTTTTGATCAATCTATCGAATAAATTTAAGATATTGCGTTTGAAACTGTAGAAGAATGAATCTTTTTCGATTTGACACGCCTCCAAGAGGCATACATATATCATTTTTAACCAATCTATAAAAAAAAAATTTGAATATTTGCAATTCTGGGTTAGAAACTGTAGAATATTCAATCTTTTCTGATTTGCCACGCCTCCAAGAGGAATAAATATATTATTTTCAAGCAATCTATAAAAAGTATTACAAAGATTTGGGTTTCTATTTGTTAAAACTGTAGAAGATGGAATCTTCTTATGATTTGCCACGCCTACAATGGGCGCACTTACACAAAAGTAGTTTATATGCCCTATATCAAGTCTCTAGATATGCTCTATATCCATATGGGCAGACTGAAGTTAGAATGGACATTCTACAAAGCGAATATACTCTTTTAATTGCTTAAACGAAGCATAAATAGTTTCAACAACAGTTGCTGCTGCTAGCTGCAATAGCCTTGACAGAGAAAGAGAAAGAAAGAGAGAGAGAGAGATTGTGTGTTAAGGAGCAAACGAGACAGCAACTAAATAGTTGCCAAATGGCAGCTCTTTGCAACTTCTGTGACATTCTTAGCTTTGCTTTTGCTTTTACAGCAAGTCGCATCCGCAGCAGCAGCAGCAGCTGTTGCTGCAACTGTTCAATAATGCAATGAAAACATTTAAGTTGCAGCAACTTGGCGACTTGGTTGCAGCCCTCTACCCCCCACCCCCGCTATCAAAAATAGTGAAGAAAAAAAACAGTTTCTCAATTGCAAAATTTATGAGCTGCATTCACTGACAAAATCGTGTGGAAAATAACAATGAAATTGCCAAAAGCAGCTGAGGGAAAAAGCCAGAATTTTACATTGCTTTGCCAGAGTTGTCCCACATAGAGTTGTCGCTGACAGCAGCAGCAGCAGAAGCAGAAGCAATTGCAATTGCAATATATTTATTTGTGGTCTTTTTTTGGCAATGACAGACGAGAATAGCCCAACTTTGGCTGAAGAAAGAAACTTCAAATGTCGGTTACCAGCCACTTTGTCAGGCAGTTTGCTAGGCACAATGCAAAAGTAGGGAAGCGAGCGCTTGTAGCAAGCCTGATTGAGCTTGAGAATATAAATAATAGCTAATATATATGTATAAAGTTTAGCTATTATATTTGAATCGAGAAACTTTTCTTTACTCAAAATTTTAAAGCGTGGTTAAATCTAGTGGTAAAGCTTTTGCTGGTCTACAAGTTACTAAAAATACCAAATAAATACCATAAAAATACTAGTTACAAAATGAATAAAACTAAAGTAATCTATTGTAGCTTCAACTTTATAGAGTAGGTTATACTCAAAACTATATACTTATACTAAATAAAAATAAATACCATAAAAATACTAGTTACAACATGAATAAAACGAATCTGGCTTTTACTCTGTAGAGTAGTTTATACTCAATACTATATATTTATACTAAATACTAAATAGATACCATAAAAATACTAAATAAATACCATAAAAATACTAAATAAATACTATAAAAATAGTTACAAGTTACAAGATTAATAAAACGAATTTGGTTTGAACTCTGTAGAGTACTTTATACTTAATACCATATACCTATACTAAATACTATAAAAATACTATAAAAATATTAGTTACAAAATGAATACAACTAAAGTATTATAGTTTTAACTCTATACAGTAGTTTATACTCAACTATTCTAAATGAATACCCTAAAAATACTAAATAAATACCATAAAAATACTAGTTACAAAATGAAGAGAACTAGCGTAATCTAGCTTTACCTCCATAGAGTATGTATTTGCATATAAGACTTGCCAAAAATAGCTTTTTATGGCTCCATTGATTTGATGATAGAAAACTTGAATTTCATATTCAAATGCGACCCTATTGCATATTAGGCAATCAATAACTACAATTTTGTTGCCAAATATGGTCACACTGAACACTAATCTAATGCTGCCCATTAGCGAAAGAGACGCTGACTAACCCATTCGCCCTCTCTCTCTCTCTCTCACTCTCGCTCATTTTCTTTAGCCGAGTAACAGCTGTTTTTTAGCTATTTGTGGTACTGCTCACATAATGCTCTGCACATAAAGCGGTTTTTTGAAGACAAAGCTAAAACTCGTTTCTGAAACGCGAATATCGAGAGTAGGCACTAAAACAACAACATTGGATTGTGGGCGTTGAGAGACAATTAGCCGCATGCCGCAACCCGAAACGAGTTTGGTGAGTCAACAACAACTAGTCGCTATACGGAATCACTGTGGCGCCCCAAGCCAAGCATGACAGAAAAACAAAAACGAAGGCTAGCTTGAGCTTGACAGTCTAGATGATATCCTAAAAACAGAGCTGGCTTTGGCTTAGTTGCAAATCTTGCCTAACATAATACTTTTGTTATTAGCATAAAATTACGGCTAAAGCCCTAAAGCTGATATCATATAGTGTCTATATAACAAAAGTCAAGAAAATCCTATAAGTGAAACTAAATGTTATTCTATAAACTTTTCAAATTGTAAATGTGGAAAAAGTTTTGCTTTGACTGAAATTTATTGCTTTTAAAATATATTAGGAAAAATATGTAAGAAAATATAAAACAAATCTTTAGCCATTTTTAACTAAAAGATATGCTGAGTAAAACCTTGAAAATCGATGTTGATATTTATTGATTTTAGGATCAGAAAACTTTTCAAGCTTTACACAACTAGCACAAGTCTTCTAGCAAGAGCAGTTCTTCACTAAAAGAAATTTGGTTTTAAACTTTGTATATTCCTTTCGAATCTCTCTATCATCTTTTATCTTTATCTGCTTAATGTTGAGCTAAAAAAAGTTTCTGACTTTTAGTGTAGCATATCAGATATGATAAAAATAAGTATGTTTATCATTGTTTTGTATGTTCCTTTCTCTATCTCCCTATCATCTATTATATTTATCTTCTTATTTTTGACTTCAAAATGAGTTTCTAACTTGTAGTCTAACGCATAAAAAAAAACAAGGAAATTATGGTTATTCACTTTCTATTATCGTTTATATTCTCACTATGATTTTTAATCTTCACATTCCATATTTCTGACTTATGGTCTTATCAGATATAAGGATAGTCAGAAAAATCTTTTAAAATAATCAGAAAAAAAGTATTTCAAAAAGGTTTTTCCCTTCTTTCTTGATTCCTGTGTTATACTAGTTCAATATACCTCAGGGTATATATAGGCAGGGTATACCAAACAAGAACTATGGAATTTCATAGAGGCAAATACAAATAATGTTTACCTAAAAAGAGTCAAGAGTGGGGGCTATACGAGTGCAATTGCGGTGGTTAACAGACATATTAGCGTGCACATTGTGGATTATAGTTCCATTTATTTCATCTTTCATCTGTCTGACTGACTGTCTCTCTGTTTCCCTCTGTCTGTGTGCCTTGCTAACTGTCAGTCATACTCAGTTTCAGCTGCTGCATTCAATTACCAAGGGGGTCGCTGAAGCCAATGCTGTTCTTCTGCCCCAAAAAAAAAAACAAATGTTTGACCATTAAACGCTTTGCCAAATGATTCAGAATTCGACAGTTCGCTTGTTACGCTGCAAACATTTGTTTTTCAATTTGTTCAATTGCTCAATTTTCACAGTTCTCCAGGCTTTTCCTTTTTGTTGTATATTTGCTTTTGACGCAGCGTTGGCAGCTTTGACAGCTCCGTGAATAACTGCGGCCGAAATTTGTAAATATTCCTACAGTTCCCTTTGGTTGTCTATTGGTTCTGTAAAGTTTAGTTCACGTGCTGCAAATGTGTTTAAGGCAACAACTTTTGTGCAACTAGACTCAAATTTCCATAGTTGAGAACTTTGTCATAACAACTTTTGCTATGAAGCTTGCTTTATGGCTTGCTATGAACCTAATAAAGTTTTCCAAATTGCGTTTGGGCTTTAAACATTTTCTCATTTGCGTTTTAATCTTTGGTGCTTAGAGAGAACGTTGGGAAATATATATAAATTATGTGACTTTGAGCAGAGAGAGAGAGGGGAAAAGAGAGCGAGACAGAAACTTTAAGCCGGGAAAAGGAAATTTATTATAATATGTGAAATATGAGCCCAAATTGCTATAGACTCTTACTTCTTTTGTTTTATGAAATTTTGAGCAAATATTTTCAGTTTTTTCTTGTTCAAGAGTTAAAGCAAAGCGTTGTCTGTATATGAATGGAACACAAAGTAGAATTTAGAGAAATATTTACTCACTTTTGGAGTAAGCAGAGATTGGCAATGAAAAGCTAGCCTCAGAAATACTTGAGAAAGAGAGTGAGAGAGAGAGAGGTAGAGCAATCAAGCTACAGTTCAAGAAAAAGTAGAATATAATTTCAGTCTGTGCAAAGTTTGCGAATACGACACAAAGAAGAAACGAGAGAGTAGAGCAATTCTAAGCGAGAAAAGATGAAAGGCTCGCAGAAGAAATAATAGAAAAAGAGGGAGAGAGAGATATAAATGAAGAGACCATCAAGATTCAGTTTGAGGAAGAACGAAATCTAAAATCAGTCAGTAAAATGCTTACGAATACGATACAAAGAAAAATTCAGAATTGGAGAGAGCACAAAAGGCCCACATAAGAGGAGAATCAAGAGAGAGAGAGAGAGAGAGAGAGAGAGAGAGTTGCACCTTAAGAAAGAATGAAATCTAAAATCAGTCTGTGAAACGCTTACGAATGCGATACAAAGAAGAATTTAGCATAAGAGATCATAAAAGGCTAGCTAAAGAAATAATTGAGAAAAAAGAGCTCAAGAAGTTTAAGAAGTAGTGGAATATAATGTTCGTCTGAGCAACGTTTACGAATGCAAATACAAAAAAGAATTAAGAATTAAGACAGTATAACCGACTATCCTAAGAAATAATTGTACTATATATTATCTGTCTGAGGAACGTTTACGAATGTGAATACGATGAAGAATCGAGAGAAATACGCTCTTCGGAGCATATATGCTAAAGAGCTTGAAAGTTAAGCCTAAGAAGTAGCTGAGAAAGCGAGAATTCGCAATCCAGCTTAAGCTTAAGAAAATAATTGCTTTTAATACCAGGAAATGCACTTTACAAAACTAGACAACATAGCGAAAACTCGCTAGCTATAAGTATACTATATAGAATATCATTATGGCATACAATTTGCACACACTTAAGAGGCTTTTTTTTTGCATATATATCGCCAAGGTAATCTTTATGCATCTCATTTATAAGCTTATTCTTTTTTTCTTGCCACGCTCAAGCGTGCAGTTTCTCAACGTTTCCCGCTTGAGAATTATATTATTGTGCATGATTCATGCGCGACATTTTCTCATTGCTCAATGCAACGCCCAACTTTATGTAGCCATTGTACAAATTATATATATCTATGTATATGTATATAAATTTATACACAAATCCATTGTATGGCGAGCTGCACCCACACACCACAACTCTCTGGTTCTCTAGTCTCTCTCTTGGCTTCTGTCAGCTCGTTTTTATACCCTGAACCCATTGAAAATGGAAATTTAGGGTATAATGGTTTTGTCACCATGTATGTAACAGGCAGAAGGAGGCGTGGCAGACCCCATAAAGTATATTCTTATCCGCCCGTCCGTCTGCCCCTCCGTAAAAACGCAACGGTCTCGTCAACTAAAAAAGCTAGAGATTTGAAATTTTAGATATATATTCTTGTATGCCATACACAGTACAAGTTTATTTTTTATCGATAACTCATCTTATTTCCTTATTATCGGTAATAATCGATATTTTGAATTCGTTTTTAATCCATAACTTAAAGACTATAATAGCTAGAGACACCAAATTGAGTATGATGGTTTCTGAGATTAAAATATAGATAATTAACATTTTAGATTTTGGATACCTCCTCCCATTACCCTCAAAATTGAAAAAAACGTATTTCAAATACTAGGGAGTTGGGATTTCACATATATACATATTTGGATGTCAATATTATGTACTGAAAATTTCATTAAAAAAGTACATCTAGAATCAAAGTTATTTAACAATTAATTTCTCATAGTGCTGCCCGGAATGCAGCCCAAACGCAGACGCTAAATCAAATACGCAGTAATAGGCGTACGTAGATGGCAATATGTTTAAATAAAAGATGTAAGCTTGATTGTCTAAAACACCACCTCGCACTTGGTTTAGGGGATCTCCTAGTCGGGCAGACCCAACTAGCGCATTTTTACTTGATTTTTTTTCTTTCTACCCATTTATGGTTAGCTTTTGTTGTTGATTTATTGTAGTTTTGCTTTTGTTTGGAGTTGGTTTATATTTTATATTAATAAATAAGGGGAGACAAAGTTTAAAGTGGCCTTTTAGCAGTGCTTAGATATATATATATACGTAATTTATCGATTGCATTTATCGATAAGTTGTACTCACTTAATCTGCCAAAGCTGTGCGATAGCCTCTTCTTGAGCTTCTGCAGGGCGCCGCCTTTTTTCTCCCTCATTGTGACGCCTGGAAGAAACGAGAATGTGGATAAACTTTAGTCTTACATTATTGATGGATATTCTTGAAAGTTTATTTGTGGCTTTTAGAGAGAGAGAGAGAAAGAGAGAGAGAGAGCGAGACGCCGCGACAAACAATTATAAAACAAAACACGCAACGAATTCGACAAAAACAACAAACAACAAGAAAGTTGACATTACAAATTAACATAAATCAGTGGAGCGTGGTGTGCCATAATAATAAATAGATAACGAGTAGGGGTCCTCCTCCAACGGCTCCCAGCGACACGCACATTTCCCAAATGAAAAGCCAATTTACATTGTAAAATTCAAATGAAAAACTACTCCAAAATAGAAATGCATTCTGTTGATGGGTATATAGACTCCATAAAGTGATAGAGGGAGGCGCTCCCGCTCTTATATTTATGGAGGAAACAACAGTCTATATATATGCACATATATTCGTAATTGAGTTATATAATTTCTGTTGATGTTGACCATCGTAAAACAATAACATTTAACCAACTTATTTCAGCGTTCAGTGAGCCATGCAAATTGTGTAAAACTTTTTACGCCACATACATTTAAAGCGCATTGTTGTTGTTGTTGTTGTTGTTGTCTCAGCTGTTTTATTGTTTGTTATTGTTGTTGCTATTTAGCTGGATCGTTGATTGGCATAATGATTTGGTTAGCACTGCTAAACTCTAACTGTATTATATATGCACAATCAAATAGTTACCCAACCAACATGCCAATTGATTTTGCGTGCCGTTTTCATATCAAAATCAATTTATATATATATTTCTATATATTTTGTCATTTGTTTCGTTATCAGCAACCTTAATTTTAATTAGTAAGACAAATTTAAGTTGAATGGAATTTAATATATATATATATATATAGATTGTATACCATATGTAGAACTAGTTTATCGTTTATATATATGGATCAATACAGTTTCGGATTTCATTTTTAAAGCATAACTCGAAAAATGTAAAAGCTAATGTCGCCAAATTTAATATGTAAGCTCTCAGTAAGCTTAAAATGATTTATAAAAATTCTCTTTTCGGTTAACTCTTCTTTTTCTGTGAAAATCTTGAAAATAAATTATAAGATTTTAATTTTTATTCCAATCTAAATAGATTTTGAATGTAGAATCATTAAAGAACTCAAAACATAAAGAAAATGGTCTGGATGACAAAAATCGGTTTATTTTTGGCAGACATATGTTTTTTTTATAAGTTAAGTACAAGCAAATTAGGGAACTTTATCTGCCAAATTTTTGTAAGTTTTGACATGAAATTCTACTCAAATTTGGATCTGCTCAGAATCATTTTAAATAACACTTTTTATGCTTATTTTGACAAACACAATCGATGAAAACTGAAAATTCAAGATAATAAAATTTTAAAAAAAAAAAGTTTACTTAAAAAATTTTTTTTATTTTAAATTTAGTTTTAATGCAATATTAATTCAGAGAATAAGCTATAAAAAAGTGTTCCAGAAAGTTGGAAATCGTCACATTTTCGATAAAGTAATCGAAGTTTCAAGTACAGATCTCTCGATTTTCTATATGCATAGAAAAAGCTATAAGAAAGATATAGAAAGCTAGAAGAAAACTGAAATGATTCAACAATCAGCTAACCTCCCTTTTTAGAGTAAAGTCTAGTCAGTCCCTTCTTACTAAGGCAGTCTTATTTATATTAATAAACCTTACTCAACTTGAGATGCAAAAGTAATTATAATTTAAAGCCATCAAGTTTAGTTTGAAACTATTTCTGCTTTGCTTTCATATAATTTTCCATTGCAGCTCTATTATAATCTTCCAATCAATGCACTTCTCTACTAAATACACTTGAGTAAGCCTACCCAACCAATGCCAACTGGTTTCCACATTTCATTTAGCTTCATTTGCATTCCATACAAGTTTTGGGCAGGAAATTGGCACTTGAAAAGTCATTTATCAAAAAAGTCTTCTCTCCACTTGAAGCATGACCACGAAAACTTTGACATTGATGTGAGCGATGCCACATAGTTGGACTGCCCACCCAATGCCAAAAAAAATAACTACAGACCAACAGCAATTAAATAAAAAAAAATATATATATTTTCTGTAGAATAATTTTAATAGCACTAAATCATTGGATAAGTGTCTCTTCAGTGTCGCTCGCCATAGCGATAGCCCACTGTTATTATAGCACCCATTATTGTTGTTGTCAAAAGCAATTTGGCTTAACAACAATGCAGACAAGTCGAGCGCAAGCAATTTATGCCATCAATTCATAGATAGACTAGATATATATATACATATATATATGTCTATAAACGTATGTATATCCAGTTTGTGATGTGTATATCCAGCACTTCAACTCAATTAAAGGCACACTCT
Source organism: Drosophila gaucha (assembly GCA_035045545.1). NCBI lineage: Eukaryota > Metazoa > Arthropoda > Insecta > Diptera > Drosophilidae > Drosophila > Drosophila gaucha. The sequence goes on along the minus strand of JAWNOY010000292.1, from coordinate 12,648,762 downwards.
CATAACCATAAGCTCATGTATTGCTTGCTGTTGTTATAGTTGTTCAAAATCATAAGCCAACCCGCAACAACTACTACAAATGAGGGTATTGTCAAGTTGAGTGTGCTCGACTAGTGGATATGCTGTAGCCAGTTCTCAATGGATCCTCATGCATTAATACTTCAATTAATCTACTTATGTGAACATCATTTGGAATGTCAAATGATTCTCAAGTGCTACTTGAATTTTTGAAAATCGCAAAGAAAGGCGATAATTTGAAGTGTGAAAAATTGAGGGTCAAAGAGCAAGGCTAAGAGTGTTTAAATTAGAGAGAAAAGGAAAGAAAACAAAATGATGTTGAGATCAGAAGTGGAAGAGTAAAACGAGTAGGAGACAATATAAAAGACAGACAAAAAGAGTTGGGAGAGAAAGAAGAAGAAAAAAGTTATAAATCGAAAAAGGGTAGAAGAGAGTAAGCTTGAAAATGAGACTGAAAAAATATGCAAACGAGATAGAGATATAGACTGGGAGTTATGTAACTGATTGAAAATAGATCAATACGGAAAGAAATCGAAGAGGAGAAAATGTGGAGAAATAAGTAGGAGACGGAGAAAGAGAAAAAGAAAGAGAGAGAGTGAGAGACAGAGAGAGAGAAAAAGAAAAAGAGAGAAAGAAAGAGAGAGAGCGCGAGAGACAGAGAGAGATGGAAAGAGGGAAAGAGAGAGAGAGGGATAGGGAGCAAGAGGTAGACAGAGAGAGAGATAAAGAACAAGAGACACAGAGAGATAGAGTGCAAGAGACAGAGAGAGAGAGAGAGCAAGAGACAGACAGAGATGGGAGAGTGCAAGAGGCAGACAGAGAGAGAAAAAGATCGGTTTAAACTTTAAAGAGAAAGACTGAAAGCGAGCAACTAAAAGAAAGATACTGAAAGATAGAGACTAAATTAGTAAGAAAATGCTTGTATACAAAACATATTCCAGATTAATAAGTAGAAGGGGGAGAACGGGAAAGACGAAAGGTTAATGATTGGGAACTTCCCTATCCCCTACTCAATTATAAACAAACTGTTCTCTATATTAATCAAAATGTTTACTAACAAACTATAAGAAAATCTCTTAATAATTACTTTTATCTAATTGCTAATATCATTAAAGGGCCAACTATAGAATAGTATGTACACTAGAAACTAAAATGGACTTAGTATAAAACGATGTATGAACAAAGTTTCATTAAAGAAATAAACAGAAATATATAAGGACAGTTTATAGACCTTTAGATAAAGCTAACAGACAGACAAGACAGCCTCTGCCTCAACTCTGTTTTCTATGCCCATAACAAACACATACACAAAACTGTCAATATACCCCATCTGCACACATTCAATGGGTATAAATTATGATGCCAACGAGCAAAACTTACCAACAACAGCAATGGCAAAATGCAATTGGAAGCTTGTCTCTATAAGTGCTTGCAAACAGATTATGATCCTTTTGGCCTTGGCTCGAATAGTGCGCCCGTTGGCATACAAATTGCAGGCACTGTTGTTATTTTTATTTTTTTTTTATGACTGCCAGCAATATGCAAATGTCAAATGCAGAATGCAGAATGTCGAATGCAACTGACAAATTGTTTTAAAGCTGGGCATTAGAAGAGAGCGAGGCAGAGAGAGAGCGAAAGAGAGAGAGAGACAATTGCATTTTGTATTTACATTAAATGAGTCGCAGTTGTCGTTGCGTTGTTTTTAAAAGCCCATTAAAGTTGTTTGCAGAAACTTTTTTCTTGCAAAAAGGCAAATAAGCACAAATGGAGTTGCAACAAGCTGCAAGTGGAAGTTGCAGCAACGTAAAACTTATTTAATTAAGACTGCAAAAGGCGCTGCGCAAACTTTCAGGCAGATGCTTCACAAGCAGTTGTTGCTGCTAGTTGCATTAATGAGTTGCACACACACACACTCGCAGACAGACACTCGCATCCAAATCAAACTTTGCAATTTGGCATCAATGTCAAAAACAGACGAAAATTGACGGGCTCACTCAACGACGAGTTCAATAGCCTTCCCACTTTGGGGGCGTGGCTGGCTGACTGCAAATAGAGACTACACACACTCACACACACACATATATGTAAATAGTGATTGCCAGCATGATATGAACCGCTTTTCACAACCAATTAGCGCCAGATAAAACTGCCAATTGACCATAATCAAATGTCTGTTAATTATATGCGAATATTCACTGTAACAGACAAAAAAGTTCAAATATCTGCTAATTATATGCGAATACACACTGTACCTTTTAACAACTAGCTAAAGCTTCGACTTAATTGCAAGTTCAAGGAAATCTATATTTCTTTTTAGTTACTATATCATTATTTATGGCTCGACTTGGGGTGGAATCTATTTCATAGGATAAAGAACACAGAAAAAATGTTTTTTTTTCTTTTGCTAAATGACTTGTCTGTATCTTAATTAGTTTAAGAATTTTAGTGCTTGATTCATATTGTAGTATGAATCAATGCAAGTGAAATTTAGTGGAATATATAGAAGTGAGACTGAAATTTTTTATAAGAATTTATTGATAATATATATAGTAAATATAGCTTGATTAGCTAAAGATATATGAAAGATGAAGATAGATTTGGCGTATATCATATTTAGTAGCATTTGGAGTTTTGGACTATAAATAAGTCTAGAATAAAATCTATACCTAATATATACAGTCCATTCCCGATAATTCAAAATGTTAAAATGGGATCACATTTTTACGAATTACACAGGAATTGGAACGATTTTCTTTCAAGGTGACAGCATTTTTACGAATTATTGAGCTTTTATTGAGCGAGTTATCAGGATTTGACTATATTAGGTATATCAGTGAAATAGATGTAGTATAAGAACTTTTTTATTTTTTTTCTATATTTACAACTGTTGTTTATGACATCAAGCAAATGTTATGGTTATATAATGAATCGCATCATTACGAACTGAACTCAGTAGGGTTCGAACCCTATATCTAATGACTTGCGTGCCAAGACATACCCCAAAGAACTATAGAAAATTGAACTTCAAAAAGTAATTTAAGATTCATTTGATAATTGTGCTGGCATTATTCTATGTAGCTACGATGCTTATAGACTAAGTTTGTATAGTATAGATATAAACAAAATAAACTATACTAAAAAATACAAGAATATATAGCTTAGTATACAATATATACAGAAGCATTCTGCAGTTCATAAGTTAAATATATCAAATTATAATTTCTATGTAATTCTAACTATATAAAACAAAATACAGTTGAATCACGACAATTCATTCTTTAGTAAATCGAATTCCTTCGTAAAAATTTGGGATCCCATTACCATTTCGAATTATCGGGTTCCGACTGTATATATGTATAATATTTAACGGATTTTCCATTAATCCAACTACACACAAACTTATATATACATACATATCGTATCTAAGGGGTTTGAGCAAATCCACCTTTAAAAGTGGAAAATGAGTGAGTTTCGATATATATATATATATATATATATATATATATATATAGATATATATATATCTCAAACATATAATACATCAAATGTCTCTAGTTTTCATATTTCATTCATATCATATTTTCCCTCTTTCCACCTGCGGAATTTCACCATATTATGGTACCATACTAAATAGTTCTTAGTTCTTATATACCAAACTCAATCACAACTGCAAAAATGTTAATTATCGAAACATATGTTTTGCTATCTTAAGAATTATTAAAATATTTACAATATTAATAAACAGCAAAACTTCTAACTTATAATATAAGCATATGCTTTTGATAATATAAAAAAAAAATTTGTTGATAAGTGCATTACTATGCCACATATTTCGCAAAGGTGAGTCAAGCGTTGGTAAAAAGAACTTATAAAAAAAACTTTCCCAGCGATAAAAATTAGTAATTCAATGACTTAGTCAAAATCTAATATATAAAGTAATGTGAATTCTTAGGAACAGATTGACAAACCTCATATGAAAACTAATATACCCTTTCTCCGCCACATTGACAGTCAGAGACAAAAATAGATGGAAGCACAACATGAAATGATGAGCACTTTTTAAATTTCTTGTTAATGACGTAATTACCTCTAGAGCCCATGCGGCGGTGGGCGGTCTGAAGAGGGGGCGTGGCTGGTGACATGCGAGCAGGCGAAAATGTAGCGAGTCGTGGCGTGCCACACGACGTATACGTGACATTTTGCCCAGCACGCTCATTGCTCATGCAGCAGCAACAGCAGCCCCTTAGCCACGCCCCCCTCTGCTCAGTTGCGTCTGTCATTTTGTGGGCGCACGGCCAACTGAAAATCCGTAGCATGAGAAAATAGATTTTCTGTAGAAAATGTTCATGCGAAATATTTTGACACTTGGCGACAGCAGCTGACTAATTGCGAGAGCCTGGAGAGAAAGTTGCGCTATCTCTCTCTCGCTCCCTCTCTCTCTTTTTCTCTCTCTTTATTGGCCAAAAATAGCGGTTTAAAGTGCAGCCAGCTGACGGAATTGAATGGGCCCGTTGATTAAATGGCTTATAAATGACGTGTAGAATTTGCCAATGGCAACAGCTCTCGATAGCCGAAAATAGCCAAAAATTGTTGACGGGGCGAACACGGGCTCGTTACACTGTTCAACACACGTGAGGTTGTAAACCTTTGGCCTTCGCTGACTGAACTGTCAATGGACGCGGACAAAGGTCCTGGCTGCTCGGACAGAATGCAGCAGGATAATTGATAAGCCTGCGGCTTGTTGCCTCAAATGTTCAACGGGGATTGATAAATGCCAATGCAGACACACACACACACACACACACACAGTCACTCGCACACAATCGCATTAAATTTCAATAAAACGCAAAAATAATTAATGACAAATTTTGCTGGTAATTTGCATAATCCTTCTTTTACCACACGCCAGTTTACGTAACAGAGCTTAGCAAAAGGATTAAACAGCTGTACATACACATATACACATATACATATATATTTGTATTTGTGTGCTATGCAATATTAATTGAAATACATTTAAAAGTAATTAAACGAAATTGCCAAATACTTAATGCAAAATAAACCAAAAACAAAACAAAATCGATAACTATTAACAAAAGCAGAGACAAATCACAAATGATTCCATTAAATTTTATATATAATTTTAATTGGTATAGCTATAAAATTGATATATCTATAGCTGTGTTCACAAAAATAGCAGTGCAGTAGATGCTAACAGAAATTTCAATATGTTTTGCATATTCCTTCTTATAGATTCAATTTTTGAACTTTGCTTTTGTAAAATGGAATATAGACATAAAAAACATAAAACATCCCGTTAGTTTTGCTTCGTTTTGGCACGTTTTTCTTACTTTTGTGCTTATGCACACGAATTTCGCTGTTCACAAAAATAGCAGTCTTTGGTTTAATTGCCCCAAAAGTGAAGAAAAAGTTACAAATTTGTCAATAGTAAGTTTAATTAAGTTAATTTATATTCCTTACTTTTATTTCAATTAAAATACACTAAAATAATGCTAAATAATTCTGATTGGTATAGTTATAAAGTAGATATATCTATATAAACGATATGTATTAGATTAGAATACAAAAGAATTTAAGAGCAATTAAATAAAATCTAGTTAACTGGCAAATAGATAGATTTTTATAGAATATACCTGAAATCTGGCCTTAGCAAATGCGTGATATCTTTTCACTCATTTTCCATGACTTTTGGTGGATTTATTCAAGTGGAAAGTACAGTAAATATAATTGGAGTACTATGCAGAATCCTACATATACAATAAATTCACCCATTTTCCACTTATTAAGGTGGATTTGCTCAAGTGAAAAAACGCAAAATTTAAAAACTATGGAGCAGTATTTTAATATATATTTAAGATTCTGCAAATATAAGTCGAGAGATTCCATAAAAATCACTGAAAATCACTTTTAACTTAGAAAACTTAGGGTCTATTAAGATCTGTGTAAGATTTCTGAGCTTACAACGAATGGAATGGTCAGGGAAGATAACATTTTCATGAAATTTTAAAACTTTATTATAAACAAATTGAAAAAGCTATTGCGATTCTAAAAGCATTTTTGTTCATATTTCTCAGAAAACCTTGTACTATCTCTGCTTTATCAGAAACCCTGATCAATTTTACAAAGAATATTTTTGAGGATTCCTTGTACTATCTCTCTTTTATTGAAAACTTGAACTATTATTCGAAGAATAAGATGAGAAATCCTTGTACTATATCTCCTTTACAATACGACATACCCTTAAGTACGAAGAATTCTTAAAGCTTATCATAAAATGATTTAGAGAAAAGAAATACTTTGAGTAATACGATAATTATTGTTACTTAAAAGCATATTTCAGTTTTTCTCATCTCTATAATTGTTATTTTCAGCTTCTCTCATATCTCGCCTTCCATTTCGCCTTTTCTAGAGCATTCACTATGATATCACAGACGAATAATTTCTGATCAATCAACGCCGCCATTCGCACCCCTTTTATATAGCTCACACATTTATTAGACAAGTCGTAAAATTTAAAAACCATCAAGAAAACTGATCCAAAAATAAAGCTAAAGGCACATTAAGAGCTCAGCAGGAGGAAATTAACGTAGCATTTAGCATATTTTATACATACATATACTATATGTATTTTCCTCGAATGATTTTCCTATGCAAAGCAAGTTTTATTACCATATAGAACTATTTTTTATCGCCAACATGAAATCGCAAGTCAAATTATCGTCAGGCAAAGAGGGTGGGGCGGCGCGAAGATGGGGCGTGGACGATAAGGCCAAAGGCAACGGCCCTCATTTGCCAAAAAAATATACAAAATTAGTCAACCAGTTGCTTGGGAGTCGCTCAGCCTCGAGCCCCGCCTCGGATTTTATGATATTACCCACCTGTTTTAATGGTCCACAAGCACACACGAGCAGCAGCAGCCTTTTGGCCAAGTTGCGTGCCTGTCGGCCGTTTATCAAACTGGCCAAATCGCCATATGAACGAAACTTAATTAAAATTCACAAAAAATATATTTTTATACCATGTGTAACAGCAACTGGAAAAAATCCTAATTACATCAGCCTTAGCTGACTTTCTAATTGATTTAGCCATCGAAATATGGCGAGACTCGCACAACTCATTCGCCCAAGCCAAATGCAAACGACATAAGCAACGTCTCCCGCCTTCTATATGCGTAATATTCAGAAGGCGGCTTTAACTAATTCATTCAGTCGAACGTCTAATTAAATTGCTTTCGACTGGTTGAGGCACAGCGAAAGCAAACTAAACTAAACAAGTTCCTGTGTCGTCCAATAAATCAAGCGCAAATCGCAAAAGCGAGAGTGGTACGAGAATTTACAGATATAAGAAAGTGCAGGCAGTAAAACGTTTACGAATGAGATAATGAGAGAAAGGAGAAAATGATGAGTAAGGTAGTGAGCTAATAACTGAGAACTGTCAATAAAAGTCTATGGGGAAAAGGGACCAAGTGAATAATAAATTAGGAGTGCAGTCAGTAAAACGTTTACGAATGACATAATGAGAAAAATAGAAAGGGTAGTTAGACAATAATAAAGAACTGTCAATACAATGTGTAGGTGCAAAAAAACAAGAGAATAATGACGAAGGAGTGCAGCCAGTAAACGTTTACAAATGAGATAACGAGAGAAAGGAGAAAAGGGTGAGAGAAGCTAGACAATAATGAGGAATAGTACATAGTGTATAGGGAAAAGATACCGAGTGAATAATAATAAACGAGTTGAGCCAGTAAAACATTTATGAATGGATAGGATAGCACAGAAAAAAGCATAACTCTGTCAGTAAAACGTTTACGAATGAGGTGCGAGAGTGTAAAATGTAAAGTCTATAAGACAACCAAAGACACCATAAGGAAGAAATCATATAGCAAAAAGGGAAGTAATAACCGGAGAGTGTTACGAATGGAGAACCAGAGAAATAGAAAATAGAATAGTTATGTTATGAGTATATACAGCTAAACGTATATGAATACAACAGAGAAAGTAATCTCCCATCTACATTATGTATACGGAAGAGGGATAGAGAAATACTGATATAAGACGAGAAAATATGGAAATATAAGAGCAAAGAAGAACATTTGAAAGAAATCTGAGATAGAAATCAAAAAGAAACCCAAACATGAAAGTTCTATTACATTTCTTGTATATACATTTATATACTAGAACAAAGTTATTCTAGCCGATATGTGACAGTGCTCATGCCCTCAACAATTACAACTGCTTGAGCTGCCCACTTAAACGAATTCCTTCTAGTTCCTAGTTGAATAATTGTAATGAATTCTGATTACAATGTTTGCTGTCTGCTTACGATAACGGAAGTGTTTTTATTATTTTCGGCATTATGTTCACAGACAGCTACGAGTACATGTATATGCACATGAATTTATGTATTCTGCTTATCGGGAGTTATATAAAGCTGATTAAACAACTGATTTAACAGCTGATTAGAGCAGCGACTGCTTTGCATGTGAAACGAGGAAGGCAGCTCGATTGCTGCTGTTGCTGCTGTTGCTGTTGACGTTGCGGCTGGGTCAATGTTCTAATAAAAAGTTCAATTTAACTTGAATTAATTTCAATTGCACAGCAACAACAACAACAACAACAGCAATAAATACAACAAGAACCACAAGAAGAAATGCCATTAAAATCGAGCGTTCGGTTCGAAGTCTTGCTTTAAGCCGGTTACAAACGCAGTTGCGATGAGTTTGGCATGAGTTACGGCAAGGGAGTTGGCATGCCTGTGCGAAAGAGAGAGAGAGAGAGTGAGTGAGAGAGAGAATGAATTGTTCATATCGGTTCTGCCGCAGGCTTTTTGCCAATTCGTGCATAAAATATGTAAACTTTTCTTTTTTATACCCTGAACCCATTGAAAATGGAAAATCAGAGTATAGTGGATTTGCGAGAATGTTTGTAACAGGCAGAAGGAGGCGTGGCAGACCCCTTAAAGTATATAAATTCTTGATCAGGACGACAGGCTGAGTCGATTTAGCCATGTCCGTCTGTCCGTCTATCCCTCCGTAAAAACGCAGCGATCTCGAAAACCACAAAAGCTAGAGATTTTAAATTTTAGATATATATTCCTGTAAGCCATACGCAGTACAAGTTAATTTTTTTTTCGATTACTTATCCTATTTCTTTATTATCGATAACAATCGATATTTTGAATTTGTTTTTAAGCTATAACCTAAAGACCATAATAGATAGAGACATCAAATGAACTATGTAGGTTTCTGTCATGAAAATACAGATAATAAACATTTCAGATATTAGATACCTCCCTCCGCTAGCCCCAAAACTGAAAAAAAAACATATTTCAAATACTAGGGAGTTGGGATTTCGCTTATATACACATTTGGATGTGAATATTATGCACTGAAAATTTCATTAAGAAAGTAGATCTAGAGCCGAATGGAGCCCAAGTCAAGTACGCAGTAAGCATGTATATGTGTGTGCATGTATATGTGTGCGTGTGTGTGTGCGCGATATATATAGATAAAAGATGTTAGCTAGATTGTTACAAACACCACCTCAGACTTGGTTCAGGGGATCCCCTAGTCGGACAGACCCGACTAAAACGATCTTCCTTGTTTTTTTTTATGCTATTGAAATGCAGTTTCGTTTGCCATTTTGTTTCATTCCATTCGTTTCGCTGCTGTTGGGAAATATTTCATTTTGTTTTATTTCAACTGTCGACGTGTCAAAATATTTGCGCTTAATTTAAATAAAGTTTACTTTGATGCAGCACATTTGTCTCCCTCTCTCTCACTCACTCTGTCGCTGCCTCTGTCTCTGTCCAGCTGCCATTCAATATTTGTTCATCATTTCAAATAGGCTTTTACGCATATTTTCCATATTTATTTGGAAATGTTTGATTAAAAATATTTATGAAGTTTCGAATTTGAAAGCTTTACATTTTTTTTTGTAACTAAGGAATTTTTGTCAAATGTAGAACTAATGAGATTTGATTATGAATATAAAATTTAATTGTTATTCAATTATGAAATCAACAAAATTTAATTGAAATTTTATTATTGAATTGTTAAATGAACAGTAAAATTTTATGAGGCAAATAAATAGAAAGAAAATTTAATGAATAATATATAAAAGCAAAATTAATGTGCATAAGTACAAAAGTCTAAAAAACGAAGCAAAACTAACAGGACTTTTTCGATTTACTTATGTCTATATTCCATTCTATAAGAAGGAATATGCAAAAAATATTGAAATCTCTGTCTAAGCATCTACTAACTGGTATTTTTGTGAACACAGACATTCATAATGTTATATTAAATGAATTAGATTTTTTTTTATATCAAACAACAGTTTAGGGAAAGGCCTAAAATTATGTAAATAATTGTTTTCATTTTAGTTGGGTTGAGCTACATTCAGTTCAGGCTGTGTTTATACGGCTTTGGCTGTGTTATATATGTTTTAAGTTTAAAAGTTATTTAACATTTACACAGGCCAACAAGATTTAGTAACCCAGAGTCCGACTATACTAACATGCTGAATTTGAATATAAATATCTTAATATATTATTATTATGTAATATATTTAAAGATATTCTAACCTAAAACTTTTAAAAAATTCGTTTTTCGTTTAATTTTTTGGGATTTGTTACACCTCAATACAAGTTTTTGGTTTAAATCGATAGTTACGATATCTGCAAAAACCTTGTCTTTCAAAATTCTTTTATAAATTGATATCTGATATCTCACGTGATTTTTGAGGTTAGAATTTCTTGTTTAGGTTAGAATATCTGGAAAGCCTTGATATCACTCCATCCATGTCACAGATTTAGCATCTTAACATAATTTCTGCTAGCAAATTCTATGTCAAAAAACCTTTTGGAGCTGCAGGTTTTAATCTTTGGTAACTAAATTTCATCAAATGTTGGATTAGTAAAAGTATATATTGTAAATTGTATAAAAATTAAGCAGGATAATTAAGCAGTAATAAATATTGTAAATGAAAAAGGTATAGCAAATTCTAGTAATTTACTCTTTCCTTCCCACATTTAATATTTATTGCTTCTACAGCTTCGTCTCTTTACAAAACCTTGAATCTTGTAATTCTCAATAGCTTAAAGAGAGATTAGCAAGAGAATGCAGAAATTTTGATAGAATTATGGAGCTGGTTCTTTCCATAGAAATTCAGAATATTTCTAGCATAAATACAAAATATAAACCTTCTATTTCTTGACTAAACAAAATACTGTTATAGCCCTCTGCTCTATACAATAAATTTTATATTATATATTTACAATCCAAGTTCAAAAGAAAAAAAACTTTTCTAACCCTTCAACTGTTTATTCACAAAAAATAAGAAGAAAATTGTGTTTATTGTAAGCATTAAATTGATCTAAAAATAAAATGCTATAAAAACCAAATTTATAAATAATTATATCAAATTATATTTAATGCTAGTTTAAACAAAAACAAACTGGAGAGATCTCTAGGCTAACTAGAAGTTTGAATACCCTTGCAAAATCAAAATATTTTCTAAATATGTACATTATATTTAAGGTTAAGAGACCAAACAAAAAAGTTTTTTGAACCGATTGCTGCTATGAGAGCTATATGATATAGTCTTAAGATCCGTAGGATTCCGAGATATTCAATTTATTTTCTCTAAATATTTTTATTATATTTAAGATGAAGAACCAAAAAGTATTCCCTTAGTAAAAACAATTTTTTGAACCGATCTATCTTATGAGATGTTTATTAAATAGTCTTAAGATCTGGAGGGTTTCGAAATTTAAAATAAGTTTTTCTAAATATTTTTAATATATTTAAGATGAAGAAACCAAAAAGAATTCCTCTACTAAAACAATTTTTTGAACCGATTAATGCTATAAGAGCTATATGATATGGTCCTAAGATCTGCCTGATTTCGAGATATACAATGCCTGAAATTAAAATAAAGCTAAAAGCTCTGACAAGAAAAGGTTGAGTTGATGAAAACAGACGGACGGACGCATAGACGCATATTTCTATATGAATCCAGATCAAGAATATATATATTATATATATAGTCGAAGATGTTTCCTTTTAAGCATTGCAAACTTCAGACCAAACTTAATATACCCTTTTTGCAAAGGCATAAAAAACAGAGAAGAGGAAGAGGCAGAGAAATTGTTGCCTCAAGTTTAATGTTTGTTTACTTAAAAACATTCCACATTTGTTTTTTTTTCTATACTTTTTTTGTGGCTGTAAATCAAGCGTGAATATAATTAAGCAAAAGCAAACAGCTTAAGATTTATACTTTTCGTTTTTTATTTAAATTTTATTTCTACTCTCAATTGTTTCAATACGCACCAGCAAAATTGTTGTTGTTGAGTTTTGTGGGTTGATTTATTAATTCGGCAATTTTGAGGCCGTTTTTCTCTCAGCTTTGGATAGTTAAAATATTTTATATTATTTTAGCAGTTTTTTTAACTGCTAATTTAAGCTGTTTTTTTTAGATTAAAGTTTATCTTTGTTTGTAAACACTTTTTATTTTATGGCAAACATTTTGCTACAAGTTAAAATTTCACTTTATGGCACTTTTATATATATATTTTAAATATACTGTATGCTATGTTATCGGCCGATTTATGGACTAGCTCGAACGAGGTCAAATTCAAAGCTGCGAGACATAAAGAAACAAGAACAACAACAATAAATATGGCGAGCCACAGACAACAGACAACGACAACAATTTTTGAGGGTTGTTGTTGTTGTTGTTGGAGGGTGTTTTCTTTGTGCTTTGGCAGCTCGTCAAATCAAAACAACAACAAACTTAAAAAACCGAAATACGTTAAGCACAAAATCATAAAAAAAATAAATGAAACTTAACACAAACACACACACACTCAAACACACACGAGGTTAAGAGTTCAACTTGACAGCAAACACTTTGACATTTAACTTGAATATGAACGCGACGTTGACTGCGACGCGCACGTATTTAAAGGAATTTGACTGTTACGCTGTTTTCCATCAAAGTCGTTTACCGTTAGCCGGTTGCGGGAGCTGCACACAACCTGCCGCGTTGAGTTTCGCACACGAAATGAGGTCAACGAGATACTACGTTACGCTTACGTTTTTACGTTTTTCTGAAAGCGAAGCCCAACACATGAAAGTAGCGCAAGGGCGCCACCTGCTTTGGGGTGGGTGGCAAATGCAGCACGCCACGACAGACAGAGAGCGATAGAGAGAGAGCGCGCGCGAGTATGAGAGCGTGAGAGCGCAGTTAAACTCTGCTCTTAAGTTCCACACGCCGGCTTGGCGTGCGTGCCTGCGTACCACACTAGATGGCGCTCTCTCTCGTACGCGCTCTCTTTGCCTTCATTTCTGGTTTCTCTTGCTGAAGCGCCCGGGCAAGCGTAGCGTCTTTTTTGGCGGCTTTGATTATTACGTTACGTATACACAATGTTCATTATGTAGTGAGGGGTCAGGGGTCGTTGAGGCCAGTCTATAATGTTGTTAGACTTCTGGGTCAAAGGCACGTCGCCATAAGAAGCAGCTCATCTCAATTGATAAGCCATCATACAGTTTGACACGCACTGCACTCGAGCATTTGCGTCACAAGCTGCATGCAAATTGCATTTGAGCCATGTTTTTGCTGTTTTTAGCCATAGTTTTTCGGTCCAGCGAGCAGACGAAAAGCGAGATAAGAATTTAAATAGTGCTTTAAGCAGTTATCTAGGTCAAAATAGTTTATTTTTAAACAGAATTCGAAAGATAACAAAGGCAAAGATTTGAGGAAAGTTTTTGGGAACTAGTTCTTGGCATTATTTGTTGCTTTAATAAAAGATATATAACATAATCACAATTTATTCTAAGAAACTGCTTGAAGAACTGATTCATTCTTTTCATATAATAATAATATTGATATAAGAGCAGGTCTTCAACTTGTTCTTGAAACTTAATTTCAAGATTTCTATTAAAATTAGTTGATCTTTATTTGATTTGACTTTAGAGAGGTTAAGGAACTTATTCTTGAAACTTTTTTTTAGAAAGATCTTGACTAAGGCGACATTGTTAAACTTCTGTTTGAAAAATATTGTATTATTTTTATATTTAATCTATTTGACTTTAAAGAAGGATTTGAACTTGTTCCAGAAATGTGTTTTAAGAGATATATTTTAACTTGTTCTTGAATATTCGGGACAATTTCTTAATATTCTTTACTTTCTTTCTCACTAGAAAGAGTTTTTAAGATTTCCTTGAAAAAGTTTCTTCATTTTCCTTTATTTTTGTAACTTTTTTTCAAAAGGTTCCATCAATGCCCTTTATTTTTGACTTAAAAACATCCCCAAAATGTCTTTAACACGATTTTTCTTTATAGATCTGTTTATATTTCGATTTTCAACTTTTGTTAATCAATTTATTTTAATATCTTTAATCTCACAATATTTTTTTGCACTAGTTCTTTTAGTTAAATGTTCTATTTTATGAACTCTTCTTTAAGTTTTCCGAAAGTACTTGAGTTATCTTAAATTGTTTTTGTTGATTGAATCGCACACTTTATTCAAACACTGCTTTTTAACACATATTATTTTTATAAGTTTTGTGGGATCTTTCAAGTTTCTGGCAGTAATATGTTATATCTGTAGTTTTATAAGTTTTCTTAGACAATCTTTGTAAGTTTTTACTTGAAGTTCTCTAGATATATCATAAATTTGATCATTTTTATTTCCAACACTAGTTTTAAATTTAAAACTATTCACAAACTTTTTATTTTATATAAAAACTATTTAAACTTTAAGCACATTTTTAAGTTCATCTAAGTTGATTTTTAATTTTGAAGCCATTCTCTCTAAAGATCTCTATAGGTGTTCTCTAATATTATAGTCAGATCGCATTGAGTTAAGATCACTTTTTTAAGAAAATTCTAATATAATATTAAATTTCAGTTAGTTTTAGAAAGATTTCGCTTTATAACTTAATTAAACTTTATTTGAATCCCGCAAAACTTGTTATAAATTGAACAAACATTCAAATGTTAAAGCTAAAAGCTTAAAAAAAAAACCTTCAATTTTTGTGTGTGGGGGAAAATAAATTAGATTTGAAACAAATTTCAAACTAGGCAAAAAGTCGCATAAATAATACAAATAAAGGGGACAGAGTGAAAGAGAGAGGGAGACAGAGAGATGGGGTTTGAGAGGCTTAGCTTTAACGTAGTTTCTAATTGGAACTGCTGCACAAATAAACAAACAAACAAACCGACAAAAAATAAAAAACAAATACAAATACACGCGCACAAAAAGCAAATAAATTAAACAAATAAATAAATAAGCGAGAGAACGAGCAAAAAAAAAGAAGAAGAAAAAAGAAAATAGAGCGCACAAAATTATTAAAAATAATTGTTATTGTTGCTGTTGCTGTTGTTTAGTGTTGATTTATGATGCTGCGGCAAATGCGAATGAACGAACGGAAGCCGCAGCCGCAGCAGCAGCGGCACGTAACAAGATATTATGACGTACAACGCACAGCGTCGTCAGAGGTTTGGCAGCCACTTGACAGTGAGTGGAAGCGAGCGAGAGCATTAGCTAACGTCACAGTTGCTAACGTTCGTTCGGCAGAGCGCGACGCGTCAGACACGGCTAGCGTTCAATTGTGAACTGAGCATTGACAGCGGCGGCCGAAGCTAACGAAACAACAGTTGCAGCGACGCGTTGCGACGTCAGCAAGTGGCTTGCATTGGGCCGGCGCTGCCGCTGTCGCTGCTGTTGCGCTGCTGTGGTGAGTTTTGAGCGTACTATTAAAAGTATTTCATTCAGTAAGCGCAGCCGGCAAAGGTCTCTTGTTGTTGTTGTGGGCTATTTCAACAGCTGCGCAGCTTTGCGTCACTTACGTCACTGCAGCGCTGACTGTGCAGTCGCCAGCGACTGCGGCAGCGGCAGCAAAAAGTAAACAAATAAAAATTCAATATAAAACAAAACAAATGCTGACGTTGCTGTGGCTGCCGCTGCCTCTGTGAGGAAGTGTCCGAATAATAAATTATTTAAGCATTACAACAACAGCAACAACAACAACAACAACAATCAGCATCCACACACAGTCAGAAAGCATGAATCATCAGTCGAGCGCGTGGGAGAGGGAGGGAGAAGCAGAGAGTGGAGCGGGACGACAGTCGCTGTCTGCGAAGGCATCCCACAAACATAGCCGAATGCACATGTGTGCGTGTGCGTGTGTGTGCTAAAGGAATGCGCTACGAATGCCAATGCAAAGAGCAAGAGAGCCCGAGTGTGCTCTCTTTTCGTTGCTGTGGGCGCTGCATTGGCATCCACACAATTGAAATTCACCACGACCACGCGCCACTGGGCCAACGCGAGCCGTTTGGGACTCGCAACAACAACAACAACAACAACAGCTGGGCAAAAGAGAAGCGCGCATATTTTTGCTCTATTTTAAATTATTAATGAGCGGCTTGTTCAGTTATTAAAAGCTTGGGAATAACAACAGCAACAAAAAGAGCAACAGAGGCAGCCAAAATGTTGCGAAACGTGCAAGCTTCTCGCCCAGGTGTGCGAGCGAGAAGGGCAGGGCGAAGGGTACGTTGTAAATGAAGGGAACTGGGGCACCGAAGTCGGAGCCGCAGGAAGCGAATTCCGCAAATTTGATTAGGCGACCTCCTGTTGGCTCCTGCTGGTTTGAGCTTCAGCCAATGGACATTTGATTGTGGTTGGGGCCATAAAAAGATATGACCCCAAGTACCGTAAACCGGCTAAACACGGCCTCATACGTGGGTTAGATTTGGGGCTCGAGTTTATGACATTAATAAAAAAAAGAAAAGTAAATTAAATAAAATACAATATTTGATGATTTCAAGTGGAAACAGTTTTTGGTGAACTGGTTCAAATGTGAACTAACAATAAATGTATAAATAAGAATTAGTTCAAATTGTAAAACTTTAATTTGAGCTGAGTTCAGCTTGAGCTCTAATAAGTTCCATTTTAAGCCAAGCATTATTTTTGACACCTATAGAACTAGTTCAAATGAACTAAATAATAATAAAAATAGTGTATTCTGCATCTGAATTAAATATATTTTATTCCTCCAGTTAAATAAGGTGTCCTTGAACTGGTTCTCGTTTTTGAACTAGTTCCAATTATGAAATTAGTATTACTTTTAAGCCAGTTCCATTACTATGTGTTCAGTACGTAAGCTAGGAGCTACGTTTATTTTAGTTATAAGTTTTTTTTTAACAAAGCATTACTCTTGAACTAGTTCCAATTGTAAAATAGGGTTTTCTTTGAGTTTTGAGCATAGTCCAGTTATTGAATAAGTTGTTTTAAGTCTTAACTTGGTACTAATTTTCAACTGGTTCCAATAACTAAGCTTTGAGCTAGAACTAGTTCTTAAATTAGTTCCAAAAATTAACTATTACTTTTGAACTAGTTCAAAATGTAAATTGGTTTTTTTATTAAGATTTGAGCCCAGTCTAGTTATTGAATAAGTTGTTCCAAGTATGAACTGGTATTACTTTTGAACTGGTTCCAGGAACTAGTTCTTAAATTAGTTCCAAAAATGAACTAAGTATTACTTATGAGCTAGTTTCAGTAGTAATATTTGCAACTTAAATCAAAATTTAGGTTAAAAACTTATGCGGAACTAGTTCAAAAACAGGTGATAACTAGGCCTTAGGAACTCTTTTTAAACGATAGAAAAGTTCTGCTATAAAAAGTTGTTCGAAAAGCTTCTGAAATAATCAGTTTGTGGTTTTCTATAATATAACTAGGGTAGACATATGCATTTTTGAACTAGTTCCACACTCTATAATATTTTAAGTAGTTTTTAATCACTTTCAGCCTGAAGAAGTTTGAATTATACATTCCTTAAAGTATTTCCCAATACCTGCTAGGTCATTTAGCAACTGGTTCAACTGCTGAATAATTTACAAAGCCAAAGCAGTTGTTCAGCAAGTCATTTAGTTCATTTACAATATTAGTTTACCATCTTCTGTTTCTTATAGTTTTGAACCTAGATCAAGTGCCAAGTCCAACTAGCATTCAATTTTAATACGAGTGGGCAATGAACTGAATTGGTTCAAGTTCTTTAGAGTCCACACACGCACAAGTTCCGTTCGGAGTCATTAATCTTTTCGTCAGCTCGGCCCCGCAGGCAGCTAATCCCTACGTCTTATCGGTCACCCTAATCACTGCCAGAGTTTCCAAAGTTTTCTTTCAATTATGCTACCTTTTTTTCATGCTCTCCACTTTTTGTCCCCATTTCGAAGCGGAGTCTAAGCTATTTTGCATTTTTACAGGCCGCGGGGCCAACCGCAGCTACGCACCTGGGCACAGTGGTTGTGGTGCTGGTGGGGCAAGGTAAACAAATAAATTTGTAGTCATGCCTCGCCTGTTAAAACAAAGTGTTGCATTTGTTTAGGCTCAGGTGAGGCGTACTCCTAGCTCAGCTCGGCGACACGCACTCCAGCTCCCCAAAGGACAACAACAACAACAACAACAAGAAGAAGAAGAAGCAGAGAGGAATGCCAGACAGTGGGCGAGAATTGCGTGCGAATTGGTTTTAACTTTTGCTTTTTATCTTTCAATGTGCAACAGCACGAAAAAGGAAAATATTGCGAGTCCTTTGGGTTCAGGCGGCAGCAGCAGCAGCAACACACGCCACATTACGCATACGCCACGTGGTCCAGTCCCACTCCCCCTCCCCCTCTTTGTACATATATTTAAATATGCATGCGTGTGTAAGTTGAGTCTCCTTCCTCCCGGACCCCCTTCGATATGTCGAAGCTCGGGGAGCAAATCTCACGTGAGTTTTTGGGCTGAAAGAAAAACTTTTGCTCGACATTTTTCGTTTATCTTCTGGCAAATTTAATGGAAAACGACGTGTGTCGAAAACCAACCATGCCACGCCTATCCAAAACCCCAAAGCCAAAAAGACCAAAAACCCGCAAAAGTGTGGAATTTGGGCAAGGGAAAGGTCACGAAATACCCTATAAAAAGAAGATGAGAGAGGGACCAAAGACTCTTAAAGAGTTTTCTGTAAGTTGTGAATTTTTGGTTTTAGTAGAGTACATATATTTAGAAAATTTAAGAAGACCTAGATTTAGTAGTTATATTACAAGAAATGGTAGTAGAAGTAGTTGGCTTGTGTAGTATAAGAAGCTAAGCTAGTGTATAAGTATATCGTATAATATGTAATAAAAATCAAATAGAATATATTTGAAGAATGGTTTGTGGAAGTAACAGGAGTGGTACAAATAGTAGCAAACAACTTAGAATATATAAAAGTAGAAGTAAGAGCTTTAAGATAAAAGTTCCAAAATCTGTATAAGTAGAGAAGTAGAATGAAAAGTAAATTGGATGAAGAGGTAGGAGTAGAAGTGGTAGTTGAAATAGTAGTAGCAGTAGTAGTAGTAGAAATAGTAGTAGCAGTAGCAGCAGTAGTAGTATAAGTAAAAGTAAAAAAAAAAATTGTAGTAGTAGTAAAAGTAGTAGTAGTGGTAAAAGAAATAGTAGTAGTAAAAGTAGTAGGTAGTAGTAGTAAAATTAGTAGGTAGTAGTAGGTAAAGTAGTCTGTAGTAGTAGTAAAATTAGTAGCTAGTAGTAGTAAAAGTAGTAGTAGTAGTAAAAGTAGTAGTAGTAATAATAGTAGTAGTAGTAATAAAACTAGTAGTAGTAGTAGTAGTAAAAGTAGTAGTAGTGGTAAAAGAAATAATAGTAGTAGTAAATGTAGTAGGTAGTAGTAGTAGAAGTAGTAAAAGAAATAGTAGTAGTAGTAGTAAAAGTAGTAGTAGTGGTAAAAGAAGTAGTAGTAGTAAAAGTAGTAGCTAATAGTAGTAAAATTAGTAGGTAGTAGTAGCAAAAGTAGTAGTAGTAAAAGTAGTAGCTAGTAGTAGTAAAAGTAGTAGTAGTAGTAAAAGTAGTAGTAGTAGTAAAAGTAGTAGTAGTAGTAGTCAAAGTAGTAGTAGTAGTCAAAGTAGTAGTAGTAGTAAAAGTTGTAGTTGTAGTAAAGGTAGTAGGAGTAGTAGAAGTAGTAGTAGTAGTAAAAGTAGTGGTGGTCGTAGTAGTAGTAGTAGTTGTAGCATTAGTAGTAGTAATATTAGTAGTAGAAAAAGTAGTAGTAGTAGAAGTAGTTGTAGTATTAGTAGTAGTAGAAATATTTGTAGTAGAAATAGTAGTTACATCAAATATTAACCAAATATAAGTAGTACGTAAGTAGTAGTAATAGTACTAATAGTAGTAGTAATAGTACTAATAGTAGTAAAAATATTACTAATAGTAGTAATGGTAGTAGAACTAATAGTACTAATAGTAGTAAAAATAGTACTAATAGTAGTAGAACTAGTACTAATAGCAGTAGAACTAGTACTAATAGTAGTAGAAATAGTACTAAAACTAGTATAATTAGTACTAATAGTAGTATAAATAGTAGTAGACATATTATCCAAATAATAGAAGAGGTATCATCAAAATAGTAGTAGAAGTAAAGCAAAAAAGTAGTAGATTTCTGTTCTATGCTCTTTTCATCTATCTCTCTCGGGATTTCGTGCACTGGATTTATTATTTCTATTTCAAATTCTCGAATTTCGACAGAGTAGAAGAGTTACCCTCTTTCACATGTCTGAGATAATATATCAAAACCCCCTAACAAGTCCTGCCAACAGGATATTTCCAATGTATTTTTTTTTTGCGAATCAAATATGGAGCATACGAAATGTGAATAAACAAAATGAATTTATTGCAAATCGAAATGGATTAAGGCAGCAGCCAAACTAAAGGCGAAGCAGATGAAGCCACAAAATATAGGGGAGCGGGGGCAGCAAGACGAGGGTATTAAGGGTAAATGTGGGCGTGGCATATTTGGCACTTGGGCTTTTTTGGGCGTCTGCTGCTGGCGATGTCCGCAGTTAATTGACTTTTGAAGCGATGCCCACAACGAAATGTTGCCCCAAATTTGTTTGCCCCTTCGACACGACACTCACACATACACACGACACTCGCACACACACACACACATAAAATCATTTAAATAATAAATGCGGCAAAAGTTTATTAAGCTCGAAGGCCGTAATCAAAGTTGGCTGCGAGCATAATGAAAACATTTACAAAATGTTTGCTCATAAAATCAATATAGAGCCAAATAACTACAAATAACTGAAATTGGAGCACATACACACATGCACTCACATATGCACACACATATATATACACACAGAGATACAGTAATGGAGCCAGCTGCAGCAATATTCACGTAATTGACTCACATTTCACACACTTTCTTCTCCCTTTCTCTCTCTCTCTCTCTCTCTCTCTTAGACTGTGACACATATGAATACGGAACTGGTTCATTTTGTGGAACCAATGTCTTTTTCTCAAGCATCCTCATCTTTTCCCTCTCTCTTTTGGATTGTGACGTTTTTGCAAATGGAACTTTTTCTCAAGCACCATCTACCCTTTCTACTCCCTTCTCCCTCCCTCTCTCTCTCTTAGATTCTGACATATATGCAAACGGAACTGGTTCATTTTATGGAACCACTGTCATGTTCACAAGCACCCTTTACCCCCGACACTTTCTTCTCCCTCTCTCTCTCGCACTCTCTGTCTCACTTAGATTGTGACACATATTCAAACGGAACTGGTTCATTTTGTGGAACCACTGTCATGTTCACAAGCACCCTCTGTCCCCCACACTTTCTTCTCCCTCTCTTTCCCTCTCTCTCTCTCCCTCTCTTTCTGTCTCTCTTAGATTCTGCCATATATGCAAACGGAACTAGTTCATTTTGTGGAACCAATGACATGTTCAGAAGCACCCTTAGTCCTCACACTTTTTTCTCCCCCTTCCTTTCTCTCTCTTAAATGTGACACATGTGCAAGCGGAACTAGTTCATTTTGTGGAACCACTGTGACGTTCACAAACAGCCTCTTCCCCCCTTTGCCCTCCACAGCTCTACTTACTGCAGTTCTCGCATTTTCGCTAATGAGCTGAATTAACTTGGCATTAAAACTTTGCACAAGGGGCGACAAAGTGGGCGTGGCAAGCACAAAAACACACTGCGGATAAACAATTTCAAACATGCCACAGCGTTGCCGGATTTTTGTTAGTTAAACGTTGGCAGCGCCGCGAACGTAGAAAAAACCACAAAAATCATAATTCAAAGCGAACAAACAGACTAAAATTGTGTGCGTGAATGTGTGTGTGCGATTGTGTGTCTGTGTGTATGCGTGTGCGTGTGCGTTGCTAGTGTTTGTGGTTTAGAGTTGCAACTGATAAGCTGCGGTTGCAGTTTGGGAAGCATTGAATTGATTTGGTTTAACTGTGCATTCGAGAGCCACTTAAACAGATTATCTGTTCACAAATTAAAGCTAATTAAGTAAATTATGTGGCGAAAAGCTTCGTTAAGCTAATGGAAATTAGTTTTATAGAAATTATTAGACTATAAGCGGTTAACTTTATATGTGATATACAATTGTGTTCAAAGAAATAGCAGCTTGTTTCATATATGTCAAAATTATCTTTTTTTCTACATGGTTTGACTTTGAAATTGAAGAAGGACTTCGCAGTTTTAACCAAAATAAAATATTACGAGATAAGAAATAAAAAGTATTAGTTTAAGTTAGTTTTATCTAAAATTTTATGACATTTTCAATCTTTTTAGTAACCATTCCAATTTTAATGAAAAATTCAGTGTTGTCGTTTTGGCATTTTTGCCGTCAGATCTAGCTTTTTTCAAATTGCAATTTGACAGAAAAATTCTATTTCGTTAGATAAGAAAAAAGAAGTTGTCGGTATATATCGATATATATATGTATTTATATATGTGTATTTGTAGCATTACTTAAGTAAAACTGTAAATTATTAACAAATAAATACGAAATTAAATAAGATTAAAACCTGCTCGACAAAACTTAATTCTCTCTTATGCCACTCGAGTTAATTAATATGATTCTCAATGCATTTTTCCCGTACCTTTCGAAACTGAGTCCCCGTTTTTCTCAATCATATCACAAATTGAGGTCAAAGTGTCACGAAAGCCTGCTTTTTTGGTATTTTTAAAAGCTCCATAAAAATGCATGCGACATGCCAATAACAATTGGGCTTAAATAAAAGTTCGCACTTTATGCTATGCATGTAAACATACATATAAATACAATATATATGTACATGTACATATGTACATACATGTGTCGTATAAAGTTAAGTGGCTTCAGCTATGAGTCACACAAAATTTCGTAATTCACAAAGGTCGAAGAGAGGTTTCAGAATATCACTTTGTGCAATTATGAAAAAAAAAAAAATGATTTCCATTTCGAATTTACAGAAAAAATTTGTTCAGTATTACATCAATTTACTCTTGGGGTAAAAACGTTGGTCTGCAATGTAAATCATATATGCACATACCTACATACTATATGTAATAGAGATGGGTGTCGGGATCGGGACTTTCGGGAATCCCGAAAAAATGTTCGGGAAGTTTCTAAAAAGTCCGAGATGGTCGGGATGAGTGCTTGATCCCGAAATTCCGTGGGTCTCGATAATAAAGTTAATAAACAATAAAATTACTTGTATTTGTCAAACAACCGAAGAATGATTTTGACGAGGAAATTGAATATTCAAATATTTTACTATTCTGACAACAATGCAATGAATTTCCTTTGTTACAGACAATTTTTTGGCTTATTATAGCAGAACATTTTGAGAAAATATTTTTAAATAAAAATGTTAATCTATCATAAAAGTTCCTAAAATAATGTATCGTAAAATGTTGGGACTCGTCGGAAAAACTTAAAAATTTTCGGAACAATCGGTCGGGAAAAGTTAAATAGATGGGATGGAATGGGTCGGGAACCAATTGGGGATTCTAACTCAGCTCTTGATTTTTATCAATGCTTTAACAGTTTAATTAAATAATGTCGTTTTTTTTATCGTGAACGAGTATATTTGCGGTCGGTAGCTCCCAACTGCAACGTTCTTGTTTTTTTTTTATTTATTAAGCACAACAAACCATATTTGTTCTGGAAAAAATCTATCGACGACTTCTCTTTAAACAAATCAAACATTTCAAAGAGCACGATATCCGATTTACTAAAGCTTCACCTCAAATTTAAAATTCACTTCAAATTTGAACTTCACTTCAAATTTAAACTTCACTTCAAATTTTAATTCAACACGCAGCATTTGTCCGATGTGTGTCCTGAATTCGAACCGGGTGTGTTGTTCTGAATTGCCAGGCCTAATGCCTAGCCCACTGGGCCACACCCGGCCCCAAATCTTGCTAAGCGAATATCCTATTTGAACTGAGAGAGATGTCAAAATATTTTTATATTATTTTTTTTCGATAAACCCCAATGGGGTTTGAACCCAGGGCTTCATGATTAGTGTGAAGGAGCTTAGAGATCCCATACGCTTTTAGTTAACTGTTATTGAACAAATGTAATTGTTATTTTATTTTATTTTGTTTTGGTCGAAATGTTGTAGATACGCCCACTGGGGGCGTGGCAAATCTTGAATTACCATATCTTTTCCGGCAGAAATGCTTCTATTTTCGCCAATATTGCCGTCTAAGCAGGATTTGGGATTTGGGATTCGGAATACAAAGTTGTGGATCCCACCCCTAGTCAAAAATATATGGTATTTATATAGCCACAAAATTTTAGAAATTAATTACTGTTCTGCTTCCTCGATTGTTTCAAGTCACAGAAAAGTGATTTTACACGCATTCAAGGGAACAGAGTATCACGCAGTCCGTTGCGCCCGACTGCAACGTTCTTACTTGTTTTTTTATAAAATTTTGTATATTTGATTTAAACAAATTTAATTTAGTTTTGTTTTGCACCTTAATATCTCGCTCTCATATTTTTATAAATTTTTTAAAAATCTTTT
Organism: Drosophila gaucha; assembly: GCA_035045545.1. NCBI lineage: Eukaryota > Metazoa > Arthropoda > Insecta > Diptera > Drosophilidae > Drosophila > Drosophila gaucha. The sequence goes on along the minus strand of JAWNOY010000292.1, from coordinate 12,623,873 downwards.
TAATATCTTTTAAAACACATTTAGTCTAATGATTGCTTTGATTGCCCGCCCATAAATATTGCCACAACTTAATCAACTCTCAAATATTTGTGCAAATCCAATCAAATGATTTCCAAGACCCTTCAGCAAACAGCAACAACAACAACAACAACGACAACTATAATAGCAACAACAACAAAAACAAGTTCATTAATCAAGCAAACGACCGAAGGCAACAAATTCTAAGAAAATTCTTGTGTATACAATAAATTTTTAATGTGCAACACTTCCCGTTAAAAACTGAGCAAGCCGAGAAGTGAGTGACCCAGCGTGCAAGCGCAGAGAGAGGCAGACACAGATAACTAACAACAACAACAACAATCAGTACAACAACAACAACAACAAGAGCAGAAACTACAAAACAGCATTTGCAGCTAATAAATTTCATAGCTTGAAACTCACTAATATTTATTTTACTTATACTTTGTTTGGGAGTAACTAAATTTACAGCTGCCCGACGAGCTGATACCCTATAACTGTTGCAGAGCTTTATTTTGAGCTAAAATAACATAGCTTATATAAATTCTTTTTAATATAGAATATATGAAATCATGCTATTAACTGCTACACGACTATTAAATACCCTGTAAGTATTGCGAAATTTACCTAAAACTAAAATAAAGGAGTTTGAAAAACAGCTCGAAGAGACTTTAATATATGTTAGACTATAGCATATAACAAACATCTGATAGACTGGCTAATACCCTGTAATTATTATAAATGCAAGCTTGCGTATGCAAATCAAGCAGACAGACGTACATATACAAAGTATATCATATGCACATCAGCTTATGCAATACATTTTCGATTGACTAGCTAGATACCCTGTAATTATGGTTATATTGAGTATGCAATTCAAGCTGGCAGATGAACATGTTTATACACCATATGCATATCAACTCAATCAACGCATCATTGATTGACTAGCTAGATACCCTGTAATTATGGTTTAATGGAGTATGCAGGTCAAGCTGGCAGACGAAAATTTGTGTACAGCATATGCATGTCAATTCAAGCTATGCATCTTTGATGGAATAGCTAAATACCTTGTAATTATCGTTAATAGACTCTAGCTCAAATTGTCATATAACAAATTAAACATTTCAAATATCAAACAAATATACCCAATTACAAAAATTGCACAATTACAGGGTATTACAAGCAACTACAACATGCTAAACAAATAAACACAAAAGCCAAAGTTTCAAACCTCAGTTCTAAAACAGTTTCAACCTAAGATGCACAAAAAGATTTGCGGCCTGCTTGAAAGTTGGATCAAGGACGGCCGAGGGTATCTACCGGGGGGAAAAGGGACTGCATTTTTATGAGCTGCAAAGTTGCAGTAAAATAAACAAAAAGGAGACTCAAAAGGGGAGACTTTTAGTATAGCGAGTGCCTTTGCAGGCAGTCGAGGATCAAAGTTGAGTTTATGAAGAGTTGAATTTGTTTTTCGGTCGGCAGCTAATTGTCTAATTATGCAAAACGAGACTCGCTTTACACTGGCCAACAAAAGTTTCCGGGGGGCCCCAATTTGTTATATTGAATTTGTGCCAAGAAAGCCAAAAGTTTAAAAGCTGAGAAATGAGTTTTAGCCAAAAATTATTTTAAGCCTTCGGGCAAACGGAAAACTATTCTCGAGCTGGCAATTAAAATGCTTGAGACGTCTTTTAACACTTGACACAGCGGAAGCTGTGGCTGACCGGTTGCCAGTTCCAGGTCCCGTTCCAGTTCCAGTTCCCATTCCTGTTCTTGTGCCTGTTCTCGTGCTAGTTCCCCTATCCATAGCATGCAAATGATTTCCGTTCTTTCGCTTTTTATGCAAATTGAAATTGAAATACAGAATCCAATGAGATTCTTCCCACACTCACACACACATGTTGCAAAGGGGAGCCCCCTACACCCCTTTCCCTCTCTCTTGCTGTCTTTCAAGCGGCAGCCCATTAAACAGTTGTGCATGCATTTTGTTTGTTTTCGGTTTCAGTTCATTTCGGCTCGCTTCTCCACGTTTGATGACTCACAAAAAATATGTTTATCGAGTCTTTTTCGAGGGCATTTTGCATGTTCTGCTATCTTTTGCTCTTTCTGTATACCCTCTCGGTTTTTCAATTTCTAAAAAATGTGCAGCAAATTGAATGAAAGCGCTATAGAAAAACCGGAAGTTTCTGCTTTTGAGTCTAAACGGCAATTCGAATTTTGAGTGGGCGACGAGTTGTGCTGGAATTATTATGGAATTTCTTTTTTATTTACAGTTGAAGCTGTTCAATGGGCAAGTTGCATGCAGTTTGATCTGAGAAAAGTGTAGTCCATAAAATGTAAATAACATACACAAAGCAGAGGAACTCAAATTCAAAAATGTCTAGGGGCTGAGTATGTATTGTTCTCAAAAAATATTACAAAAACTTGATTTTGAAATAACAATAAAATCTTGATTGATAATCAATCTAAAGCTCTGACCCAGAAGAAAATGGCTTGGATGTTCAAAATTGGTTCAGTTTTGAATAAGTTATGTCTATTTGAAATATACGACATGGCTCATTAGAAGCTTTTCATGCCCAAATTTTAGTGATTTTGACATGAAATTTGACCAAAAATTTGATCTCATCAAAATCACTTCAATCAATCAATTTAAACTAAAAAGTCCAGATTTGATAATAAAAAAAAAATATTTTTTGGAAAAAAACTAAAAAGGCACCCTTGTTAATTTTTTTTTTTCTTAAAATTTTCAAAAATTTAAATGCCAAGTTTATCTTGAGTTTAAAATAGAAAGAACATATTTTGGATGTTTAAAATCAGTTGAGTTTTGACAAAGCTATGCCAGTTTGAAGTGTGGAACATGGGTCATTGAAAGCTTTACATGTCCAAATTTTTGTGATTTTTACCATGAAATTTGATAAAAATGTTTTTGTGTAACTTTTAATGCTTATTTTGACATTTTCAATCAATTTAAAGTCACAGTTCCAGATTAAAAGAATTAAAAAAAAAAATTTTATTTGGAAAAAAACAAGGGGGGACCCTTGACATTTTCTTAAGAAAATTTGACTTAAGATTTTTTTAATCAAATTTTTATAAATTATTAATGAAGAAATAATCGTAACTTCGTAAAAATGTTTTGCACCAAAAAAATCGGTTTAATTTTGAAAAAGTTATGCAAGTTTAAAATTGGTAGCTGAAACAGTCTCTAACAAAAGTCGACATACATAGCTCATTTTCGCCATGAGAATCAATTAGAGGGTGTTTATCTTATTTTATTTAAAACATATGTTATATATAGTTAACTTCAAAGCCCTACTTAATTACTAGACCCAGATTTAATGCTTTAAATTTTCGACTCTATTCTATGGCAAAGGCACAAAAGTTGGCAACAATTGTGGCACTTGTCTCACATTTGCCACTTCGGGCTTAATTAAATAGAATGCAATTTAAAACCGTTCATTGTTCGTTGTGTTGTTCGTATTGCTGCTGCCTTTCAGCAGTCGTATTACAACCATAACCCGCACGCCCTCTCCTCTCCCCTCTCTCTCTCTCTCTCTTCCGCTCAGCTGCTGTTTCCTGGCTGCGCACCCACACAAGAGGCTGAAAAACGACACCCATGACGTGTGTGTGTGCGTATGTGTGTCTCGTGGCAGTCAACCATCAGATATACCAACAACAACAACAACAACAACAACAACAGCCGCAACGCGCACAGCTATAAGGATGCATGCGAAGAGGAAGTTAAGGGCCTGCCGCTGCCATTTTCATGGCTTTATAACACAGACGAAGACGTCATCGTCGCCGACTTGAGGCTCACACATGAGCTGATTACGAGGGGCACGTCTCCCATTGCCACGCCGCCACCGCCCGTTCTCTTGTCGACAACAACTTGCGCGGTCGTTTAACTTTAGAGTCGGCGATTAAATGCAGAATTCTTGGACTCTGCATTTCGTGCTCTGCTTCTTATCATGTGTTTACTACACTGTAAAAAATTGCGCTAAGCGCATTAATTGAATTGTAATTGCAGAGGCAGACACACACACACACACACACACACACACACACACACACATGTATATATATTGTGCTGCTGTTGATTCTTTGGCTTTGTGTGGCATTTACTTCGAGTGCTTTGCCCAGCCCAGCTTAAAGGACGTTGAAGGTGAACAACTCCCAGCTATTAGAAAGAGAGAGCAGTAGTTGTGGCTGAACTGGTTCTCTTGTGGTACGTACACCAGTTGCCCACTCGCCGCTGCATTCACTGATTAGAACGTGCGGCAAGTTGCGCTCGCGGACAGCGAACATAAATTCGCGTCACTCATACGCCACGTGGGCCGCATTGCAACTGAGATTCGAATGGGGTTTTGTCTTTTTCTTTCTCTTTTGCTTGCAGTTTTCAATTATTTTTTTGTATTTTTTGCATGTTGCATGTTGCATGTTGCAGTGTGTGTGTGCCACAATCAATTTATTGCTCAGCGCCTGCTTTCGCCCCCGCCACATTACTTACGCTTTTTATTGGCCACTTGCCACGCCCCCCACACACCCGCTCGCCCATATCGTTTAAGCCATTTAACCCTTTTGTGTATTCTCGATAGCAATGGCTTTTAATTTTCTTGCCGACTGCCAGCCACAGAAGCCACCAGGCCAGGCCATTCCAGCCACTGCTGCATTCCTCTGCAAGCAGTCTGTGCCATTTATGGCTGCAGCTCAGCCCAGTAAATTTCTGACATAATTGAGCTGTCGCAATTTACAACATCATGCGGGTTCCCAAATGGCGCAAAGCTCCAGGGTTTTTAATCAGTTCAAAATGGGGCAAGACAAATTGGGATAAAAGCCTTGATGAGCACAAAAATTAAGAAGAAATCGAGCAAAAGCTATAGATCGATTGAGGAGAAACAAAAGACGAGATATCAAACATTAAAATCAAAAACAAAATTCTTAAGTCACAGTTAAGTTACAATAAAATTGAATAAGTTATAGGCAACAGCAACAAGTTCGACAGTAATATAAATAAATACGGGGTTTTCTAAATTTATATATGTAATGTTGATCTAGAGATCCAACTCGGATTAAAATGGTAAGAAACAAAAAAAATGGATTTAATTTTAAGTGAGTTTTAAAAGTTTTAACTTTTGGTGATAAAAATAATAAAATTTAGGCATTTTTAAGGCGATAAATAGAAAAAATCTTTATTCTTTTGATCAATTTTGACAACCACAATCAAATAATACTAAAAATTCAAGTCTCTAACAGTCAGTAATATATCAAAAATGATCGAATATTACTTAAAATGTTGCTTTTTGAAACTAGAGCTGAAACTATGTGGAAAAAACGTTAAAAAATTTAAAATTCTGTTCAGTCTAAGCAAAGTTACAACAGTTTTAAATGTAAGATTCGCATTCACATTAAATAATCCAATTGGAATCCGATTGGAATCACTGCACTGCCAACTCGTTATCCATTTCATTCGTATCTTTGACAACTACATGTCTCATTAGCAAATAATTATAATTCCCGTTACATCACATTTGTGACAAAGAGTCAACTTTATAATTTGCAAACACAAGCGAGTGAGCGAACAAACACGCCACACACTGCTGCTCACACTATCCCTCTCTGTCCGCCGCTAGCTGCGCTGAAAGCTGATGCTTGACTAACTGTAACTAGCCGAAAGAGCGACACAAAGCGCATGTAAACAGAAGCCGCAGAAGCGGAGCATAGCAAACAACAGCAGAACACAGCGAAGCTGTAAAGTTACATAATAAAACTAATAATAATTATCAACGCCATTGTCAAGGCATCAAAAAGGAAACCGAAACCAAAGCGGACTCTGAAAAGAGAGAAGGAGAGCGGGAGAGTGGGAGAGAGCGAGCTGAACAAACAAGGCGACAAAAAACTTTGCCATTTTGTTATTGTTTTTGGCTTGTTTTGGCTGCTGCTGTCTGACATGACTTCACTGCTTATTGTTGTTGTCGCCTCCGCTTTTAGCCAGTTGGCAGCTGGCAGCGAACACACACACACACACACACACATATATGACAGTGAACGGTAAATGCGCGTTTGACATTGCGATGCCCGTTGCGAGGCTGATGGCCACCATCGCTGCCATTTTCTATCCCATACAAACAACAACAACAACAACAACAAGCACATGCAGGCCAAAATGGTCGCCAGGACAATAAAATGGCATAATGAAAGTTTTGCAGGCCGAAAGGCAGCCAGTCAGCCATCCTCCACATTGTTTGGGGGGGGGGGGGTCTGAGAGTTATAAATGGTGTTTAATGGGTTTGTTGACTGGTCTGTTTGAATGGTCTTTGGTCGTTGGTTGGGTTTGGGTTTGGTCATGGCTCGTTATGGGCCACGCTTTATGGCTCTTTCGAGCACTTTTTTCACTCAACAACATCGTGATGAATGCATGTCCTTGAAAAACCCAAAAACAAATAGTTCAAATGCCAGACAATTGTCAGCGTATGCATAAAGCTTACCCAGCTCCCGGCTCCCATGAGCCATTAGTTGATTAGAGCAAAGAGTTTGGAACTGCAATTGAAATTGTTTGACATAACACTCACCTGAAATGGAAAAGCATAAAAAAAGCATTAATTAAAATTGCAAAATACGAGTAGTTTGTATATTCAATTCTTACTTATATAATAATATTTTAATTGCATTTATTTTTAGTTTTTACTTTTATTAGTCTTTAAAGTGGAAATGCAGTTGTCAAAAAAGTTTATTAAAATTTTTTAAAACAAACTTCAGATCTACTAAAAACCTATTAAAGTTGTTCAAAGTTTATAGGCATTTGGAGAAAGTTAGTTTAGCTGTCAGCGAAACTTTTGAGAAGAAGAGAAGAATGTAGAATAAGTACTTCAAAAGGATTAAGCAAAAACTTCGAAAATATATGAAACATGGGTAGGACTTTTATATATAAGTAAAATTATATATACAATATACATTCTAAATGTTTTCGAGATAGAGAAAAAAGTTAATTTTCATATAGACTTTCATGTATTATATATAGATTGTAAATTATATATTCTATATAAATATAAAAGAGTTTACTATTATAAGAAAAAGACATACATTACTATATTTAGTATATTGATTTAAAGAACTTTGGAAGAGCTATAAAAATAAAAAGTTTGAAAGTAAGTCTATAAAATTCTTGTTTTTCATATTTGCATTTTTATATATCTTACTTGATTTTGTATGCATTTAAATATACTTTATATATATATACAATCTTTAAAGATATTGCTTGGCTTTGCAAAAATCAATTTGATTTTACCATATATACATTTATACTTCTTTACAGATCATACTTAACATTTTATATGATTTTGAATATATCTTGTATCTGAAATGTAATCGACTTTATATATGATTGATTTATAATCTTTAAATATTGATATATAATATTTAAAGATACTACTTCACTTTGCAAAAAGATCCCTTGATATCCTACTTTATATGTATATATACTTCTTTATAGATCCTTCTTAACTTTTTATATGATTTTTAATCTTTTTTACATATGTACATATATGCTTCATTAGAAAAACTTCTTGATTTTTGCCATGAATTCGAATCTACTTTATACAGTCGAATCCCGATAATTCGAAATATCAAAGAGATCGCATTTTTTACGAATTACACAGGAATTCGATTTATCGAACAGGAATTCAAACACAATTTTTTTCAAGAGGACAGCATTTTTTCGAATTATAGAGGTTTTCCATTTAGAGGAAGACGATACATATATATACACATACATACACTTCTTTTAAGATACTACATGATTTTGTAACTGAAATTTAATTTACTTTTTATGTGTATATAAATGCATATCTATTTATATGTATCTTTACAGATTTTACTTGATTATCATATTAATTTTTATCTATTTGACTTTAAAAACTCAACCCTGCGGTAACATTTGCCAAAATTCATTCCATTTTGCTTGAAGTTCCCAAATAAAATTGATTTTTTCTTTGCTTTTCACTTAAAATTCCTTCAAACCTCAATTGGAATCTTAAAACGCTTTGTATTTACTTAACTTCGTTAGCCAATTTTAAGTTTAATTTGTAAATTTTACGATTTGCAAAAGAAAATATTATTTGCAAAACAATTTAAATTGAGTTTTGCCAATCGACAAATTTGTTATATTTCACATCTAAATCTCACAATTTATCTTGAACTAAAAATAAATCTTTTTCTCGAAATGCCAATTAGTTGCAGCTGGAAAGGAATTTGATTGCGATTTCGATTGAAAGCAGCAATTGCAATTAGTGGGCGTAACTGCAATGGACTCGTATAACATTTGGCTTTCAATTATGCGCATAAGATACGAGCTGGTTTATCCTTTACGACAAGCAGCTTCCCATTTATCTCAAAGTCTGACCATCTCAGCTCTCGTACAATAAATTTCTGCATTGCGGCCGGGCGGCACAATTTATATGAATATTTTGCCAGTAAATTTGCATATCATAATTGTGAATTGTTGGCCTATCCTATACTGTGTATATATGTATATGCATATCTCTCTCTCCCAGTCGCGCGCTCTCTCTCTCTCTCTCACTTTCTCGCTCTTGCTCCACTTGCTGCCTTTTGTATGCCGCATTCAATCAGCTCGTTGGCTGACGTTGACGACTTTCAGCATGCCTCTTCTCGCTTTTATCATTGGCATTTTATTTACGTGCCACGCCCCCCTTCGTCTCTCTCTCTCTCTTTCACTCAGTGACTCAGTGCGCCACAGCCAGACAGAGGGAGGGGGTTTAGCCGCTTAGACGCGCTGCCCGCTGCCAGCTGCTGTCAGTCGACGCAGGCTTTGTTTGCCCTGCGGCAAGGCTAATGTCAAGGTTGACTCAGCTGTCGCAGCATGTCGAGGCCTCTGGCATCCATCCGCTTGGATTTGTGTTGCATTCGAAATGGATTATAATTGAGTTGAGCTGCTGCTGCTGCCGCTACAATCCAGCTTTAACCCATTGTCGCACGCTGCGGGTCGTTTTTAAGCCCATTGAGTTGCATGTGGAGAATATATTTTATGGCAAAGGAATTTCATAATAAATGACTAGATATTTAGAGACGGCTTTTTTTTTTTATTACGATTTGTTTAGAGTAGTTTGTGTGTTTGAAATATATTTAAGAAAATATATTTATAAAGAAAAAAGTACTTAAAAAGTAAGTTTGATATCAGCAGGGATTATTCGGGGTATACTTCACATACTTTTCAAATTAATGGATAATCCAGCTTGATAATAGTTTAAAGAGCTTTTTTTAGTAAAAAGTTGTATTAATGTGACCATGGATGACTAAAATGTGATAATGTGAAGATAGAATTTTGTAGTCTATGCAAACATCTGACTGTAAGATGAAATTTTTATCTTGGGATCAGAGATAAGTCACTTTATGTGAAGATAGATAGGAGTTTAAGGAAGTTTCTAAAAGTTATACTAAGAATTAAGTGACCATGGAGGACCAAAATTGATGGAAAGCAAAAATTGATGAAAGGCAATATGTGAGCTATTGCCGAATTGTTAGCAAAAGTGAGATGATTGAAGAAGTTTTTAGAAGATATTGGAAAAAAGCAACATGTGAGTTATTGGCAATAATAATAATATAATAAAAATACTAAAAATAATAATGAAAATACTAAAAATAATAATAAAAATACTAAAAATAATAATAATAAAATTATAATAAAAAATAAATAAAATTATAATAATAATAATAATATTAATAATGGTATAAAATGGAATAAATTTTAAAGTAAATACTGTCACTTAAATATCTTAAATATGCTATAGATAAAGTGAACATGAAGAAAGATAAGCAGCAAATGTTTTTTGCCTTTGATTTGCAGTTATTAGTTGATAATTGATTGCATTACATACGAACTCAGTAGGATTCGAACCCTATTTATGATAACTTATGTGGCTACCCCACTGTAGGCGTAAGCTACAACATCTACATATAAACATGAGCCACCTAAGGGTTAAGCTCGCTTAATAGACTGCAAATACATTTAAAAAGCAATCACTAGGAGCATAAAAACTAGTTAAATCAAGAAATTTACAATATTTATACAAATAAAAGGAAACAGCAGAGAAATTCGCAAAATTTAAATTGACAAACAGTTTAGGAAATACAAAAAATGCAGCTCATTTGTGCATTAAATTTGCATGGCCTTAAAAAGTTGGGAGCAAACAAAAAAACGTGTTCGCAGAGTTGAAAAACTTGCAAAGTTCTCGCAGTGTATCCATGGCTTGTTAACCCCAATTAGTATGCATTTGTGTTGGCAACTTTTTCTCAAATATATATATATATAAAGTATATATATTTTATACGCTGATTGAGTGTCGAAGAGGCAGCAACAAGCTGCAAGTGCAACTCTTTTCTTTGGTCATGCCACATGTTAATTAAAACTGAAAAAGCAACACACACACACACACACACACACACATGGAGGGCATTCGTGTTCGTTGCATACTCTGCTTATCGGAGAGCTTTAAACTGTAGCTGGGATCTGTTCATCTACTAACATCATTTGCTGGCTGCCTTTTCTTTCACTTCAATTAGTGGTTGCCATGTTGTGCATGGCAGCCAGCTCTTGAGATTTATATCAAGCGCCCAGTGCTGCAACAATTCTGCTCTCCCTTTCTCTCTTGCCACATTGCGTTGCATGTGCTGTGCTGTGAAGGATTAAATTGTATGCCTCGTCTGCCACAACACACACACACACACACACGCACATAGAGAGAGACCAGTTACCAGACCGTTCATCAACGTCTTCTTCGCCAAACTTCGTCTGCGGCTTCTGCTGCCATCTTCGACTCGGTTCGTTCTGAGGTTTTCTGGCAGCAGGTGCTACAATTCGGATAGACAAAGTGTCAAATGAGTAATGCAAAACAGCTCGCTGTGGGTTAAGCTACCAGCCTGCAAACACACACACACACACACGCACACACGTGCATATGACATGTGGTAGCTGAAGCAGCATAAGAAACTTCTGCAGACGATTCTTTGGTTTATTATGACACGCAATTTAAATGCACGTGTTCGAATGCTCTACAATTGGAGCCCTATCGATTGGTTATAAAGTAAGTAACATATTTGAGTGACTTTATGAGTGTATGAAGACTTGATTAGAATAAATATTTAAACTATAGTCTTTAGGCTATCTCACAGCTCGACTTCTATAAACAATTCTTTGGAATCTGTTTCAGTAGCCGATCTTTAAACTCCCTACACTTGTATATATATATATACATATGTATATAACTATCTTCTTTAGCATAATATATAGATTTCTTATTAGTATATTATTATATCAGCTACCCAGACTTCTAAGCTAATTAGACTCACAGTTTATAATCTTACTTGATGATAGTTTACTTCATTTATATTTCTATTCCTAAAATTCGTTTATATCAAAATCAGCTTGATTGTAAGACTATACTATATAGCTGTGTTAGGAACTTTTGCCTTTTTTAAGATATACTGATTAAACTTGAACTAGTATTTTTGATGCATGTTGACATCGTTACTTTATTCTAGCTACATAAGCTTATATAGCTAAAAGATTGCTTAAAGTCGGCTAGATTAGTAGAGTATAGATAAAAATAATAAAGAATATAATATTCCAATTATGTGAAATACTTATTGTAATTGAAGACATGTTGATTAAACTAGATAATTTGTTAAAATATGTTCAAATTATGTAATCTAAACCAGGGACCATAAATAATGATTATTTTTATTTTTTTAATCAAAAAAATCACACACCTACAATAAACCTAGAAAAAAATGGTAACCACCAATATATATATTATTTTTGTTCAATCTCAGCATTTCCGTTATGATTTTTAAATTTCTGATTTTTTACGCTATTCTTCAATGATAATCATTATTTTTAAGTAATTTATATAACTTAAAACATAATTAATATTTAATTTATTAATTATTATATATTAATTTAATATTATTATTAATTTATTAATATTAATTTATTTTAAAAATAAATTCTAAACTAATAAAAATTGATCTTATTTCTTTTTGCAAGCCCTCGATAGCAATATAGCAAAGTTGAAGCTAGATTATATACAATAAATTATATACAATACTTCTAAAATAATTTATTGCCCAAAAATTAAATATTTGTATGAAAAACTCTCGAGTACTACAAGATATATAGTACAAACTCCACAATTACGATCTTTAATTTGATATATGATCAGAATGTTATTCACAATTGATTCAGAATATAATTAACTTGCCCAAAGACATCCATAAACGAGATATATGATCTTCACTTTGATCCCCACAAATGAGCAGAATCTTCTTCTTTCAGAAAATAATTTACTTTCAAAGAGACATTTTATTACTCAAATAAGATGCTGCTACATATATCCATAGAGAGCATTCAAACTTTGGCAAACCGAAAGACAATTTCATACTCCTGTTTATTGTTGTGTGGGAAAAAGGATTTTTGGAGGCCAAGGAATCGTCGACTCGTATCGTCTATGTGTTTGCTGATTGCGCCTGGCTGAGTAGCTGAGTGGCTTCCTGTGCTGGTTGGTTAGTTAGTCAGTCGGCTGCTTTCCAGCTGTCATGCATACGAAAGTAGGTCGTAAATCTTCAACACTCGCTTGTTACACAATTGCTGTTGCAGTTGTTGTAGTTGTTGCAGTTGTTGCAGTTGCTGCTGCCACAGCTGTTGCATATTTGATGGACAGAAACTGCAGCAGACGAGTTGCTTCTGCACATTGCTTTGATTAATAACTGCAAATTGCTGTAATAGATCGAGTGATTTTCATTGCCGTCTCTGACGTTGTTGTTGCTGCTGCTGTTGCTCTGTCAGTCATAACTCAAACACCTGCGGAAATTTGAATTTTGAATCAACGTCTGCCGTGTGAGCTGCTAATAGTCGACGGCTTCCATAGCAGCTAATTAAGAGTGTCTGTGTACGCTAGACAACTACTAATGGGAATTTATGAACTGAAATTCATATTCGTACATATGTAATTAACTTGAGTGCAATTGGTAAAATGCAAACGTATATCTTACAAAGATTTATCCACTTCACTTTATTACCCAAATATTCTTCTGCTTACAGAGTTTGTAGACAAATAAATATGCATTCAAATGTGTAAATTTATTTATTTGTGTTAAATATTTAGGTATGGTATGAGAGCTTAGCCTGTTTTCTCTATCTACTTAATATTATCTGTTATCTGTTATATGATATCTTTTATGTGTCATCTGTCATCTGTCATCTATTATCTATCATTTATCATCTATCGTGTATCGTCTATCGTGTATCGTCTATCGTGTATCATCTATCATCTATCATCTATCATCTATCATCTATCATCTATCATCTATCATCTATCATCTATCATCTATCATCTATCAGCTATCAGCTATCATCTATCATCTATCAGCTATCATCTATCATCTATCATCTATCATCTATCATCTATCATCTATCATCTATCATCTATCATCTATCATCTATCATCTATCATCTATCATCTATCATCTATCATCTATCATCTATCATCTATCATCTATCATCTATCATCTATCATCTATCATCTATCATCTATCATCTATCACCTATCACCTATCACCTATCTACTATCTACTATCTACTATCTACTATCTACTATCTACTATCTACTATCTACTATCTACTATCTACTATCTACTATCTACTATCTACTATCTACTATCTACTATCTACTATCTACTATCTACTATCTACTATCTACTATCTACTATCTACTATCTACTATCTACTATCTACTATCTACTATCTACTATCTACTATCTACTATCTACTATCTACTATCTACTATCTACTATCTACTATCTACTATCTACTATCTACTATCTACTATCTACTATCTACTATCTACTATCTACTATCTAATATCTACTATCTACTATCTACTATCTACTATCTACTATCTACTATCTACTATCTACTATCTACTATCTACTATCTACTATCTACTATCTACTATCTACTATCTACTATCTACTATCTACTATCTACTATCTACTATCTACTATCTACTATCTACTATCTACTATCTACTATCTACTATCTACTATCTACTATCTACTATCTACTATCTAATATCTACTATCTACTATCTACTATCTACTATCTACTATCTACTATCTACTATCTACTATCTACTATCTACTATCTACTATCTACTATCTACTATCTACTATCTACTATCTACTATCTACTATCTACTATCTACTATCTACTATCTACTATCTACTATCTACTATCTTTTCTATCATTTATCTTTTCTATCTTTTATCTTTTCTACCTCTTATCTTTTCTATATTTTATCTTTTATCTTTCCTATATTTTATCTTTTATCTTTCCTATATTTTATCTTTTATCTTTCCTATATTTTATCTTTTATCTTTCCTATCTTTTATCTTTTTTCTTTTCTTGCTCTTTCCTTTCTTTCTTTTCTCTCTCTTTTCATCACCTGTACTTTTACTTAATGTCAAGTAAATCCTTCTTCCTCTTCAATCAAATTCCCCAATTTGATATTTTGCAGCATCCATTAAAAATCTTGTATCTAGTCAATTGACGCTTAAACAGCTCAAATTTCACTTAAGAACAACAAAAACTATGTCAGTTTATGTAAGTCGAAGCTTCATCAATCGACCCACTGAGCCCTTAGCATTAACCTGGCTAATATTTCAGCTCAAACCCCTTTCAGCCCTTTTCATAATTAGTTTTGTTTTTGCAGCTGTCAAACAATTTGCCTTTTGGGCTACATTTGCAACAATTTACAGAGAAGGAGAGAGAGAGAGAGAGAGGGAGAGAGAGGGAGCTCTTTCTGTGTGTGCGCAATTTTAATTGAATAAAGTGCACTTTGAGGCCCGCAGGCACCTAACAAGCCGCCCCAAAACTATCAGCAGACCCCAACGTTCGTCCCCGCCCCCAATTTGTCCTTTTCGCTTCATGTACACTTGTCACACTTTCATTGTGAAATGTTCGGTCCAGTGAGTGTGGGCGTTTTATGCTGGTCAGAGCAGGCGTGTGACAAGCATTTGCCTGTCATAAAAGTGCGCCAATAACCCACTGCACTTTATAGCCCCAAAAAATGAACCAAGCCCCGCCCCCGCTAACCTATCTCTACTTAAGACAGGGTATAGAAGGCTGCTGGCTTTAAGCTCTCAGTGTGTGTGGGTGTGTTGGCCTTTGACTCACTCGTGTGTTGGCCCCCATTCATTTTTGTTAATTTATAGCCAAGACTGCGCTCAAAGTGGGCGACGATGGCGGGGGAGGGGGAGGCGTGGCAGGACCATTGCACGTCGCAAGTGGCGATGCTTAAAACTTTTTGCTACGTGACTCGACAAGTGAGTTGGGTGAAGCGGCGGGGCAGGAGCACCACATTTAGCTCAATACGTGGCTCAATACCCACGCACGCACGCACACACACACACACACACACACACACACGCTCGCACAAGCAGGCTAGGGCGTGCTATAGCTTCTCCTGTCTGCCTAATTTCCTGCTCCGCAGCATCTTCACACACACACACACACACAGAGAAAGAGAGAGAACTCTGCACACTCATACATCTACATAAAAATCAGGTCATGTTCTCGCTGCTCAAAGTAATGGAATTTGTAATGCGTTGCTCCCTTCCTCTAGCTGCGTGGCTCCACTCTCGGCAGTTGCTCAACCCAGCCCCAAGTTCTTTGCCGCGGAATGTCGTTTTGTGTGCTCGTCTCTTGGTCTTGCTTTTCCTGCTGCGCCGCCCCCGCCCCCCTTGGGCCGGCAAATTAACTTGTGCGCATCCCTTTTGGCCCTGACTTCCCTTTCCTTCTTCTTCTTGCCTTGTCAATGTCTTGCCTCAAGTGGCAGGCATCGAAGTCGGAGTCGGAGTCAGAGTCGGAGTCTGCCTTCAACTCCGTCCTCAGCGCTCGTTGCGCTTGTTTGGCCCATTATTAACAATCTTTGTTAGCGCGCCATGTGTTTCGCCTGTTCGCCAGCTTCTCTTGTTGCAAATGTATTCAATTAGTTAACTGAGAAAAATTATATCATTAGACCAAAAAAAGAAGAAGACAAAGACAGGGAGTAGGCAGGCAGCAGGCAGCGGGCGTTCCACTCGGCCTTTTATTCAGGTTTATTAAAATTAATAATTGCCTTGACAAGTCGTTGGGTGGGCAGGTTGATAATGTGTGTGCTCGTAGGATGCGCCTCAAGGGATTCAACGGAAACAGGTGGGCAGGCAGGTGGGCAGGTGTGTCAGTTGGACAGTTTGTAGGCAAGTTTTGCAATTGTTCTGCTTTAAAACTACGTCAACTTATGAATATTCAAATGAAAATTACCAAAAAAGGTTAAATTTTAAACCCTCATTTGGGTAAGAGATAATTTCTTTCTCTTTTTTTGTTGCGAGATTTCTATTTGAGTAGGATAAGAATTAAATTTTTAATCAAATTTAAATTAGTAAAATAAAAAGGTTTTTCAAGTGGAAAAGGATTAAAAAATTTGTAGCTGAGTTTTAAGATAATGTGGAGAAGGTCTTAGCTAAAGCTATTTATATTCTGTATTATATATATTATTATATAATGATTATATAGTTAAATACCGTATATCGAATATCTATTTTCTATTATAATCAAATTTAAATTAGTAAAATAAAAAGCTTTTTCAAGAGGAAAAAGTTTAAAAAAATTAACTGAGTTTGAAGTGAATGTGGAGAAGATCTTAGCTAGAGCTGTTTATATTCTGTATTATATATATTATTATATATATTATTATATTATTATTATATAAAAATAAA
This sequence comes from Drosophila gaucha, assembly GCA_035045545.1. Classification (NCBI taxonomy): domain Eukaryota; kingdom Metazoa; phylum Arthropoda; class Insecta; order Diptera; family Drosophilidae; genus Drosophila; species Drosophila gaucha. Next base: position 12,607,034 of record JAWNOY010000292.1, on the reverse strand, counting down.
TCGAAAACATCAATAATTCGTAAAAAAAAATACTGTTCCCTTGAAAAAAAATCGTTTCAATTTCTGTTCAATTAATCGAATTCCTTGACATTTTGAATTATCGGGAGTCGACTGTATATATATTTCATTACTTTAAACTTTCGTTGACTTTGTTTTCAAGTGAACTTAGAGGTTGGCCTAGCTACAGCTATATATACATATGCCAGTGCTCCTTAACTAACTTTTCATTTACTAAACATTCTTTAAGTTTCCACCCGCTGCAGCTATTCTTCGCTTGAGCATTATATATATATTCCATATATTCTCACTCAATTCTTCATTTACTAAAATTTTAAATAAATTCCCTAATATATTTCCATTCTCTGCTCTAATTGATTTTCCATTAATCTACATTAAAAGTCTAACCAAGCTTTGCTATCCTGTCATCACAATTTAATTCAATTGCTCGTCTATTAAGAGCTGCGCTCTCTATCGCAATAATCCGATTAAATTCAATTGAGCAAACATTACGCCCCGACATATATATATATATATATAGGTCATATCAGATGCGGGTACCAAACTTTTCAAGTGCTCGGCGAAACTTCCGCGAAAACAAAACCCAGAGAGGAGAGCGAAAAAAAATAAAACAAACTCTTGATTGCCGATTGGCAACAAGGCGAACAGCAAACTGTCTGCCACGCCCACTGTGGCAACATCGATATTGCCCTGCCCCTTTCACGCACACACACACACAGTGTAAAGTGGCGGCAGCCACTTCCCCATTCCATGGCATTTGCACTTTTGAGTGCATGCCACAAATTGCAGCTATCAAACTTTAGGTTGGAGCATTTTGTGAAATGTTTAAAAATACAAACTGCAAACGAGAATGAAAACAAAATCAAACAAAAAGAAGAAACTGCAACAACAAATGCGACACATCGAAAAGGAACATGGCACATTCCAATGCTAAGCAAAATTTTCTATTTTCACACACTCGTTGGCCCAAATCCAAGAAATATAGCCATAGATACATATATATATATATAGCCAACTATCTATGTGAGAACAAAATGTGAGCAAAGCGAGGGAAATCCGCGAAAGAATAATAATAGTAGCAATAATAATAATAATAATAATATCATGCGGTCTGATTGCGTGTGGCACAGTGGACACACGCGGCGTATGAGCAATGCGGCAGCTATGTGAACCACAGTTGGGTGGTGCGGCCAACAGCTGGGAATGCAGCGAAAGCAAACGGAAATATTATGCCACAAATAGCAAAAACGCAACTGCAAACACTCAATCACAAAGCAGCAGATAGATATTACTTTATATATATAGAAAAAAAATATATATATATGTATATATATATATATATATAGCTTATGGAGCAGCTCAGGCATCAGCTGCTTCAAGTTCAGTCTAAAAACCTTTTGTTGTATACCCAAGTCATTTAGGCATTCGAGTCAGTCACCCAGTTCAAGTTCGTCTAAAGTCGTTAAACTAGCGGCTCTTCAAGCAGTCTAGAATAACTACTTTTTTTATAGCCATTGCTTAATAAACAATTGCGTAAAGCGTTAAACTTGATGACAAACAACATCAATTGAAGTAATCATAAACGAAAAACATTTGTTTTCATGCTAATAAAAATTATTTTTTTTTCTTGTTTTCTTGGCTGTAGCTTGAGAACTGGAGGACAAACTCTAAGAGAGCTACTTATAGAGTATATAGCACAGATGGAAAAGGAAACAATGAGATAACTAGGAATAGTATCAGATATTTGTACATAGTAGAGTAAATATCTACTGTATATATATAGTATAGTAGTATAGTATAGTATAGATAGTACATACTTTAGTATAGTATAATATAGATAGTATATACTTTAGTATAGATATATATAGCATAGTATAGTATAGTATAGTATAGATATATATATAGTACACTTTAGTATAGTATAGATAGTATATACTTTAGTATATATATATAGTACAGATAGTGTATACCATATATAGTATGGTATGGTATATATGGTATAGATAGTATATTCTTTAGTACATATTATATATACCATAGTATAGTATACAGCAGTATAATATAGATAGTATATACGTTAGTACAAATATTTATAGTACAGTATAGTATAGTATAAATAGTGTATACTATAGAAATATATATAGTATAGTATAGTATAGTATAGTATAAATACTATATGCTTTAAGTAGATCAGATCTCAATAGTTAGATCAAATCATATACTCAAACCTAGCCTAAGTTTCTGAAAACTAGTTTCCTTAACTTATGATTAATCTATGTATTTCCTTGATAAATATGATATGAATCTAAATAATATCAACACTCGATTTTTATCCCAACCTAAAATCATCTAAATAAATCATTAGCATTTAGAATTTAAAATCTCAAATATTTTTAAAACATTTTAACCTTTATCTTTATTTTTCAGTTAAAAACTTACAAATCTAGTCAAAAAAAGTAATTTTTAAATATTTTTTATAATATATTTTTTAGCATCTCTAGTAACGTAGCTTTTATTATATAATAATAGAAAAATGAAATAATTTCTAGCAATTTCTTTAAATATCTTTTTGTATTATAAAGATTCTCAAGATTTCGAGAGTGCACTGCTTTGATAAATACTCCCACAAAACTAAAGTCCATAACTTCTCAAAGCTTAAGCTCTCTTATTGAAAACGTAAGCATTTCAAGTCTGCGCCATAACATAAAGTTCTTGATCTCTGTACAAGCGAAAATGTGAATCCTTAAAACCCAGCCGAAAGTCCTTACACATAAGGATTTGTACAAAGAGCATGCATGCCATAAAAATGGCAGCACTTGCAGACTGCTAATTGATATAAGACTGCAGCAAGGGGGCGACGAGGGAAAAGCGACGACTAAACAAGTTGTCGAGCACTTCAAAGGGATTTGCCGGAAACTATTTAATAAATATACAGAAAAGCAGCAAATAGCAGGAGGGAAAGGAGTAAGAGGAGCAGCAGGAGTAACAGGAGTAAAACCCTTTGACTTTTGGCACTGGCGACACTTTGGCCAAATGCGACGATTTGTCGCATGTCGCAGGCGGACACCGTGGGGTGTCCACAATCTTGTTGTTGTTCTTGTTGTTGTTGACACTGATGGACACACGGAAAACTTTGTTCGTGCTGCAAAAAAAAAAAAAAAACAAAAGCCAGTCAAGGCAAAAGGACGTTGGCAGCTAACAAAATGATCCGACAGGTGGAAGGGGCAGGTGGAAAGGTTGGCTGGCAGCAAGGTGTGAGCTGTTGCTGTCTGCGCTGTTTGCATAAAATATGTAATTCAATTTATATTTTACTTGTGTGTTTCTGTTTTGGCAAGCTCTTTTTTTGGCTTGTCGCAGGCGACAATTAGAATTTCTGATATGCCACAAGTGAAAGCTGCTGCCCGTCAATTGTCAGAGGCAAGTCACACACACACACACACAGACACCCCGACAGCCTCGACCAGGGGCTATTCGATGTGTGTGGTGCCATAAAGCAAACGCAAAGCCAGACCAAAACTTTGGGAGTTTGTGTTTTGCGGAATTAGTGCAAACAGACGCATAAATAACACACACAGTGGCTATAACACCTAAGACTTTGATGCCACACACCACACACACACACACACACACACACACACATACATGTCTATGAAGTGGCTTTAAATGCAAATATTTTACATTGATATGCTAAGCAGATGCGTCTGTTGAAACGACGCCAGCAGCGACAGTTTGGCGTCTGTCTCGAGCTCTTTTCCTGTTGATCTTTACGGGAAATTGCATTTAACGTATATTTTGAGTACAAAATTAACAAATGAAAAGAGAACTAAGTCAGATAAGCTAGAGATTTTAGTAGCTACAGATAGTGAAATAAGAAATGTGTCATTTGAAAGCATTTTTGGCTAGAGATATATACATATATAAAGAAAATACTAGAGATATAAACCTTAGCTGGTATTCATTAGCATATTGAAAAGTGAATAGAGAGACTATCAGAAAATGTATTGGGTCGCTCACTAAGTAATTTCGTTTTTTTTTTTGCAATTCAAACACGTTTTTTTTTATTTTATAAAACATTTTATGAAATTATGTTAAAATTATATCCAGTGAAACCTCGATATAACGAATGTGAGCGGAACACAAAATTCTTCGTCATATCTACACTTATTAACATAACTTAAATTTAACTTACTTAAATCTAATGAAATCTGATACAAATTCTGTTTAAATATTGTCTTCATCATCATTGAATGTAACGCTAAATTTAGAATTTAAAATTTATTAACATATTTGGCTATTTTTGTTCGTTCTGACTTTGTTATATAGAGACAATTGAAGCAAGACTTTGTTATGCTGTGCTTTTTGATAAGAAATTTTATTTTCGTTGTATAGAGGTATTTGAATAATTGCTTTATAGAAACTTTCAGGCTCAGAAATTCTTCGTTAAACCTACAGAGTATTTTTGTATGAAAAACTTCGCAAAAACGAGGTTTTTTCTAGGGATATAACAAAAAATTCGTTATATTGAGTTTTTCGTTATAACGAGGTTCGTTATATCGAGGTTTCACTGCATAAGATATACATGTATAAAACGTATATAAACATAGCAAAGATACATAACAAATAAAAGCCGAAAAGCTGAAACATTCAAATGGATCAAAGCTATGTAGGTACACCCAACTCTTTTTTACACGGTCTTTTTATACACGATTTGAAGTAACGGGCTAGTACATACAGTTTTCACACGAAATTTTTTCTATTTAATTTTTCTCTTTATTTGAATTTTGACAGTATCATACGGAAACTTTTCGATTCCCGCTACTTTTCGGGGAATACCCAATTTTTATTATCTTTTTTATTTTGTTTCGTATAAGTATCTACTGTGTGAAAGCAGAGTTGAGTGTATATACCTTTATATAAGCTGTATTATAGAGGCACATATATGAATATGTAATTCAAAGCTTCTTTTAATTCAACTGCCTTTGGAAATATTTCAATATTTATTAACTTTTTTAACTGATATATCTCTGCCTTGCTATTTATTCAATTTTTGAATAATCTAATTTAATCTATAATCTTTCGAATAACCTAACTATTTATCTCTGTCTCTACAGAACTTTTTCTAACTATATTCTAACTCTATATATTATATATATATATATGTAAATAATTTGTACATTCCTAAACAGATGCTTAACTACAGATATACATATGAGTAAATATATATAGTATAGCCAGATAGCGAATAGCTAGCTATATAGATACATATATAAATATGCTGGACGACAGGTAAATGTAGGTATAAATCTCTAGATACTTCTCAAAGATAGACACATATATTTCAAAATAAAATAATAAATGGTTAAAATAAAAATAGTTTTAAATATAGAATATTAACTAAAGAACAAGTTAGGTAGCTATAGTATATAGCAAGAGAAAATTCAGTAGAGACAGAGATAAATAGTAAGGAAATTCGCAAAATATATGTATATCTGTTAAATAAGTTAATATACATAAATATAAATATTTGCACATACAGCTAAATATGAAGACAAACTAATATAAGAATACACAAAAATGTTATAACAGCAGAGATAGAAAAACGAGTTTAATTTATAGATTGAAAACTTAATTTGCGAAAATAGAAAGGAAAAACATTTCTTAGCTTTAAAAAGCTGAAATTAATTGTCAAAAGCCATATTTAAGTCTATAAAAACTAACTGACCATAATAAACCGAATGCCCACGTTTCACAAATTCATAACACACAAATGAATATTAATATTGTATTCCATATAAATATTTCAAGAGCAAAACGTTGCAGCTGTCACACAGTGAACAAATTTATTTATATATATAGCAAACATTTAGATCCCACTCTTGCGTAAGCTGTTTATAAATTTTGCCAATCTCCAATCAATTCACAAAACAGTTAACAGTTCAATGACCAAAAACTATAGAACATTTATTATTCTATCAAAAGCGTCTTAAAAAAAATATGTTCATGCATAAATTCACGCCTCTCTCTTAACAGAGATGTGTTGCCTTTCACTCAGCCGAACATTGTCAAAAAATAAATATTAAAATTGCATAAATTAAATTAAAAACCAAATCAAAAATGTCTGCATAATACGCACCACAAATCCAATCAAAAAATCCAACGTGCGAGGCATTTGAATAGCAGCAAAAAGGAAAAGCAATAATTAAACTCAACTAAAATACAAAATAGAGAAAAGAAAACACAAACTGGAGCTGGAATGAAATTTGTTGCATATATTTTGCACAGCGCCCAACTAATTGAATTAACACAATGGAGAGCTCGGCACAAAGGCAGCAAAAGGCGCCAAAGGGAGCAGCCTTTGATTGCCTCTAGTCTCCCCCAGCACGGCCATTCAACAGAAGATTGTCCTTTGTTGAGGTGCGCCGCTAAAGGACTAAAAGACGGGTCCTTGCACTCACCGGCCCTCTATGTGCCAGCCGAAAGGAGGCTGTGCCGAAACAAAGCACATGGACCAGCTCCAAAAAGCCATCTAATGTAGACCGCCCTGGCACTGACACTAAACTCGGACTCGGACTCGGACTCGCACTGTGCATTTATATACAGGACACGCGTCGTAGATGCGCGTGAAGCTATTCGCCTGCCACACGGACTCACATGTGGGCCACAGAGAGCGAAGCGAGGCTTACAATGCCAGGAAACAGGCAACTGGCAGGAGCGACAGGGCCGACAGCAGCCAGCGACAGGACGACGCCGGCGAAGAGGATGACGCTCAAGGCTCAAGAGCACTAAATGCAAGCGGCAACATCCGTTTCATAAAAGCAAAGCCAAACAAATACACTGCGAGAAACTAACTAGAAATATATTCTAATCAAAGGTGAAGGAAAGAGTTGGAAAGAGAGCTTTGCTCTGAGAAGTTTCGAATGCTTCTGAAGCTTACAGCTCAAATCTTTATTGGAAAGGAACGTTTTTCTACCTTGTGAAAGAACTTTTAGTTAGGATTAAAGTTTCCTTCCGTTGTTCCTTTCGAATATTGTTAATAATAAGCTCTTCATGAAGTAGTTTAAACCCTAAAAAAGGTATACATATCATATCCCAACTCTCTTTTTCCACATCCAATTATAAATACATATTTTTATGAAATTTTTATTGGCAAAAATTAAATTTATGTAATAATTAAAAAAAAACCTAAGAATTCTAATAAAATTGTTATCGATGTGAAATAATTTCGAATTTCTAATTTTTGAATATTTCTTCAGCTACATTATTGTTAGATATTTAAAAAAAAAATTAAAAAGATTAAAATAGATTTTCTAGTTTCTATTTATCAATATTTTCATCTATTAAATATCACTAAATATTCTTTTAAATTTTTTTTCATACAATTACAACTCTCAACTTGACATTTTACATTATTCTTATTGAAATTTATCGATAAACCATATTTTATAATTTTTCTATTAACTGAGTAATTTCAACTTTCTGTAAACATATTTTCACACTATTTAAATATTTTTAAGAATTGTTCTCCAAGTTATATTCCAGTTTATCGTACAGTGTAGACTTCATTTTCGCAGCGCTGCCAACTACCCAACTTATTTTCATTTCTAAACAGACCTGTGCAGTCTCTGAACTTTGCCATCCTGTGACAATTTCTATAGCTCCTAAGACCCCTCTCAATCCCCCCTCCCCACCTCCTGCTGCTTCCCCTCTACACACTTTTCCCCTCGCGCTTTGTTGAAGCCATTTTACGCTTTTACGCCGCAATTGTTGTGGCAGTGTATTGAAAGGCGTTGCACATAAACTTGCGCCAAGAATGACTTTAAAACTAACCCACAATTGAGTGTGCATTGTCTGTGTGTGTGTGTGTGTGTGTGTTTGTACAGTTTGGCAGTCGTTGGGCAGAGAGTGGCTGACTTTTTAGGCCGGCGTCAAATGCATTGTGTTCAGGTCAAAGAGATGCCTTTTGGGCCGACTGCCAAAGTTCATGAACTTTATGAACTCCACTCCAATCAGTGCGTGTCAAACTGTCGCCGCATTACTCATACGCCCCACAGCCGGGCTTCCATGGATGAAAAACTCATTAACAAATTGACCAATACTGAATGAGTGGGAGTGCGAGTGTGTGTGTGTGTGTGTGTGTGTGTGTGTGAAGAGAACACGACAGCCGGCAATTTATGTGGCAATTGACTATGTCAGAAGCTACTCCCCAAAGACCACTCTTTCACCTGGCCATGACGTAAATGAACTTGGACAGCAACTGGCCGAAGCTCAGACTCCCTCCCTCTTCCTCACTTTAGCTGTCCCTCTCACTCGCTTTAGACATGCTCCACATTTGTCTCACGCCGCGTGTCACAAAGTCGCCAAGTCACGACGACGAGAAGGTGGAGCGCAGGAGGATACGGAGTTCAGGTTAGATAAAGATGGTTGAATGGCAGGTGAAAAACCATTAATAACTGGGTTATGTAATCGAAAGAGTGCGAGTTTCATAAGCAAGCAAAAAAGGCAAGAGCCGTAGCTCATAAATGAATAAGTGCCAGACGTTTGTGTAAAGAAATATGAACTGTGGCAAATGTGAAACTAAAGTGAAATAGTATATAGAAAAAATGAACATATAAGTTTAGATAAATTATCCGATATTTTGAAAAGAAATGAAATATGACATTTAAAAAAAAAACTTAGTATAGTATAAAAATTATTCGAAAAAATTCTTTAAAATTGTAGCAAAAAAGTTGGATAAAGAAATCAAAAATAAATTAGAATAAAAGCTTAGTCAGTTTTTGGTACTTTAAGGAGTTTTGTTTTAATATACTATTAGAATAATGTTGTATATAGATATAGATGATATTTCTATAAAAATTACATGAAGACCTGCTTTAAAGTTTTAGCAAAAAAGTTGAATAAACAATTAAAAATATTTCAGAATTATAACTCAGTTTTTTTTTTGGGACTAAAGAGTTTTTCTTTAGACAAATATTAAATATAGAAAAATCTAGTAAATATTGTTATATTCACTTATAATATATAAATACTTTATACATATATATTTCCTTTGTATTTGCTATTTCACATCTGTAATTTCCACAATCAATTTCCACTTCATTTCAAAGAAGAAAAACCTTTTGATGCTGCGTTGTCAAACACTTCATGTTGTTGTTTTCCTTTCATGACATGTCTCCAATTGAATTGCCCACGGCGTTGGCAAGTGCAAACAATTATCAAGTATACGCCACCTGCACGGCCTACAGACGTGCGTCAATTGACGAACCAAAATTAATTGAGCGCACTCATGAGACTGCCAATTAGCAGGACTGAGCAAATTTATAGCCCCGTCCAAACGAAACGCAACGAATCGAAAAAAAAATAACAGATAAAATCAAACATAAAATAGCTGATATTAAGCGGCCTGTCAAATTGTTTCTGTGTGTGTGTGTGTGTACGGCAAATGTGAACGCGTGTCCAGTCCATAAAAAACACGCTAATCAAATGTTTAAGTGGCAAAAATATATTCTTCAAAAAGTATTTTCCGTGTCGAAAAACCAAGCGAAAAATGTCAAAAATTAGCAACGAAAATAAATGAGCAAAATGTGGGCGGCCGAGTCCAAGTCACAGGGAGAAACTGAAGGAGGGGGCGGAGGAGGGGCAGCAGCAAGCGGAAAAGGCAGCTGCGAAAACATTTTCTATAAAGTTGCAAATAAAAAGAAAAAGCAACAAATTTGAGAAACTTTGTCGCTAGCAAAGTTTTTTTTTTCGTTTTTGCTCAACTCTTTTGCGGAGTTTGTGTTTTCGCTGCGGTCGAGTAATTTGCGCTATCTTTGCGTTGACAAAAGACAGCGAACAACAACAAACAGTAGCCACAACTCTTAACAAATGGTCATCATAATGTTGCCAAAGTATAAAAACCGCAACGAAAATAAGTAACTCATGAAATAAACAGAGAAAAGACGAAAAGAAGAAAAAAGGAAACATCAAAAAATTGACGCTAATTTTGACAACAATTTGCAATCTGTGTTGGCCAACTACAATGATGGCTAATTAAAAATCTCAACTGCCAAAAAGTTGAAACTTTATCAAGTCAAACGCGTAGCAGAGCAATTAAACATTTTACTTCGCATAGCCAGAGCTAGCTGCTCGCATGTTTGTTTGGAAAACAAAAGGCAAAGAAGATATTTTTATTTTCATTTCTCTCTCTCTCTCTCTCTCGCTCGGTCTTTATCTTTTATTTAAAAATAGCTCAAGCAGATACCAATAATATCAAAAGTATCTGAAAGATGTGTAGTGCATATTCCACTGACAGCGCCAAGTGCTTTTGTTGTTCTGTCTGTTCTGCTGTCTGTCTGTCTGTCTGGCTAGCAAACAAATGGAAATGCTCAAGCAGCCGCTGAAAGCAAAAGTTGTATGCCCACGCACAGATAAAGCGGCTATAAATGAGGCGGGCGTACGAGAAGGGGGGGCTATTGTTAGGGGGAGGCAAACAAATTACAGCCTCCAAAAATGACAGCTGTAGACCAACTAGAACAATGACAACCACAGAACACAATAACACTTTTGACTATCCCATTCGAAGAAGAAAAAAACAAAAGCGCTTAAAGAAAACATTGCGACCGTTGAATACCACGTGCCACGAAAAGGATTGTAGGATAAGCCTTATATAAGCATAAGTATAAGTATTATCATAAGAAGCAAAGAAATATTTACATTTATCATGCAGGACAGTAAATAGGTATAGTAAGTAGTAGTAGTAGATATAAATATAGAATAGTAGTAGTAGAAGTATATAGTAATATAGTATATAGTAATATAGTATATGGTAAAATAGTAGTAGCAGAATATAGAAATATAGCATAAAGTATAGTAGAAGTAGTTAGAGATGAGAGTCGGGATCGGGATTTTCGGGACCCGAAATTGAGAAAAATTCTAACAAAAAGTCTGGTACGGTCGGATAAGTGCTTGACCCCTACATCAATGTGGCATGGTAAGAGATTCTAGGGATATGCTTTTAGTCTAGTCTAGTTTATTTTAAAATCTTTCGCAATACTCCCGATACCAAAAATCGTTTCGGGACAGTTATCCCGATCCCAATGTAATAGTATAGTAGTATATAGAAAGACCTTATATAGTTTATAACTACACAAGCAAAAGAAATACGACCGTGATCTGTAAAGATTCCTATAAACATATCCATAAAAGCTTTAAATAATTTAAGAACTTTTCAATTTTTCAATTTTTTCTCCATTTCCATGTTAAGCTAAATATAACAGCAACAATAATATATATATCATATAATATTATACAATAATATTTTAACCTTTTTCTACATTTCCTTAATATTTATACTATCTTTTTAATATCTTCCTTTACTGATTGATTTCTCAACTTCTAATACAATTATATGTTGTCAGGTATATGACTTACTCTAGTAAATATATATTGTTTATCCATGATATAAAATATAGTTCTTATTTCTATACTTTTTACATATGGTCAACTTGAGCACTTGGCTTTTATAAGGAATAATAGAAGGAGGGCTAATAAGACTAAGCCAACTTTCGTATACAATTGAACCAGCTCTGAAATTCTTTTCTTTCTACACATTTTACATGTGCTCAACTTGAAAACTTAACTTTTATAAATAAAATCTACAAAACTGCAATATCAACATGAGCATCTATATGTTTATAAGATATAACTACTAACATTTAACTTTCAACTAGCTTGAAGAGACGCTTGAACCACATCTTAAACACTTTTCATTCAGTTAACTATTTGAACTTAAGCTCTAATACCAATTTCTAATCAAATCTATTCAGAATAGAGCCAACCTCCTAAAGACTTTTCCTGCAGCTTGACAATTTGAACAAAGTCTAATATCAATTACTAAATTTAACCTATTCAGATTAAGCTATGAGTATATATACTATATATAATACTAATTCAGAAGATAATTTAGAATATTTCAACTTAAGATTAATTATGAACAAAGTTTTGTTTGCAAAAGATATCTTTTAAAAACCAATTCAGCTTAGCTTTAGCTTCATATGTTTTTTTCAAGTCTTCTTCAGATTATATCAAAAACAGATAAGAGCTCTATTTTTGCTACAAAAACCAAAGCATTCTCCATTGCTCTTACTCTTATTCAAAAAGCTGAAACAAAAATATTTATAAAATGTATTTAAATTCAACTCATTTCAAAGCCTACTCTAAATTTCTGTTCCGAATTAACTTGTTATAGTACAACAGGTAGTTCCAATTCATTTGAATTCATTGAAAGCCACAACTGATTTAGTTCACATACTCAACAATGCAGAAACGCCCTAGATTACAGGGTACACTGCACACACTAACACACACACATACACTGACAAAGAACGAACAACAAGCAAAAAAGAGGCTTAGAATTTTGGCTATACAAAGCTTCGTCCTTGCATAGGAATGCTAAAAATAAGCTTTACGAAATGTGCACAACACAAACACACACACAGCCCATTGTTAAAGGCGTGTAGTTGTGTGCGTGTGTATGTGTGGGCGTGGCAGAGCAAAGCGCAATCAAGCGTAGATGCCGAATATTTCAACTACAAAACGCATGCAAAAAACTACAGCAGCAGCTGGAGAAGAAAGGCACAGCACAAAAAAAAGGTACAAAATATCATAAAAAGAATGAAGGGGGCGTGGCAAGGGGCACAACAAAAGCAACAGCAATACTCATAAAAATTGCTACGCACATTGAGCAAAAGGAAGGCGCGCGTGTGTGTGCCAAAGGCGTCCACGCGTCCACCTGATGCGAAGGCCCAAGGACAACGACAGGACACAGATGTTGCTGCTTGCTCAGGCAGCGGGTGTGGGTGGGTGGCTTAAAAAAGAATTGCCAAAGAGAAGAAGCGAAACAAATTCAAGCATTACAACATTTTTGCACTCGCTTCTGCAGCTGGCAGTAAAATTAAATGAAAATTGTTTCGCATATGTAGGAAAAATATGGAAAAACGCAGGCAAAATGGAAAAAAATAAAAATACATATTTATATCTACGACAGCTCAGGTGGGTGGTTGGCGATGCTGGTGGCTTGGCAAACAGAGAACCGTTCGCATTCACATTCACATTTGCATTTGCATTTAATTAATGTACATTAAATATTTACAAATTGCATTAAATTACCGCAAACGCTGAACCACACAGTGGGGAGAGGGGGGACAGGTGCATCATCTAACAGTGGTGCAGGTGGTGTGTGAGAGATGCGCAACTGCGGTAATTGTTTGCTCCACATATTCGAGTGGATGAGCGTGGGTGTAGCGAGGCGTGTCTCACTATTTTACTCGCACTCCCTAAACTGTCCCTCCCCCTCTCTTGCTGCCGCCCCACTTCACTTGTCCCACGTCTGTCCATTGTCCGGCATTGCATTTGGCGTTGAATTTGACTCGCAAAGTGCAAAATTTTACTGCTAGCGCTCACTGTGGTTGCCGACTCGAGCTCGGCCCGGCAACATTGGACAACAGAGAAATAGTTTTTGTATAAATATGAAATTGTATTTTTAGCATGAAATACGGTTGAAACAATTCATAAACTATTCATTATATAAAAGTGAATAGCTAAGGAAATTCATTTGAACTGAAATTTATGATATCAACAGCTGAATTTGAAGTGTAATACTTGCAGAAGAATAAGTTAAAGGTAGCAGAAAACTTGTTTTAAAAATATGCAAATTTTTTATTAAAAAAAAAAAAAAGTTAATCCTAAGATACTATCTCTGTATAGCTGTTAACCCTGTTAACTTGGCTTTATATAACACAACTTCATAGGGAGATATCCACCTATATTCTAATAAATTTATAAAATATATATAGTTTTTATAGATCATATATCATATATCACACATAAAATTCGCAGCTTTGATCTAGCTTTAGGTTTTGCTAGGAAAATTTACTTTAAAATTTCGTTTTTTTCTGTCAAACTCAATAATAATAATAATAATAATAATATTTGATAATATTAAATAATAATTATAATATTTGATAATAATAAATAATAATTAAAATAATAATAAACTCTGCCTACAATTAGTAAATAAAATTTGGAATATGAAAAAGTGTTTTGCTTAAGACAAAATTCTTTTTAAAGAGTTGTAGCCTTCGTAGACAATTGAGGTATTCATTGGCACACAAGCCATCATATATAGGGTTCGTACCCTACTGAGATCAATTCTACAACCAAAACACTCGATGTTATAAATGACAGTTGCAAATAAAAAAAAAATTATAAAATAAAAAAAACTTTATAGAGCTATTTCAATAAAAGATATATAGTCTGCAAATGGAAAAATGCATTTCAAAGTGCTTTTATTCCAATAAAGTTTTTGATTATAGACAAAATTATGTACTGATAAAGCATAAATCAATTGCATAGCAAATCAAGACAGTCTTTGATCCTAAGACGAAGTAAAAGTATATTTCAGTATAGCATAAAGCTTATGGCTTTTGTCCTCATAAATATTTTTACAATATAAAAAATAATATTTCTTATATATTAAAGTTAATTCTTGATAAATTCTATTCAAGCAAATTTTTCTCAAACTTGTTTTCAAATTTAATTTTTTTGAAATATTTTTAAATATTTTTTTTAGTGCATATCAACAAGATTCTAGAAATAAACTTAGCTACTTACTGCCTTGGAGATTTCCACAAGTTTTTTTCTATGCAATAAACAGCTAATTTATGCCACTGTAACTCTTTAATTTCACTTAAATTGCAACATGGCAGAAATTCCACGAAATACCCACTTAATTATTTCGAGATGCTTCGCGAATTACACGCGATTTTGGCAATTTGGAAACGGTTGGCGCTGTCATTGACATAGAGACTGATTAAAACCGAGTCGAATCGGGGGTGCATCTATGTAAATGTAAATTTTAATGCATATATATATGTATGTATATGTATTTTGTGGAACTGTCGATGCGTAACCAGCGTTAATATAATTGCAATGAATGGGCGTTCGCTGCGGCCCATTTGGCCTATTTGGCAGTCGTGCGTCAGGCGAGCCGCAGTCGAGTCACTCGATTCATTGGGCCACAAAAACGCCTCCAGGCGCAGCAGACGCCAAATATGCAAAATGCAAAACCGACTATATACAGACAAAGTAATCTCTGTCTGTGTGTGTGTGGGTGTGTGGGTGTGTATGCAGCAGCCAGTCAACAAAAGCGTTTTCCAGATAGAAATGAAAAAAAAAAGTGTATACAAATCAAACACTTTTTTGGCGCTGTCCATTTGAGGTGCGAGGGTATTTGATGACAGCAAAACGAGCGAAACGTCAATTAAAAACTGTGCAATAAAAAATTGTTGGGCAACTGATGAAAACCGCAATACGCGGCGATACGTCACAGAACATTCAAATTTATTCGCGTGGAAATTGCGCGCTAATGAGCGAAGCAATAGGAAGTGCTGCCTCGAGGATCGAGGCATTCATCGAAGGAGCGCGCTGTGCTGTGACAGCTGAACAAGTTTTGATGCGACCACGCGCCATTTGATTTATGCCAAGAGCCAAAGGCGGGCAGGTGGGCCGCTGGGCCGCTGGGCAGGTGGACATCTCAAGAGTCGCTGCCTCCGCGCCTTAGCATATTGCATATTTTCGTAATCAACTTCCAGCCATTTCTTTTTGGAGCCATAAAAATTGTAATGAAGCGCGCAACATAAAACGAAACGCCAGAGTGGACATTAAAGGCGAAACAGGATTGAAGGGCAGCAAAGGAGGGGGCGTGGTTGGGCATGGACAACGTCAAAGCATTTTATGCGCGTAATTAGCAGCAATTAACTCAAAAAGCGGGGGCAAAGGCTGAACATAATACGGCGGATATTCAATACTCTTGAGCAAAGACAACAAAGCAAAAAAAATACATTCACAAACTGCAGCATGAGTCAGTGTTGCAAAATGCTTTGTGAGTTATGTTGAATTATGAAAACGTTTCGACTTTTTCATAAAAATATATCTAAAAATTTAGTGGAATTTAGTGGAATATTTTTTCCATATGGTATAGAGGCAACCACATACTAAATTTATCAGCTTAAGCTTTGATATTTGCTGAGTTCAATGGGATTGGAGATTACTTTGTTAGTATAGGTCAGTGTTGGCTAAGGTTACAGAGTCTAAGTTCATTCTATTGAAATTATTATTTTTGGTATCATAATTTGCTATAATAATATTTCATTTTAACCTGAAAGATATCTCAAGTTCTTTAAATCAAAATATTTTTTATTTAATTTTCAAGCAAAAGGGTTTATTATATATAAAGGAACACCCCTCTTTCTAATAACTTTTTCTTACAATTTCATTAACAAGCATTTAAACCCTCAGCTTTATGATTTGTGGCTTTTACTTCCACTCTTAATGCTTTCCTTTGGTTTCTATTAAGGGTATTCCAACTTCGCTTAATTGATTCTATCATGACTTTGTTGATGTCTATTTCTTTTTCTTTCACTTTTTTCTTCACACGCCTCAAATGATGTTTGCAGAATGCAAATTACGCTAAGCGAATTAGCGCGGAAGCGCCAAAGTGCAAGACAAGACAAGGCAAAAAGGGCGACGGCCAAAGGAACAGGTGAAGCGACAGGTGAGAGCATGGAATGTGAGACAAATTAGTCTGCAGCGGGTGAGCTGAGCTGTTAATGTGGCATCTGTGGGAGTTGCAGTTAGTTTAATTAGAATTATGTAGGGTATGTGGGTAAACCAACTGCTGCACTGACACAATCTACGCTTAAAGCTCTCTGATAAAGAAATTGAGTAATTACGGAAAATGAGTCAAATGCTGACAAATTGTTGAGACTTTAAGTGATTAACAGTTGAGGCTATGCCACTTAACAGTGCCTCATTTGCTTGAGCATTACGTGCAACTATTACGAATTGAAATTAAATGCAAGGTGAAGAGAATCAGACAGAGATTTTTATTAGAGAACAAGAAAGTTCTAGAGAATTCATTGAAAGCAACTAAGTTCTCTGAGATGTCTTTGCTAAAGGCTTTAAGAAGACGAATTAGAAATGGAAGTTACGATTTGAAAAGGATTTTGGCTAATTTCACCTGTACTCCATTTCATTGTTATCATTGTCATCACTCATCAGTCATCGCTTATCACTCATCATTCACTAATCAGCACTCATCACTTATCACTTATCAGTCATCACTTATCAGTCATCAGTCATCAGACATTAGAAATTAGTCATTAGTCATTAGTCCTTAGTTATTCGTCATTAGTCATTAATCATTAGTCATTAGTCATCAGTCATCAGTCATTAGTCATTAGTGATTAGTCATTAGTCGTTACTCTAATTACTCATTTCTTATTACTCATTACCCATTACTCATTACTCATTACTCATTACTCATTACTCATTACTCATTACTCATTACTCATTACTCATTACTCATTACTCATCACTCATCACTCATCACACATCTCTCATCACTTATCACTCACCTCTCATCACTCATCACGCATATCTCATTACACATCCCTCATCACTCATCTTTCATTTATTCTCATCTCTCATTTTCTATCTTTTTCTGTCTTATTTCACTTTAAAGCTCACCATATTGAAAACTGACTTACAAATTGTATAGTAAAACAGTTTACATCAAGCTATCTTATCATTTATAATCCTCATACTCCCAGACCTCACATACTTCAAGCCTCAAGCCCTAGCTTTAGTTCATGGCCAACTCTAATAGCCATGATAAATATACTGAGTGCAGACCGTAATAAAAATCTAATCGGGCTGACAATCATAACATTTGAAATTAAATTCAGTCAGCTGCCAAGTGGCAGCTGTTTTTGACTGCGCCTCTCGGAGCGACAGAATTTGTAATAAAGCAATTCACAAGTGCAACAGTCGCACACGGCAATTCAGCAAAAATTGCTGCAACAGACGATGCCACAAATCAAAAAAAAAAAAAGAACAGAGCGAGAGAATCTGAGTGAGTGCAAAAGGAAGCCGGACGAGCCGACGAGCACCTGCCTGGGCAATGGAGCTTTAGACATGGACACGGGACATGGGACATGACAAACTGCCGCCACTTGCGAGGCAAATGGCATGCCACATGAAAAATGATGCCCAGCCAAAAGCGAGACGAGCGAAGTTGCAAAAAATATATAAAATGCATTTGCCGAATGAGAACTGCGTCCGCGTGAAGTGGAAACACCCAGTGGAAACATTTCAAACTCCATTACCATCCAAGCAGCCAGCCAACATTCAATATGTTTGCGAAGTATTTATTTTTATGTGGGAGCCAGCTATTTTCATTATTTTTATATGCCATATTAACTGTAATTTTTATTACACTTTTTTTTTCAAACTTACTAATTGCACATTTTTGCATGAAGCGTTAGATGGAGAGAGAGAGAGAGCTGGGAGTAGGCAGTTTGTACGGGAAGTTTCTGGTTGTTATTAAACTTTTACCTAGGGTATACTAGTTTTATCATTTGTGATGTAACGCTTTGTTGAAGATCTTGCTGACAGCAATATATATATTATATATTAGGTATATTTAACTCTCGAAATGGGGATCACATTTTTTACGAATTGCACAGGAATTCGATTTAGCGTAGAGGAATTCAAACGAATTTTTTTCAAGATGACAGCAATTTTTACGAATTATTAAGGCTTTCGATTTAGCTGGTGACGAATTATAGGAATTCGACTATATATGCATACATACAATTATAATATACATATATTGGTATATCTACTCTAAACTAGTTACCTCCGATTTTATATATGATATGATTGATTTAGTCTGTCTGTCTGTGTGTACATATACATACATATATGGAGCCAATTCTCTGATTTTTCTTTTCTTTTCTTTTTTTCTCTTATTTTCTCAGTTTCTCAAGCTCTTTTGTTTCAGTTTTTATATGGTATCTTAGAATAAGCATTTTCTGTATTGATTTACCACATAATGTATAGAAATTTGTTTTGAAAAACTGAAGCTGACTTGTGTAAAAAATTAATACTTCTATATAAATACCTATATTTACTATATATCTACCTAATTTAGAATTCAGCTTAGCATAAATATAATTTTAAACAGATTTGCAGGAAAAGTCTTATATATTATCTTGTATTATTATTATAAATTTAGAATTAAGCAAAGTATAAATTTAGTTTTTAACACATGTGAAGGAAAAGTTTTATAGAAAATGTCTTAAGTCAAATATTCAACTATTTTTTCTTTTTTTTTTTAACAAACTGACTGTAGTATTTAATACTAAGCTTAATGAAAGTTTAACGAGCACTAGCTACTGGGGTCTTCGACGCGCATATTTGATCAACATGTTGTTATATATTTACATTTGGTTTTATAATGAAGTTATACATTATGCTAATATATAAAATAGATTAACAGATATTAAGGTTTACTGTATCTTTAGTTGGAGCTAAGTCTACTTCTTTGTCCAGAAATTGTGAAGGGACTGAGAACTATCAAAGGAAATAATTATTTTATGCTCTGATTGCTTGTACATATATACAGATTAATATATACATTAATATACAGATATACATATATATATATACATATACACAAACATTTGCCATCTGTCAATAAGTGCATAAAATATCCGACTTTAACTTTTCTTTTTATGAAATATTTTTCCCTTCACTTTTACGTTCATTAAATATTGTGTGAAGTTATCTGGGATTTAAATTTTTTGTATTATTTTTTGCTGATATTGTTGAAATGGAATTATAAAGTGTTGCTTTATATTGTGTGATTGTTGAATGTTGTTGACTTTTTGCTGTTGTGCACTAATTGAAAATGGTAACAAGAACAAATAATTTTTGTACGTGTATTGCGCGTACTATTTGCCCCAGGTAAATGTAAATGGTTGCATTTGCTGATAAGCACGAAATCACAACTGATAAAAAACGATACAATAATAGTTGCACACATACATATATGTATACATATAAGTATATATATATGAATGGGTGCGATGTTGTGCTGATAAAGCATACAACTTGTGCCAACAATTAGTTGTGATAAACGTTGCGAGAAAAAGTCTAAAAAAATGAATTTTTAAAGCAAAAAAGGTTGAGTTGGAGTGCAAGAAGATAAGAGATATGAGAGAGGGTACGATAGAGGTTACGAAAGGGTATTTAAAAAGGGTACAGTAGGACGGCAAATGTGGGAGATTTTTAAAGAGGGGCAGAGAAAGACATTTGATTTGATTGCTGATTCGTAGGCCTTAAACCAAAAGCTGTGATTGTCAAAATAAATTGTTGATGTAAAATGAGAATAGCCAAGGAAATTTATATTTTGAAACAGCAAAAAACATTCAATATTTATAAAAGTAAAAAGTTTGCTTCGTCTTTAATTAAAACCCACTTTTTGCATAATTATCTCAAGAGATTTTAAGGCTTCAACTTTACAAAACAATTTGTAGAAACAAGAAAGCTCTAGGCGGGTCTGTCCGACTAGGAGATGCCCTGAACCAAGTCTGAGGTGGCGTTTTCAACAATCTAGCTTACTTCTTTTATATACATACAGACATGCACACATAAGCAGACGCGCCGCTTACTGCGTAGATGGCACTATCAGAAATTGATTATTAAATAACTTCGGTCCTAGATGTAATTTTGTAATTAAATTTTCAGCACATATTATTGACATACTAATGTGTATATATGCGAAATCGCAACTCCCTAGTATTTGAAATACGTTGTTTTCAATTTTAGGGCTATTGGGAGGAGGTATCTAAAATCTGAAACCTGAAATCGGAAACCTACATAGTCAATTTGCTGTCTCTAGCTCTTATAATCTTTGAGTAATGGCTTAAAAACAAAGTCAAAATATCTATTGTTATCGATAATAAGGAAATAGGATGAGTTATCGAAAATTCGAAATCAAAAAAAATTCAAATCTCTAGCTTTTGTCGTTTACGAGATTGCTGCGTTCATACTGACGGACAAACGGACATGGCTAGATCGACTCAGCTCGTTATCCTGATCAAGAATAGATATACTTTAAGGGGTCTGCCACGCCTCCTTCTGCCTGTTACATACATGGTCACAAAACCATTATACCCTAAATTCCCATTTTCAATGGGTTCAGAGTATAAAAACAGTTCAAACTTTTATTTAATTACGCATTATACTAGATATATAAAAACAACCAACAATTATTAATGAAAAATTCCAACCGCAACAATTTCAATTATTTACACAAATATGACAGCTATGCCAGCTATCAATAAACGCTTTAACTAATTAAAAATGTTTGTGAAGCTTTGAAAAAATAGCTATATTTTTCTGCCTTACGCCAAGAGTTTAAATATTACATATATAAATTGACTAATTAATCATTGAATCGACAATGAATCGATTAATAAACAATTGCTAATAATTTAAAGAATAATTCTTATAAATAAATTATATATTAACAAAGTAAAACAACTCGAACTTATCAAATCAAACTGATAAAATTATAAATAAAAAATGTTTTGCTTATAAAATTGTTTTTGATTAACATTCACAT
The DNA here is from genome assembly GCA_035045545.1 of Drosophila gaucha. Lineage (NCBI taxonomy): Eukaryota > Metazoa > Arthropoda > Insecta > Diptera > Drosophilidae > Drosophila > Drosophila gaucha. The sequence continues at coordinate 12,585,508 of JAWNOY010000292.1, read as the reverse complement.
TAACCGTTAGCTTTGCTTTAATTAAATAATTTTTATTTGCTGCGCGTTTTGTTAATGATTTTAATAAATTCTCTTTTCGTTTTTGCCGTTGTCGGCTGTGGCCATCGATGAGATTTGCTTTTTAGCCGCGGTTTTCTGCACAAAAAGCAGGTTTTCCATTTGGCCTTTGGCATAAGCCAACGCAAAAGCAAAAGCAAAAGCCAAAAGCCGGCCCAGAAAACAGAAAACAGCTCTCGCAAACACATAGCTGGGCAAAACCGCAAAAAGTGTTGTAGGAATGCAGAAATAGCGTCTAGGCGACTTGTGAATGCTCTATATAAAATTTTATATAAAGAATTAAATTAACATATTACTATAAAAAGCTTAATTCAAGCTATATAGTAATATTTTCAAAAATTTCAAGTAAGTTCAATTGTTATATATAACATTTCTGAGAAGTTTTTAACTTAAAAAAAAACTATTGAATAAATGCAGAAATAGCGTCTAGGCGACTTGTGAATGCTCTAAAGTTTTATATAAAGAATGAAATTTATATATTACTATAAAAAGTTAAATTTAACAAGCTATATGTTTGAAATTCTTAAGAATTCTACTAAGTCCGATTATTATATATAACAACATTTCTGGGAACTTTTTAACTGTGGAAAAAAACTTCTGAAGGAATGCAGAAATAGCGTATTGCTAATGCTCTATATAAAGTTTTATGTAAAGAATGAAATTTATATTATATAAAGTTTTATATAAAGAATGAAATTTATATTATATTACAAAAGCTACATTTTACCAGCTATATGCTTCAAATTCTTAAGAATTCTAACTAAGTTTGATTCTTATATTTAAGGAAATTTCTACAATGGTGTTTAAACTGCGAGCTGTTAAATTTGCAATAAGTTATGAAGCCCACTTTAAGTGTTATTGGGATCCCGGTTATATATAATATATAAGATATTTAAATTAATTTAACTTAAAATACATATAAAGTCGAATCTCGATAATTCGAAATGACAAAGGATCAGATTTTTTACGAATTACACACATTTTTTCAAGGAGACAGCATTTTTTTCCAATTATAGAGATTTTTGATTTAGCGGGGGAACGAATTATAGGGGTTCGTCTGCATAATACTTTATAAAGTTTCTGCTGTGGAGTTTGAACTGCAAACTGCTTGGATTTGCCCTGAGCAAACGAAGGCAACTTTGAGCTACGAGAGTGATTTCTAAAACAATAAAGGATTCTAAAATAAATTTTTTAAGAAAAGACACAAGCTTAAATCTAAAAAATATTTAAGACCAGCATATGGGTTAATAAAACTGATTAAATTGTAAAATATATATTAAAATTATTCAACTATATAATCTTCATCTACTTTTTAACATCTATATATCTATACATGTATGCATATATTTTTAGAAACTATAATCTATTAAAAAATGCAATAATGTCTGCTATCTTTAACTTTTTAGCTCGAGTTTTCTAAACAAGATATTAAGTTACTAAATTTAAAAACTCTCAGCTATCCAAAATGTAATACCCATAAAACATCGTATATACAACTTTTTTAATTACCATCCCCTACATTTCCATTTGCTTAACTTAGTCGTGCATACCCGATCGGCACAATTGACTGTAGGGTACTAATGCAAACAAGCGCATTATATATACACACATATTTATATATATAAATACACATATATTTATATATACTACATATATATAGGTTTCCGTTTCTTTTGTTTTGTTTATGTTCACTTTTTGTTTCTTCTTCTTCTTATTAGCTTTTTTTCATTGCTGCGTGCAAAATCAATAAACGCGAGCGGGTTCAGAGGTGACGACAACGTCGAAATGCTTCTGACCTTCATCACAAAAGGCTTTTCGAGCACTTTGGCGACCTTCCACACTGTGAATGGTCCTCCTTCCCCTCTGCCTCTCGTTTAAGCCAATTAAATTTATGTCTGTGCGTATTTCTCAACTTATTTTGCACGCAAAAATACTTAATTGTTGCTTTGTTGCCGGTTTTCGATTTGTGCGAATTGTGTTTGGATTAACTTTTTTTTTTTTTTGCTTGCTACTTCCCGGCCGGCTGCTTTTTGGCTTGATTCTCGATCATTACTTTTGTTAGCCCATTTGTTGCTTCTTTCGCGAATTTATATATATATTTTTTGTTTGTTAGCTAATGCCATGTTTCATGTTCTTGGGGTTAATTAATCAACGTTTTACGGCCGACGCACGAAAAGTTGAGGCTCTTCGATTTCACACGCGCCCCAGCAAAAGTTACGTCAGTCAGAAGTTTAAGGTATTTCCGAATAATGGATATTGCATAATATAAACGAAGCCCAAAGCTACGCTAATCAAGAGAGAAAAAAAGAGAAAGAGAGAGAGAGAGAGAAAAGGGCATACAATGAGAGTTTACTGAATTTCCAGACTCTTTTTATCTCTCTCTCTCTTAAGCACGGTGGTATTCTTCTGTCGCTCTGTATTGCTCTCTATCCTTCTGATATTTTATATATCGCGCTCTCTCTCTACTTTTCCTTGTGTTTGTCATTTTGTCCTGCATACGCTCTGTCACACATTGTCTATTTTCTCTCTGTCTCTATCTTTCTCTTTCTAATTCTATCTCGTTATCTCTGTTTCTGTTATTTGTATCCCTCTTCTGCTCACTCTCCATCTTTCTCATTTTCTTTCGTTCTCTCTCTTCTTCTTCTTTCTCTTTTACTCTTCCATGCTATAGCAATCTTTCCCATTGCTTCCTCTCTTAGTATCATTTTCTCTTTCTTACACATTCTAATTCTCACTGAAACTCACATTCTCATTCTCTCTCTCTTTCTTTTTCTCTCTCACTATCTCTCTCTTTCTTTTTCTCTGTCACTCTCTCTCTCTCTCTCTTTTTCTCTCTCACTCTTTTTCTTTCTTTCTCTTTATCTTTCACTCTCTTTTTTGTCTATCTATCTCACTCTCTCTCTTCCCCTTTATCTTTCACTCTTCCATTGTATAGCAATCTTTCATAGTGTTTCTCTCTTAGTATCGTTCTCTCTCTCTCTCTCTCTTACACATTCTGATTCTCACTGAAACTCACATTCTCATTCTCTGTCTTTCTTTTTCTCTCTTAGTATCTCTCTCTCTTTCTTTTTCTCTCTCACTCACTCTCTCTCTTTCTATCTCTCTCACTCTCTTTTTCTTTATCTATATCGTTTTCTTCCACTCTTCCATTGTATAGCAATCTTTGCCACTGTTTCTCTCTTAGTATCGTTCTTTCTTTCTCTCTCACTATCTCTCTCTCTCTCTCTCTTACACATTCTAACTCTCACTATCACTCACACTCTCATTCTCTCTCTCACTCACTCCCTTAATGCATGTGTCTCTTTCTATGTCTCCATCTTAAGATCCCACCTTTGCTTAAACTACTTACTGATGTCTATCTCTCTCCCCCTCTCTCCCCCTCTCTCTCTCTCTCTCTCTCTCTTTCTGTATATTCTGTCAGTCTATCCCACTCACTTGCAGACTCACACCTCCGTCCGCCCATTCACTCACTCACACACATTCACAAAAATTGCATAGATGACCACATCGCAAATGTCAGCCAAGATCAATAAATAGTTCTTTAGTTTACTCAGCACAGTTTTGCAGTCACTGACTAGGTAAAAACTGTGTCGCATTCGCCTTGAACTTTAAGGCGAAATCAGCGAGGCGAATTGCTGAAATTTCGCTTGCAGTTTCCCATTTTGTGGGTCACCAATATAATAACGGTACATACATAAAGTAAATGTTATTTTATTTTTGGTAACTTACCATCTTTAGCATTTGTTGTTGTTGTTGTCGTGGCCATTGTTGGTGTTGTGCTGGCAGAGGAGGCCGATGCGGACGCCGACGCAGCAGTCGCTGCGCTGAAGAATGTTGTTGTATCCGCGGCAGCTGAGAGGCTACGCGAGCAGTGCATTAGTCACGTTTCTTATTGTCGCTGTTGTTGTAATTGTTGCTATTGTTGTTGCGGCTGCTGCTGCTGTTGTTGTTGTTGTTGTTGTCGTCGCAGACAGCGACGAACTTGAACCCGCAGCTGTTGCCGTTGCGCCGCGCTGATAAGAACTTGTCGCGAAAAACGCTCGACAATAACCGTTAGCAACGCACCCACACATGCATAAATCAACAATAAGACGCGCGCGCGAGTGTGTGTGTGTGTGTGAGTGTGTAATGTAAGAGCGAGAGCAGGAAACACAATGCACGGGACTAAAAACGCAAACAAAGGCAAAGGCAACAACAACACGCAAGCAGATAATAATTTCTTTTACGATTTTTTTCTTTTTTTTTTTTGTATTTTATTTTAGTGGTTTATTCGTGGAAGCAGTAAGAAGCGAAACGAAAGCACAAAAGAAACGCCAATTGGGCCAGCAGCAAATGCACTTTAATTGATTATTTGTACTTTATTTATTTTCATTTCTTTAATCAGATTTATTTAACATGTATAAAAATTAACAGAGAGCGCGACGTCGACCGCGACCGCGACGTCAAGTGCTGGCGATCCCGTTGATTGCAAGCCCAATGGTTTTGTTGTTGCTGCTGTCACACGCACGCACGCACACACGCACACATATGCAAACACAAACACAAGCACGCACAAACACAAACACACGCGAGTTTACAAGCAGCGAGCACATGAACAGTTGTTGTTGTTGTTGTTGTTGTTGCTGTTATTGTTGTTTTGGTTGATTTTTGGAAGCCGCATTTAGTTTTATAATTGTTAACTTATTCTTAAAAATTACACGCGCTTAATTAATTATTGTTATTATTGGCACTTTTGTTGCTTGCAGCGTTCGCTTAATTGGTTCTTGTTGTTGTTGTTACTGCTGCTGCTTCTTTTGTTGGTGTGGGCGCAAGCAGCGATGCGGATTTGTCGTTGCTGCGGCTGCTTTGGTCTGCGCGCACTTCACTGCCGTGTTCACTGGTAACACACGCGTCTTACGCACACATTATTTTACGCATTGCACATGGCTTATACAATTTATTTATTTATTTAACAATTATTACGAGGCGAACGCGCGGCGTTGATACCTATCGATAGTTTTACAGCCTCTAACTAGAGAAGGGGACGGCAGCCAACTGGCTGTTGTTTGGCCAGCGTGACAGCGATGCCACTGTTAAGCTGCGGCATTATGTTATGTTAAACAAGCTGTTATGTATCGATAGGCTGCTAAGTTAATGCTGCGATACTTTTGGGGTGACCATTTATTATGTTTTATACTTAAATAATTTCTGTTACTTTAGGGGTATTTCCATATTCGATTTAGCTACTTAATAATCTCTAATATATGTATTTATTTAAAGTACTTGTTTTATTTACTTCCGTGAACTATTTTTTTTATTGGTTATAGGTCATATTTGCTAGTAGCAGCCATCTATTAGCATGTTTTTAGCTTAACATATCCATTTTGAGTATAACATAAGTTGTTCTTAAAAAACCATGTTTTTCGGTATAGTGAATTAAATATACTTATGGCTGTACTATTAACCTATTACTTTTATCATTACACATTGTTTTCTGTAATTAAATTTTTTTTAAAACAAGTTGAATTTAAATTTATGAACGCTTTTACAGCGCGCTCATTTTACAGACTTGAAGTTGACAGCAGATGGCATGCTCAGTAGCTTTTGTTAGCTAGCAAATGTAGCAGACAGCAGCGCAGCAAAGCTGTCTGCTATGACTATAGTCAACTGCTGTTGTCCGTTAAATTTGAATTGCAAATTTTTGTCATTTTAAAGTCAAGTTGATGTAATAAATTAACACTTTGCCTATGTTGTTTAAGTAAATTCCAGCCAACAACAAATTAAGCTTTACCTTGTGCCTGTGCAATGCCCAATTTGCAAATTCTGCAAATGTGAACAAAATTTCATTGTCTAAGCCAATACTTTTGGCACTATTTTTATTTATTAGCCAAACAATTGCTTACTGACCTTGACAAATGACAATAAAAACAGAAATATGGCACAAATATTGCGACAACAACAAAAATTCCAAGCTGAAATTGTTTTTTTTTTTTGCGACGAGATCTGTTGACGCCTTCCCATTTATGATATTTGCATGTGCTTTCATTGTTGTTGTTGTTGTTGTTGTTGTTGTAGTTGTTGTTGCTATTGCTTATAATTCGTATATCGCACGATTGTCAAGTGAAAGTTGCCACCGTTTGCTCACGGGCCACGCCCCATTAAAAAACAAACGCCCACACGCTGATGCGTGTTCGTTCGTCAATATAAAGTACAAAATATGTGAGCGAGGTGTTAATTTCATTTAACAATTATTTTAGTCTTTTTTTACAGCTCTTTTTCTCGTCAATTGCATAATGTTTGAGCGACTTTTGCGGCCACGAGCTGTATAATTAAATAGTTTATACATATATATATATATATATATATAGTTAACTAAAATCCAAGTTGAAAGCCAACACAAAATCAAGTTAATGGCAAATACAAATAAACTCGAACTTGTTCTGCTCGTTGCGGAAATCAATTAAGAGACGCACAAACGAGCACCACCAGCAGCACCACCAGCACCACCACCAGCACCAGCACCACCAACAGCAAGTCTATAAAAAATCAAAGCTAATGTCAATGTCCTTTTGCCTGGCTTGCTTTGCTTTTAAAGGGCCAAAGCAGAAACGAGTTCCTCTGCAAACGCGTCCAATTGGACAATTTCCAATCAGACTGGCTTGGCCACTGCCAATTGCTTTGCAATTTGGTCAAGTTCAGCTAAAATGCATTTGTTTTTCTGCTTAGTTTTGTTTCGAACTGAAAAGCACCTCAACTCAATTTTCAATTTCCTTCGGCTGCCACGCCCCCTTTTCTCCGCCCCCTTGACCCACTTAACTACATTTCTCTTGAAAATGCAGCTCATTTGCATAAGTTATGGCTAATAGATAACTAATGGCATTTTGTTGTTCGTGTCGCGGGAAAAGCAACTTGAATCCAATTCGAAGCCCCATTTCCAATTTGATTCCAATTCGAAAAGCCCTTCTACAGTCGCTGCAGCAGCCAAAGCTGATTGGCTCTAAAAATAGCCAGCACTTTGAGCTGGTTTGCTGCTTTGGCCAACAAAACTCGTTTCAAAGAACTCGCAGAAGACCAAAGCCAAAGACTTTCTTGTAAGCTGTCTGCATCTGCAGCATCTTCTGCTTCTGCTGCTTCTTCTTCTTCTGCTGCTGCAGCATCTTCTCGGATCGAGAGTGAAAAACCGGCGAGTGGGGGCCGGCGGGTGGACTGCGACTGTTGTCTGGAAAATATGTTAAGATCTCTTGTCGCTGTCGCTGTCGGAGGGATCGATAAAAGGCAAATCGAAAACCAGTTGCATAGTGGGACAAAATGCGTGTTGAACGCGCCACAAACAAAGAGCGAACAATGTTGAATCTGCTGTAAAATTAATCGTCGCGACGATCGTTAATGCCAAGAACAAGAGGAGCAGACCTTACCTAATGCTCGTCGAATACCAAATACACTAACGTTGCAGATTGAAAAGGTATATAGATACCATATAAATGATATACAATGATAATGAATATGTCAATTACTCAATTATTTAGTTATGTTATTACACAGACTTCCATATAGATCTATGCTATGTATATCTATTTAAATAGAAACGTACTTCGATTTCTATATACAACAGCTTAGCAAAACTATTTCTATTAATATTAATATTGTAATTAGCATTATAATGATCATGATGATTATTACTCTCATTAGGATGTTTTTTACTCAGAAAAGGTTTTTTAAGCAGAGTAGCTGACGGTGTGTAAAGCAGATCACCTATCTCAACTAAAAAAAAGTATTATCATTATCATTATTATTAGCATTACCATTAGCATTATCATTAGCATTAATATTTTCATTATTTATATGCATTAGCATTAGCATTGGCTTAAGCATTAGCATTATTATGATCTTTAGCATTATCATTACCATCAACATTAGCATTAGCATTAGCTACTGCTAATCAGTATTAGTATTGAGATTAACATTAGCATTATAATTGTCATTAGCAGTAGCATTAGTAGTAGCATTAGCAGAAGCATTATCATTAGCATTGACATTGTACTTACCATTGCCATTAGTATTAGCATTAGCAGTAGCAGTAGCATTAGTATTGACATTAGCATTGGCATTATAATTAGCATTATCATTAGTATTAGCATTAGCAATAATTGTAGCATTAGTATTTGCATTGACATTAGCATTAGCATTATAATTGTCATCAGTATTTGCATTGACATCAGCATTAGCATTATAATTGTCATTACAATTAGCATTAGCAATATCATTTGCATTGGCATTACTTTCAGCATAAGTATTACTACTAATTTTGGTATTGCTTCATTGGCAGCATAATTGGTATAGCTGTAGCCATTAGCATTAGCTGTAGCATTAGCATTGGTATTATCAAACTTATTAGCATAACCATTAGCATTAACATTAACATTGGCATTACCATTGACACTAACGTTGTCTTTAGCATTAGTATTACTAGCTGGTATTACTTACTATTAGCATTATTATTATTATGATTAGCATTAGCATTGGCATTGACACTAGCATAAGCACTAGCATTGGCACTGGCATTACCATTAACATTAGCACTGTCATTAGCAATAATATTGCCATTAGGATTACTGTAACTATTAGCATTAGCATTATTATTAGTATTTACATTGACATTATCATAAATACTATCATTAGCATTCGTATTGCTTATAGTATGTGCATTGGCATTGATCTATATAATACTATTAGCAATGTTATTAGCATAAACATTATTATTTTCATTATTATTAGAGTGGTATAAATATATACATACGCTTAATCTACTTTAGTTTTAAGCTGAAATAATAGTAATAATAATAACAGATATAATACTATTAGCAATGTTATTAGCATAAACATTATTATTTTCATTATTATTACAGTGGTGTTAATATATACATACTCTTAACATTTTTTAGTTTTCAGCTGAAATAATAATAATAATAATAATAATAATAATAATAATAATAATAATAATAATAATAATAATAAAAATAATAATAATAGTTATTAGCATAAGCATTATTATTGTCATTAGCATTAGTATTATGATACTTATGATGATAACATGATACTTATGATATTATCAGATAACAACAGCTCAACTCTAATCCACGACTTATACATCACTCCCTCAATACCCTACCCAATCGCCTGCCTGAAGTCGAATTTCGCTCCTACTGTTTATCAAATTAATGATCTCTAATTTTAGCCCTCAACGCTTAAAAAAAAACCTTTAGCCAAACCCACTCAAAGTCCAATCGATCTATTAATTAACTACAACACGCTGAACTCAACAAAATGTAACCTTGATCAGAACAATTTCTAGCCTGTCTCGGCCAAGTACAGCTCCTTAGAATTGGCCAATTATCGAGAGGCCAATGGAAAAGGGCTGCAGTCGACTGCAGTCTTCAGTCCTCAGTCCTCAGTCTTCGCCTTCGCCTGCAGCAGTTCAATGACATTTAGCACGAAGAATTGGCCACGGCGTCTTCTTCACTTGATCGCGGCTGTCTCAGTCGCTGTCGACGTCGACGTCAGCAGCGGCGCGCGCGTCAGCGCTGCGTGTGTATAAATGCGTCGAGGCTGAAGAAATTTCAAACAGTTGAAGCCGTGAGGCGCTTGCGTACGTAAAGCTCAGAGCTCCTAAAAAGTTAAAAGAGAAAAAGAGAAAGAAACGAAAATGAAGCCAATTGCATTGGTGCTACTTTGCCTGGCTCTGGGCAGCCAGGGACGTGTGCTGCAGCCTGCCAAGGAGGCCCTCGACATACCCGTGGCCATCGTCAAAGAGCAGGAGCTGCCATTGGTCAAGGCGGAGCAGGAAACGGAGAAGCTGGCAGAGAAGCAGTTGGAGCAGGAGACGGAGAAGCAGGCAGAGCTGGAGAAAGAGGCAGAGCTAGAGCAGCAGCCAGAGCAGCCCTTGGAGCAGCTGGAAAGCAAAACGCAGCTGCCCGAACTGGAGCTCAAAACGGAACTGCCCAAAATAGCTGAAGAGCAGCCAGAGGAGCAGACACAAACCCAATCCCAAGTCGAAATCGAAGCAGAGCCCATACTGAAAACTCAGCCCGAGCTCGTTGAGCCTTTGCCCGTGGAGCAGTTGGCGGATGCAGTGCAGCCGCATGTGCGCCAAGTCACACAGGCCACGCCCACGCAGCAGAGCAGCACGCAGCAGAACTTTGTGCAGCAGCTCATCCAGAACTCGCCCATTGGACAGTTCCTGAACCAGTTCAACGGGCAGCCGCAGCAGCAAACGGTGCTCGCAGATCAAGCGGCGACGCCTGCACCCACTGTGCCCGGGTTTCTGAATCCCGCCGCCGCCATCACGTCCGCCCAGACTGCCGTGCAGAATGCCGCCCAGAGTGTGGTCAACTCCACCACGCAGGCCTTCCAGGGCATCCAGCAGTTCGCCAGCAATCTGGGCACACAGTTCCAGAATACCCTGTCGGGTCTGACGGGTCAGCAGCAGCAGCCCACGACAGCGCGTCCACCGGGTCCCATTCAATCCTTTGTCAACAATGTCTTTGGCGGTGGCAACAATGCTACGGCTGGAGCAGCTGCAGCTGCACCACAGCCGCAGCAAACGGGTCCGTTGCAGGGCATCATTAATTTCCTGGGCGGCAATCGGCCACCAGCTGCTGCTCCTCCTGTTCCCATCATCACTGAGGCACCTGTTAAGCCCGACGTGGCCGACAAACTGGAGCTGGCCAACGAGGTGGCTGAGCAGCCCTCCGAGGCGGAGAACGAGGTGCGCAGCAGCGCCGAGGCCATCGATGATTCCTTCGAGGAGGCGGTGCCCGCCAACGAGGTCATCGTGGTCAACGACGATGCTTCAGCCCAAGACGCTGCAGCCAACAACAACTCCCTCGAGCCGGAGATCCAGCCAGAAGCAGCTCCAGCAGCTCCAGCAGCAACTGAGGATGGAGCTGTTGCTCTCTGAGCAAATTTTCCCATTTTCTGCTTTGCTCTTGAAAACGAAGCAGAAAAGTCGCACTGACTGAAGCCATTTTCGTCGCCATTTTTCCATCGAAACAGAAAATTGAAAAAAAGAAGAGTGAGAGAGAGAGAGAGAGAGAAAAGCAAGCGAAAAACAAAACTTTCCATAGTTATTTAAGTGCATGCAAACAAATTATTTATTTCATTTTCGCAGGAATTTATTTATAAATAAAAATAAAAGACAAATAAAAAATATAAATCTATAAAATTTGGGGCTTTTCTTGAGTTTTTTTATACCCTTGCAAAAAGGGTATATTAATTTTGGTCAGGAGTTTGCAACGCAGAGAAGGAAGCATCTCCGACCATATAAAGTATATATATTCTTGATCAGCAAGACGAGCTGAGTTGATATAGCCATGTCCGTCTGTCCGTCTGTCCGTCTGTCTGGATCAACGCAATCTCCTCCGAGACTATAAGAGCTACAGAGCTGAAATTTTGCACATAGGCTGGAATGTGCTGCAGGCATTGTATATCTCGGAATCATCCGGATCGGATGACTATATCCTATAGCTCCCATAGGACAGATCGGTTTTAAGAAATGTTTTAGTGGGATAACTTCGACGTTATTAAAGTCAGAGACTTGATATTTGGAATATATACTCCTGATATGCATTCAAATACAAAAAGATATAGATTATATATCTACGCCCTTTGGGGGCGTGGCAAATCGGATAAAACTATATCTTCTACAGTTTTGAAGCTAGAGCATCCAAATTTGGAAAGTAATATACTTTTGGCCTTCCCTTCAGATTGATAAAAAAATTATATATCCACGCCTACTTGGGGCGTGGCAAATCGGGAAAGTCTATATAGTGCTTAACATAAATCCTTCAATATTTTGGATGCTGTTAAAGCCAGAGACTTGAAACTTAAAACATATATTTGTATCAACCACCCCTAGAAAAAAAGATAAAGAATATATATCTACGCCCATTAGGGGCGTGGCAAATCGGAAAAAACTATATCTTCTACAATTTTATACCTAGAGTTCCAAAAATTGACGCAGACATTAGGCTTGACCGTTTCGACAATATTATGAAAAATCATATATATCCGCCTCTTGGGGGCGTGGCAAATCGGAGAAAACTATATCTTCCAAAGTCTTATACATAGGTAGAGCTTCAAAATTTGATATATAGGTTACTGTTGCCCTGCTTAATAGATTGCCCAAAAATTATATATATCCAATTGTTGGGGGCGTGGCAAATCAGAGAAAACTATATCTATATCCTTTACAATTGCAAGGGTATTACCAAACTTCGGCATGGCCGAAGTTAGCCCATCCCTCTAGTTATACAATATTTTCAAAATATCAAGTTGGGCTCCGATTTTTTCAAAAAGTAAATCTCTTCTTCATACAAGAGTTTTATGCTGATCTTTCATTTCTATTGCTGTTAAGTTAACAAAAATATTATGATTTTTTTTGTATATCCAAAATTTTTCATATTGTCTCAAATGAAAAAAATACTATTTTTTTTGTCAAAAATTATTTTATATTTATTTAATTTGTTTCGGTTTTGTTTAGTTGTTGTTACACATTAAGGTGGTTCGATAGCTCAAAAATTGTTTATATCAAACTAGGCGCAAAACATTGTACACTCATATATTATATAAGGCTAGGGGGAGGATTGGGGCTTACAAAATAAATAGTCAGCAAAAAACTCTTAAAACTAAGCGGGGGACTTATGGGGAAGGAACAACTTATGCCCAAATATTTGCGCTAAATTTTTATATTATTTCAAGTAATTTTATTTTTTTTTTGCTGAAATTCCATTTCATTTTATATATATAATATATATATATATATAGTTTTTTTTGCTAATTTTCGTAAATTTACCGTAGGCTGCCTTTTTATAAAGTTCTTTGAGCTCGAAAATTTGTTGAAATAATTCTACTTAAATTTAGGTATGAGAAGGGGAAGAGGGCGTGCCAAGGGCAGGGGCGGGGCAGTGTTCTATTGCTATCAAAAAAATGGGAGTTCGAAAATTTGGTTTTGAGTTTCTCTTCTTCTTCTTTGAGCAGCGAGTTGAATGAGTTTAGCAAAGCATTTTGCTAAGTTTTGTGCGTTCGAAAAGTTTTTTTTTTTTTTTTTGGATTATTTTATGCACAGTTGTGGGTTCTGAATATGTTAGTTTTGATTGTGTTTGGGTTTATCTTTTTGTGTCTTTCGAAGAACAATTTCAAGTCTTTGATTTTTGTTTTTTTTTTTTGATTGAAGAACTTAGCTGGCTTAGAGTTAAATGTGAAATTAGAAGTTAATCGAGTTATAAGTTAGGATAAAGATTACAATCTGTTCAGATAGTTAACCCTTTAGATAAGTTCAAGCTGTTTATTAAGTAGATAATAGTATTTGGTTTTTGGTTTTCATTATGAGAATTTGATCTAATTAAACGTTTAGAAATAGGCCAAACATAACAGTATTAAAGCATTTCTTCTTATGGCATTTCGCTCAGTGTATAAGTCATATATGTATATATGTGGAGTTTATATGTATGTATTTGCATGTTTATGTATGTATGTAAATAGACGAGTAAATAGGCATTTTAAATTTTGATTTTAATATGGGATGGATTATGCGTTGTTCGGTAGATAATTTGAAGCCTTTGAAAGTATTTTGATGTGGGTCGGGTATACGTGGATATATATGAATATGGTTGCGGTATATATGTATCTATATATGTAAATATATGTATGTGTGTGTGTGTAAGTGTCATATGTCTGTTCAGATACGTTTATATATATGTATATATTGCTGAAGATTCGCTTTCCTCTATATATATATACACATATATGTGGATCGAGAGTATATAGGCTGTGTGTGTTATGAAGGTCATCTAATGGGCAGGAATGAGTACAGTTGCTGCAAATTTTTACTAAGAAGGTACAGTACACTTGTATATAGGTTAGTTATAGAGCGGCTGCTATATCGTAGAAGCTAACATTAGGCAGGTTCTTGGCGGCTTTTTTTTTATTTTTAGAGATTTCGATTTCGAAAATATTCCAACTTAATAATATCTAGAACTCTCGAATAGGTTTTTTTTGTCTTGCTCCGGTTTTTTTTGGTCGCATTTTATAAAAATAAAAATTCATTTTCTTTTGGTTTTTATAAATTTTTGGTTTTTTTTGCTAATAACAAATATTGCACAATTGGAATCTAGAAAATATAATGCGCTTATCAAATTACATATATAGCCTAGGCAGATATATATATACACATATATGTATATGGTTGTATATTAAATGGATTGATTAACATGCAGACACCAAAAGGTAATGCGAAAATTTGAATATCATATGGAATAATCATATGCTTTTTCATATGTATATATAAGTCTATATATATATAGGCTTTTGGACTAGCCGGATCAACGTGGCGCTGGGCAGAGATAGAAGAGAAAATAGCTGGAAAATAGGGAAGACTGAAGTGTGGGTGGTGTTTGGAAAAGTTGATAAATGCGAAAAGCTTGCTCTATAGTTTAGTTTGTACAGTTTATACAGCAGAAGGAAGACTTCAGAAGGATGCGTGGTACACTCAGAGAAAAAGTCGACAAGGAAGAGTAAAATATTGGTAAATACTCAAAAATGTAGCATAAACTATGCTTGTAATCATTATTATCAAGATTCTTCTTTGATAAAGAATATAGAATTGGGTTAATCCAAACGAATTGTTCCGATACGATCTATATGAAAGAGAATTGGTTGATTCCAAACGGATTGTTTCTATACGATCTTTTTGAAAGAGTACCTTAACTGAATTGGAATGAATAGATATGTTCAGATATTTTAAAATTTACTGGGGAAACTTGGAAATGGGGAGTTTGTTCGAGATATCTTGGAAAACAGAAAAACTATTTATAGTAACGCTACTTTTACCATCAAACTGTGTGATATAGTGGTCAGATGTTCAACAGAATTGTAGGATTCTATTCATATGTGGACATAATTAATTTTATAAATGCCTACTTTGGTTGAGAAACTTTCAAGCTTAGACAGATCTATAGACTATTTCTCGAAAGTGCCAAGTTTAGTTCAGACATCTTTAAAAAAAAAAATACTTTTTTCATACGCTCACAGTTTTCGATCAATCTTTCCTATGACAGCTATATGATATAGTAGTTCGATTTTGATAAAATTGGGTTGGCGTATAAAATACGTTGTGAAACTTTGATATACAAAATTTAATGAAGATATCTTAAAAAACAAAAAAGTTTTGGACCAATCGTTCCTATGACAGCTATATGCTATAGTAGCCATATATAGAGATCGATTGTTTTTTAGAAGAGAAACATAGTTTAACTGCTGAATATCAAGTTTCACAATCATTTTTTCAAAAATAAGAAACTATTTCATACAAGATCTTAAGTTTGATCTATCATTTCTATTGCAGCTATATGATTTAGTCCTTAGATTTTGATGAAATTTTGTTTGTATGTAAGAAACATTGTACAACTTTCAAATATAAAGTTTGGTGAAGATGTCGTGAAACAACAAAAAGTTTTCCATAGATAATGAAATTATTGCCATTTCTCAAGCGCTTGTTGACATTAATGGCTTTTTATAAGAGAAACATAGTTTAACTACTGAATATCAAGTTGGGTGATCATTTCTTGAAAAATGAGAAAGTTTTTCCCACAAGATCTTAAGTTTGATCTATCATTTCTATGGCAGCTATATGATATAGTCTTCCGATTTTGATGAAATTTTGTTTGTATGTAAGAAACATTGTAAAACTTTCAAATATAAAGTTTGGTGAAGATATCTTGAAACAACAAAAAGTTTTCCATAGATAATGAAATTATTGCCATTTCTCCAAAAGAAATCCCTTATTTTTTCTCCGAGTGCATAAACTTAGACTTGTGTATATAGTATTCCAACGCCAACGATGTCCATATAACTGCTCAGCTAGCTTAGACGTACTTTAAGATATTACACATATTATATATATATATCGTACATTAACTATATAGTACTTAATAAATTAAACTTCCTTATAAGCATTGCTCCTGGTTAGTATCTGGCGCTAAACTAGAATACAATTTGGTTTATCCATTCATCCATCCATTCGCTTATAAATTCGTTTCAGTTCTGTGCGGGGCGAGGACACTGGGCGTAGCTGCCACCGCACCGCCGGGCGTGGCCATGCGTACCCGCTCACCCACACCGGGTCCGAGTAGGCGCGTGTGACGCATCAGACGTGCACCGCCGCCTGCCGCATTGGCTGCCCCCTCCGCCCGCATGGACCACTCGTTCTGCTTGAGCAGAAACTGCTTGACATTGTATTCCATCTGGGCGATGTCCACGTGCTGGGTGGTTGTATGCAGCTCGGCTTGAACGGAGCGCGTCTTGTCCGTGTCATTGGGATAGTATTTGTAGTTGAGTATATCACACGTGGGCTGTTCGGGGCACACCAGCGCCGGCGATCCCGCAGAGGAGCAGCCCTGCGAGTCAGCCGGCGTGGCAACCGTGGTCATGGTCGTGGTATAGGCCACCGGCAAGCCGGAACGCGTGGTTCGTCTGTAGTAAGTGGTGCAGAGTTCCGCCTTTTTGGTCACCACAATTGCTGCTCCAGCTGCTGCTTGGCCCGTGAGCGTCGCCTCGGGCAGCGAATTGCTGGTGATGTCCGTCTTGGGGGACAGTGAATCCTCCGTGGATTTGCCCGCATCCGCATAGCCATTGGTCACTTGCTGCGGCGTTGTCTTGTAGCCCGAATCCATGCTCAGCTTCTCTATGGATATGGAGTCCATGCGATCGAGCGTGGAGTAGGAGGATTGTCGCTCCGTGCCCGAGTTCGAAACGCTGGGCAGCGCCGGCTGCTGCAGCGCTCGCTGCTCCAGCTGCTGTGTGTTGTGCTGCACCCACTCCGCCACGCGATTCAGTTGCTGGCGACGCAGCAGCACGCTCTCCTGATAGTCGATGGCGTCGCTCAACGAGCTCGAGTTCGCCGAGTGCTTGGGCGAGCCAGCAGCGGGCGCAGCAGCAACAGTTGCAGCAGCTGCAGCTGGATTGGGTGGTTCAGCTGCTGCACCACTGGCTTCCTCAGCCGGCAATGGCTTGCTCTCCAGTTGGCTCTTTTCAGTCTCTTTTGGGTCCACCTGCGGCTCCAGCACGGGCTGCAGCGCCACATTCTCGTGCGGCATGGCTGAGGCCTGCCAGGCCTCGACAGCAGCCGCCGCATTGCTCTCCTTGGACGTGATGATGTCCTTGCCATCGTTGAGCTCCTCGTCCAGCAGACGTTCGCGTCGCTTATAGATGACCGGCACATGCGTCTCAATCGACTCCAGATTGTCCAGCAAGATGTTGCTCTGGCCATTCTGCTGTATGCGCATGGCGCACAAACGTGGACCGCGATACTTCGGATTCTCCGCCTGAAATTTATGATAAATTTAGATTATGATAAGAAATATATTTCATTATAGCTCTACCTTGATCGTCTTGATGAGATTCCTGTTGAAGGTCTCAAACATCTTGGCGCCCTCGCAGCTGCTCGTCTTGTTGCTCCAGAGGCTCTGCACGCTGCCCGAGTTGGTCGACTTCAGCTGGCAGCTGGCAGCAGCAGCAGCAGCCGCTGGCTTCGCCGGCTGCGGCTCACACACATCCTCGGGCTTGGCCAGCTGCGTCATTGGCGGCTGCTCGCCCTCCAACAGATTCGGCTGGGATACGCCCGACAGCAGCGGCTTGCTGACCTCATCCTCCAGCTCTTCGCCAACCAATTTGTTGAGCAGCTGCAGAGCTGTGCCGCCGCCATCCACGAAACGTCGCTGACTCTGTCTCAGCTGTCCCAGATTGCTCGTCTCCAGCAGATACTTCTCGGCCGCATAGGCGCCCAGATGCGTGGTTGGATACATTAGAGTCGAGGCTGTTACGGCCGTACGCTCGCAGAGCCTATGATGCCCCAATATGGGATTGACCATGAGGTCATCCTTTTTGGCCGGCGTAAAGAGCTTGTCCATGTCATTCAGGTCGGAAACCGAGCTCTTTGTCTCCGATATAACCGAATCACTGGACTTGACCAGCTTCATCAAATACGGACTATTGGTCCTTGAAGGCGAATTCAAATTGCTGTGGCAGCGCAGACAGAGCTGAGTCAGCGGCTCAGTCAGGCTGCTGCCCGGGGCCAGAGTGTGGGGTGTCTGGGTGGCCACGGCATAGGAACGGGAGACATCTGCCAGCACGGTTAGATCCTGTTTGCTGCACTGGCACGTATCGCAGTGCTTCACATCGTTCAATTTCAGCTCATCCTCCAGAAACTTGGCCATAACTGTGGGCGAAATCATCTCTGGATCAGCATTGTTGTTGTTGTTGTTGTTGTTGTTGGTCTTGGCTTGACCATTGAGCGTTTGGCTGGAGCTAAATTTCGAGCTAAGCTTGTTGTTGTTGTTGTTGTTGTTGATTGTGTCCTTTGTGCTGCTGCTGCCATTATTATTGTTGTTGTTGTTGTTGTTGTTGTTATTCGCTGGCGTTGTTTGTGCATTGGCTGAGTTGCCATTAGTGGCGTCTATTTTTGGTGAGTCAGAGAGAGATAAACAAGCAGTTGAGTAGATATTCGGGTTATGATGTTTGTTGATGATAGTTGATGGAGTTATGTAAACAGATTTATTGTTGGCAATATTTGGCTAAAAAAATGTATTCGAAGTAGCTTATGGTATGCAGGTTCAAACTATTATGATTTTATTTGAGTAAAGTATTGCTAATGGTTCAGGATACCTTAGGCA
The DNA here is from genome assembly GCA_035045545.1 of Drosophila gaucha. Lineage (NCBI taxonomy): Eukaryota > Metazoa > Arthropoda > Insecta > Diptera > Drosophilidae > Drosophila > Drosophila gaucha. The sequence goes on along the minus strand of JAWNOY010000292.1, from coordinate 12,566,747 downwards.
ACTCTTAAGTGTTCCTCAATCTGTTTTCACTCACTTTCCATAGTCTGCATTCAAACTAGGTTTATAAAAGTACTTATGTTTGTCATAGGTAGAAGGAAGCATTGCTTTATATACTCTTGATTGGTCTCAAAAATAGATAGAAGAAGATTTTGCAACCCCCATTGAAACCTCATTTGAATTTTTGAAAATCGCATAGAAGAGCTATAAATGATAGAAAGCGCGTTGGTCTAGCAATCTTAGTATGTTTTTCTGCATCTCTTTTATTATCTCATATATATTATTGATGAGACCAGAAGCAGAAAGAAGATAGCTTTTGCCACCCTCATTGAGACCTCATTTGAATTCCTGAAAATCGCATAGAAGAGTGATAAACTATAAGTAGCGAGTTGATACAGAAATTTCCGTCTGTTTGTCTGCAACTCTATCATTACATCAGATAATAATGATGAGCATGAAAATCAGAAAGAAGAGACCTTTTGCCACCCTCATTTGAAATATTGAAAATCGCATAGAAGAGCGATAAATTATAAATAGCAAGTTGATCTAGGAATCTTAGTTTGCTTGTCTGTAACTCTTTTATTATCTCATATACAATTGATGAGCATCAACAGCAGAAAGAAGTAAGCTTTTCCGACCCTCATTGAAATCTCATTTGAATTCGTGAAAATCGCATAGAAGAGTGATAAATTATAAGTAGCGAGTTGAGACTAGCAGTCGTCGTCCGTTTGTCTGTAACTTTAACATTGTCTCATATACTCTTGATCTACATCAAAAGCACATGGAAAAAAGCGTTTTGATCCTCAATTGAGTCTAATTTGAATTCTTGAAAATCGCATAGAAGAGCGATAAATTATAAACAGCGAGTTGATCTAGCAATCTTAGTATGTTTGTCTATAAATCTATCATTGGCACATATACCATTAATGAGCATCAAAAGCAGAAACGTTTATTCGAACCTCATTTGAGCCCCATTTGAATTCATGAAAATCATATAGAAGAGCGATAACCATTTAACAACGAGTTTATCAAGGTATTTTCCTCTGTTTGTCTGTAGCTCCATTATTGTCTCTTATTGATAAGTATCAAAAACAGATAAAAGAAAGCTTTTTCAACGCTTTTTTGAGCTTCATTAAATTTTATGAAAATCGCATAGAAGAGCGATAATTAATTAGCAACAAGTTCATGTAGGTATTTCCGTCTGTAGATCGACATAACTATAACTTTACTATTGAAGAACAGTTGAAGTAGAGAAATGAAAGACCTTTTTGTCGACCCTCATTTGAGTCTCAATGAAAACATAACAGAGCCTCATACGAATTCATGAAAATCGCAGAGAAGAGCTTTCATAAATAAATACCAAGTTAGTCAAGCCATCTCTATCTGTATGATTGTAGCTTTATAGGTATAACTATCCTATTCATGCATCGAAAGCTGAAATAACAAAGCTTGTTTCGACCGTCATTTCAATGAATCGCATAGAAGACCATTAAATAATAAACAACGAGTTCATATAGCTATCTCCATCTGTTTATATTTAACTCTATCTTATATACTCTTTATAGAACAACTCTTTTTCGACACTTACTTAACAAAGGTAATAATAGAGCTTATTTGAGTTCATGAAAATCGCAGAGAAGGGCTTTAAATAATCTCTTTCTATCTCTTCGTCTATTTCTCTATAACTATAGATGTCTATCCTTCTATTTGTCTATTCGTTTAGAATGTGAGCCAGACTTAAATATAAAACTTAGTTTCTTTCTTACATTAAGTTTATTTTCACTCATTTCCATGAAATCAATTAAATCAATTACAGGTTTGAAGAGCTGGAATATTTCACTTAAACTTTTAAACTTTCAACACAAAATGAAGAAAAGCCTTTAGCAGTGGCTTACATAAATACACTCATGAATACCATGCGAATTTAATTACAAACTGAAAATTTGAATGCTATTCGAAAATTGTAATTAGTGAAATGTTTGTACAACAATATTGCTGCCAGCTATTCAATTTTCATACAACATGCATCAATTATTTCGAGTATTTCAATAATTTATTGGGCCAAAGTATTGCCAAAAAACTTGTAGCCATAAAATATGGCATAAATATGAAATATGAAATATGAAATATATGAAAATCAAACCAAAAACCAAATGAGCTGTAATTCAAACTAAAACAATAAACTAAGTGCAATAATAACGAACAAAGAGGTCATTTAATATTTACTATGAAAAATAAATGTAATAAATGGGCAAAATGTGAAATATTATGTGAAAAATTAAATTGAATGATGGCAGAATGTTGATCAAAATAAATAAATTAAATGTATATATATTCAAATATAATTTGCGGTCCAAAAAGAAGAGAAATAAAATTTCAATTAAATAAAGAGAATTAAGAGAAATTATAGAAAAGAAAAAAATCAAAATGGTCTACTAACACTTACCGAGACCCCGCATCGAGTACACCATGGCTGTGGGCGGAAAGGGGCATGGCGCTGGCGGGGGCGAGTCCGAGACCGGAAGCACTTTATAGGAAGCTGTGGTGGCCACGCCCACACCACTATTGCTGCACTCCGAATCCGAATGCGAATTGGTCTCCAGCCGCATATAGGCCGAAACTTTCGACTGAATGTCGATTGGCAGCTAAAGCAAATATCGAATTATAAAGCTTTTCAGATTGAGTCTAGCCCACAACTCACCGAGGACACCTTTTGGGGCACAAAACTGTCCGGCTTGCACTGCAGCAATTGTATGGCAAGACTAATGTCGGCCTTGTAGCGTTCCTAAAAAGAGTGAGAGAGAAAGGTAATGTGTGTGAGTGAAAGAGAAACAGACAATATACCAAGATAAGAGCGTAACAGGAAGTTACGTGTGTGTGTGTGTGTGTGTTCCCCTTTTGACACTTTTCGTATGCAAATGTCAAATATGTTTGCCGTTGCTTTTTTTTGTTGGTTCCGTCTCCCTCCTAAGTCCCTACTCTGCTCAGTTTCCCAGGCCATTTCCCGTTCGCATCCATTGCTCAGCTTCTTAACACATTGTTAAACAAACTTTTTGCTGTTGCTTTTGTGTTTCGGTGTCAGCGACAGCCTCCAAAAGTTTCTCCCTCTCTCTCTCTGTCTCTTTCTTTGTCAGCCCCTCTCGCTCTCGCTTTTGTTTTTGTGGCTTACACCAAACTTTAGATGGTTCTTAAATTTTACAAATGCGCTGCACTCGAACTTGTTAAACAACAGCAACTTTAGCGAGCAGCAAGCGCAGTTAGCAGGCAAATGGCAATAGTAACAGTGTTGAACAACGATATACCACGCATTTCCATACATAAGCTCACTAACTACTGAAGCTTATAAAGTTTTAAGCTACTTTCGCATTTCTTTTCAGCTTTGCTTTAAAGCTCAACTATATATTATATATTATATTCACTCAATTCACTTATTTAATATATTAATAACTAATTTTAAAGCTTTACTCAACACTAATAATAACATAAAAATATATACTTATTATATAATATTATAGAATGTTATTCCTTTAAGCTTTTCTCTTCTTATTAAAAGCATTTACGAAAATATATAAAAAAAATGTTTTTTGTTCGTTTTCCAACACTAATATTGAAAGTATCAATAGTCATATTTTTAAAAATTCTTCGTTAAAAGTTTTTCAACACTAAAATTCAAAATATTTATAAAAATATTTTGAAAACATTCTACAAAACGTTACTCAACACTAATGCGAACCATGTAAGCTGCCCATCAGAACTTATTCTCAGCTTAATTTTACAGCTCATCTATTTGTATATTTTAATTATTTTCTTCACTTAACTAATTTTTGTATATATTGATAATAAAAAAGTCTTATTAAGTCGTTGCTCAACACTAATATTAATAATATTATATAAAATACCCATGCAGATTTTATTTCCAATTTAGCTTTACAACTTATTCATCTCATTGTACACCTTACTGCTTTTTTATATACTATAGAAAGTTATTTTTTTTGCGCATTACTCAACACTATTACTATCCACACACTTTCACAGGGTATCATTGTACAGTATCAGTCAACTGCATTGCTCTGACCTACATAACATTTCTACAAGCAACAACAACAACAACAACAAGAGCAACGTTGCAGAGACAAAAAGCGTTGAGGCATTTTCGCACCGCGTTTACCAACACTTACACGCCACGTCACACTGCCATTTCGAGTTGCTTTCTTTATTTCGCTTTCCTTTCTCTTTTTTTGCATTTCTTGTGCTCGCTTCAGTTTTCCCGTGCATTTTCACGCCGCATAGCTGCAAAATGCCGCCGCTTGCATTTTATGCGCCTCATTTTTACTCCATTTTTCCATTTATGTGCCTCGAACTAAATTTTTTTTTTTCGTTTTTTTCAGTCATTTATCCTGGCATTTTTTGTTGTACTCTTTTTGTGCTCGCTTGCAGCGATTTCTGTTGGGCATAAAAAACTGCAACGAAATAAACTCCAGTATGGCATAGTGTCATTTGCAGTAATGGGCATGGCATGCCAATATATATACATATATCAATTTGAAGGGTATAGCAAGTGCCATTATATAAAGGTATATATACATATAAATATATATGTATAGCGTGAGCTTAAAGGCCAGCCAAATTAGCTGCTATAATTGAAAGCTGATTGACAGCGCACGATAGGAAAGCTATTTTAATGCCAATGGCTGCCAGCGATTCAGATTTTAACAATTGAAATAAATCTCAATCGAAATTTATTGAATTTATTCACGTAATATAATCAAATTTATGCCAATCAACTGGTTACATTCGATAAGGTGCTGTGTTTTTCTGTATAGCTGTGAGCGAAAAAGAGAATTTTTCAATTATTTGTGGGCAGGGAGTTAACAGAGAACAGTTGAGAAATTTTTGTGAATTTTTATTAAAAATAGTTTTACATATTTATAATGTTTTAAAAGTAAATATTTTTATTAAAATCAGCATATTTATATGATTGTTTCAATAAATAAAGTTAATATTCAAATGTTGTCAGACAGCAACAGCAATATTAACAGCAAAGGCTAAAGTCTCTGTTAAAGCTGGTTAGCTGTTTACCAAATATAGTTTACAATGTAATCTAACAGTATTCTGTTAAACTTGAACTATTGTATTATGTTAAGCTGATAGTCTGTTAAAAACAAGGTTCAACTAACATTAATAGCGCTGTAAAAGGCTTAACAGAGTGTTAAGTCCTGTTTCTATGAAAGTCCTTTTATTAACATAAGCACTACTGTTAATTAACACTATAACGAAATGTTATTTAAAAACTGATAATGGTGCCTTATGATCTGAGATGGCGGCATTCCAGAGATAGACATTCGGGATAGAAGGGTCTAGTCTCTAGTGAACTAATTATTGCAAAATACACTTAAGGTATTTAAATGCAAGAGTTCATCAAAATAAATTAGTAGGAAAACATAAATATATGCTTATTAGAAGAATAGGAAAGCTGGCTTTTGTTTCTTGAGTTCACAAAGTGACTTTTGAACCTATTTGGAAAACATCATATACAAATTTTTGTGTTTACTATATAGGGTGTGTACTCTATCCAGACACGCCTCAGCATTCATATACATATATATCTCTAGCTATAGATCTACTCATAAAATATAATTTGCTGACTAAAAATAGCGTGTTTTAGAGTTTTCCAAAAGGATGATAGATAAAAAAGATTAAATTCAGATGTTGTATCTTTGAATTCACTTTCGATGAACTTTAAGAAATTGTTTTTAAATTTATATGTAAAATTAAAAAAGTCAGATACTTTACGAAACATTAACGTAAGGTTTCTTTGACTTTGTTAATTTTACATATTAATTAAAAAAAAATGTCTTAAAGTTTAACGAAAGTGAAGAAAACGAGAGGATAGCACGTTTAATACTAGTATTATTGATAAGTCAAGGAATTAACATATTCGTTGACTAACATGCCGCTGTTAATTTAATATTATTTAACGTTTTGACAGCGTATTGCTTATGTTACTAACAGTATGTTATCTAACATTGCTTTAAGCTAAGCTTATATCATTCAACTTGACTTTAACATGACCTGTAGTAACATTTTGTAACATATATTTACATTCCAGTTCAAGCCCTAAACAATTTACCTTAACACTTGCACTTAAATTTGACTGCCTAAACCAACCTGCTGCAATGCTATATTACATACATATGTGTATGTAATATAATCCCCAAAGTGCAGTTGGCAGCTACTGCTACTCTATGCCACGTTCACTTTATGGCCGCAAATCTTTGGGCGGGCCTTGAATGTGAGAATTTACCGCTATGCTGCAGCGAGCCGGGCAGCTGCCATCAATCCACATTGAGGCTCAATAACATTGAACGACGCTTGGCGCATGATGCAAATAAATTGTTCAACTTTACGTCCTTTAATGAAGTGGACGAGCTCAACCTCTCGGCCACGCCCCCTCCACTGCCTGCTCGAGCTGCACAAATTCTTCTGGTCCTTTGGACAAGTGAGCTAAATTTAAAACGTGCTGCGGACTTTGCCAACGAATTGGATCGGTTTTAATTAAACGAAACGCTGTAGCGCAAAGCGGGGGAGGGGACCTTAACCCGCCCGCATATATGTGTGCTGCAAGTGCATATTTAACAGCGTGTGATTGTGTGTGTGTGTGTGTGTGTGTGTGCACATGGTCAAGTAATATGGATAATTGATTCATTAGCGCGTGTTGCGCATTGTATTGCATTTCATTTGAATAACAGAATCCCCTGCAGCTGTTGGCATTTAAAAGACTTTTCTAATCAAACATCATCAATAGCACATTGATTGCTATGCAAAAGAGAGACAGAGAGAGAGAGAGAGAGAGAGAAAGAGAGGGGTAGAGAAGTGAAAGCTTCTGCTTTGCATGTGGCCAAAAGTGCAAACAAAAAGCTTAAGGGTTTTGCACATTCATCGGCCGCAGGTTTGATTGCCTTTTGTGCCGATTCCAGCTCTTCCTCTCTCCCTCTCTCTTTCTGTTTTTTATTTTCCTCTGCTTTTTCCACGTTTTTCCAGTCCAACACGATTGCTGTGCAATTTCACGCTTGTTTGCTGACCGACGACCAACTGACCGCAAGCAAAACGGGGAACCACATTCGACTGCTGCGAATGAAGCTAAGGGCAAGGGGTTTGGGGCTAGCTGGGGCGTAGATAGGGGGTAGTTGGTGAGGGGTGCGTTTCGCTAGAAGTTCGCTAATAGAAATGTTGACACGCTACGCGAGGTTTATGTCGTGTATATTGCGATCAGGGCAATAAAAATTAAAGGTGCGAGAATAAAAGCTGTTAAGACAGATAAAAGATGACTATATCATAAATATTAAAATATTCTCCTATATATAGTGAATTTGCATGATATATTTTAGCTAGCAATTTCGGATTGACTATTTCTATATCTATATCTATTTAAATACATATAAATATTTCATTTAAGAAAGATTTCGAGCAGAAAACTAATATTATAAATATTCAATGAAAATATCTTGAAATTCAAAATCAAAAATATGACTCAATCTGAAATATTGGTTTCAATCGATAGTTGGAGACTATATAATAGAGCTCCTGTATCAAGTTTAAGTTTTATGAATATGCAACTATAAAAACAAAAAGTATGCAGTTCCCAATAAGTTAGTTTTTAAAAACAGAACAGAGCTACTTTGCATATAAAATTTGTAAAAGAAAGAAAGAGATGAAAAATATGAACAATATTCCGCAAGCTTCATTAATAGCAGTCAGATAAGTTTACTATATATGTGAGCTATTTTTTATATCTCCGTTATAAATATTAATTAAGATTAACACTAAATGAGGTTTCCTCAGCATTATCTTCTGCTTTCAACTTGTTCGGCTTTGACTTAAGCATTTTTTTTTCTTAACAACTTTTACGATTCTTACGACATTTTTTCGACTCTTACGATTCTTACGACATTTCTTCGACTCTTACGATTCTTACGACTCTTACGACTCTTACGACTCTTACGACTCTTACGACTTTTACGACTTTTAAGAATCTTAAGACTCTTACGACTTTTACGACTCTTACGACTCTTACGACTCTTGCGATTCTTACGACTCTTACGACTCTAACAATTATTACGATTCTTACGACTCATACGACTCTTACGACTTTTACGACTTTTACGACTCATACGACTCTTACGACTTTTACGACTTTTACGACTCTTACGACGCTTACGATTCTTACGACGCTTATGACTCTTACGACGCTTACGACTCTTACGACTCTTACGACTTTTACGACTCTTACGACTTTTAAGAATCTTAAGACTCTTTCGACTTTTACGACTCTTACGACTTTTACGACTCTTACGACTCTTACGACTCTTCCGACATTTACGACTCTTACGACTCTTACGACTCTTGCGATTCTTACGACTCTTACGACTCTAAGACGCTATTGATAATCCTCCACTGCACTTCTTCTTTGTATGTAACTCTGTGTTATGGCGTTGCCACCTTGTCATGCTACTACTCTTCGTTACATATATATGTACATATATATATAAAATTATTCATATTTTAAATCTCTTTCTTATATATACACACAATACACATATAATATTAATTATAATAACATTTCTCAATCATTTTCCAACACTTAAATCCTCCTATTTTCTGCCCGCATAAACCAAGGTAAACTTAAGCTTTGAATTGAGTTTACATTAAATTCACGTGACATTTGAATTTATATAGATTGTCGCGACATGGCCTACATATTTTCTATGTATGTGTGTGTGTGTACATACGGTCTAACTGGCATTGCATGTGCGCAATGCCATAGGATTTCGCCCATTCCTTAAACATGGGCGCACATTAAGTATGCGTAATATTTTGAGCTAATTAACATTTTTTTTGATGTCCATTTACGTGGCTAAAGCCCTTTAAAGGCCACTCAACCGCAAAATCAAAACCGCAAATGCCAACTAAATCATGAGAAAATTAATTTTGCAGCGACAACAAAAGCAACAACAACAACAAAAGCAACAAAAGCAATTGCATAGCAAATTAAGTTATGCTTGAGCAAGGGATGCAGCTGCGGGCGTTCGAGAGGGAGTGGGACGGGGACTACTATCTGAATCTAATTAGTCGCTCAAAAGCTTTGCCACAGCACAGTAAAGTGAATCTGCATATCATTTATATGGCTGGACATCGGCGTAGCTCAGGTAGGCAATGCTCTAGGCACTGCAAATTGTTGAGTCAACAAAATGGTCGACATTATTGTTTAACTGATGCATTTGATTAACTGATTTATAAGCCACTGGGAGATAGAAAGAGACAGAGGACACTCGCTTTAATCTCTATTCAAAAGCTCTTATGTGGCACACATCAAATTTGTTGTGCGTGTGCTGGTCAAATTGCCAACTGACACATAAAACATGAAGATGAGGAAGCAGACTAACAAGGACAACAATGTGTGAGAGCAGGCAATACACTAAGCGGTGCTCAGATCTGGCCAAAATTAGCATAAGCATAAACATTAACGAGTGTTTAGGGCTGTGTGTGTGTGTGTGTGTGTGTAGGCCAAGTCAAATATACGCCAGTGCATTAAATACACAAAATTGCGCATACATATGTAAGGATAACAGAAACTAACCCAAGCTCAAGCTAAATACATAGCACTACATATAGAGCTTTCCCATTCGGCTGTTATCCGATCGACACATACCAATATTTTGGCTGTCTCTGTGTGTGTGTGTGTGAGTGCTGTTTCGACAGCCATCACAAAAGTCATATGTACTGCAGGCCCTTGTTGTGTATTCATGCAGGATACTCACACACACACACACACACACACACACACACACACACAGAAGAGGGGAGGCCATTGTCTAATGCCGAAAGCAAATAAAAATGGGCCAGGCGACAGATGTGAATGGGTTTTGAGCTGGGCAAAACGCTTGTGCGTAGAAAATTTACAATTTACATTTTTATTTCACAACAGCAACAAATATGCGACACATGGCCATCGGGGTTATAAGTCAGAGGCAAAAAGAAATTCTGGAAAATTATAAAAACTAGGCAAACATTAACAAACAGCTAAAAAATGAAGCTGGTTTCTATTTTTAATTTAAAGAACATATGGAGAAGTTCTCTTTCACAATTTTCAATTTTTAATTTTTAATTTAAAGAACAGCTGGAGAAGGTCTCTTAAAATTCCTTAAGGTTTGTAGTAGTTTTGTAAATTTATTAAAATTTATGAAAGGCACAGTCAAGGCTCTATTTTGCCTCTATTTTAGCTTAAACTGAGAGAGGCATTTCTAAAGCTCTTTGTTTGCTTTTATCATATGGTAAGATTTATTTATTTATTTATATTTATATTTATATTTCTTGTACTAACAAATTGTCTCGTCTCAAAGATGAGAAAGCTTCAGCCTCAGCAAATCAATTCTCCATGAACTGTTATGCATGTGCTTTGGTCTCTAGGCACAGTTTTCCGCTTCTCAGACTTTTTTCCAATTCTCAGACTTTATAGATACTAAAGCAGTTTGTAATATATAATAAAGTAAGACTGTTAAAATCTGAATACCCTTTCGGAAAATCATTAGCTGATTTTATATCTATATCCTGTTAGATAGTTAAATAATAATTTTCAATAATTATACTTTAAAAATATTTGAAGAAAATAATTGTAATACATATCGAATTTAAATTAAATAGGAAAATAATTTTTTTTATTTTTTGATTGTTTTCTTTTATGTGCATTTTTTCTGTATGACATCAAACAAAAATTGATTATAGGGGGTTCGAACCCTATCTATGATAACTTGAAGAACAACGCATATTGGTTTACAGAGGTTACAACAACAACAAAAATAATAAAAAAAATTTAATGAATTTAAAATGTATAACAATTTTAAATATTTTTTAGTGTGAATCCTATATTTCAAGATCACAAAGAAAACTTGAAAAATTATTACTATATTTTTTTTAAATATTTTGAAGAAATAATTGCATATATAAATATCAAATATAATAGATATTTTGTAATAATTATTTAATATATTTAAAAATGTATAAAAATTTGTAATATTTTTTAGATGTTTTTTAGGATTCTCATCCAATGTTTCATCATCACAAAGAAAAACATGAAAAATTATTACTATCTTTTTCAGTCGACCCCCGCTAAATCGAATACCTCAATTATTCGTAAAAATGCTGTCCACTTGAAAAAATTCGTTCGATTCCTGTTCGATAAATCGAATTCCTGTATAATTTTAAAAAAAATGTGTCCCCTTCTTATTTCAAATTATTCGGATTCGATTCTATATTAAATTTGATTGATAATAAATAAAAAATCAATTTGTATAAGAAATTAAATTAAATTAAATTTTATCTCAGCATCACAAAGTAAACTTAAATTTATTATTATTTTATCTTCATCATATGATATATATTTAAAATTTATATTTTATTTTAGTTTTAATTTCCTCTTTTAAGTAGTACTTGAAGCTGGACTAGGCAGAATACAAATTTCAAATTTTTAAGAGAAAATAAATTCTTATTCCACTTCTTTGAATCAATAACTTGTGGTGATTATTTAGGATTATTTTACTTATGATTTTCATTACTTTGCTGAGCCACAAAGAGAGATCTCTTTAAAATTTACCTTATTTTATGCCTACATTTATGTATTATATTCGAAGCAACATTTCATATCTTCAGCTCATGTGGTAAAATATTGTTTATATTTAACGATTTGTTTTGAATTCAAATTATAATAGCTGTATTTGATGTTTATGTTAGTGTGTAGCTTAAAGGACTTTATGTGACAGGCATTTCCATAAACCAAAACATGGCCATTGCCAGCTGTGTTTGTGTTTGTTTGGGGTAAGCAATGCATGCCAAAGCGAAACTAAAGCCAAATCATTGAAACTTCTTCCATGGCGCATCATTTATTCATCACGCACATTCAGAATGAAAGCCGGGCAATGCTCATATATTATATACCCTCCTCCTACTCCTACTCCTACGTATGCCCATTGTGCGAGTCGGTCAATCATGAAAATGGTCATAAATATACTTGCTATATGTGGTTGTTGTTGCTGTTGTTGTAGTGCTTATGGGGGCTGTTTTCAGTTCGATATCAGAGTTCAGGGTACGAATGTCTAAAGTGCGGAAGTTTTTTCATCTTTTATTTCGGTTATTTCTTGCCACCCCAATGTATGTGTGTCCTTCTGATTTATTTAAGTTTTCTTTTTTATTTGGGGGTTTATCTTTGAGGCTTGGCCACAGAATGTCAAGCTGCAAAAAAGCTGTGAATAAAATGTTTGTGCTGCCAACATTTTAGACTCGCTTTGCATGCGCTTAATTATTTAAAAAGTCTTTGCAAAATTGTTTACCCAAGGTCTGAGACAATCGATTGCTGAATTGTAAATCAGAACCAGGAGAAGAGGGCAGAGGCTGTCTCAGCTAAAACGTGTGGTTTATACTCGAGCTAATTGATATATTTTAGGATTTAGGTCAAATTTAATTAAAACATTAAGATAATTCAAAGTAACCGAAGATAAAATACCCTGTACAACAGTTGGCTGAGGTATATTTAGAAGAACTTTACAACTGGCATGTGGTTTATTAAATTTGATTAAAATATCAAGTTGTTTAAAATAACCGAATATAAAATACCCTGTACAACAGTTGACTGCGGCCTACATAGAACATCTTAATAGTTGGCATATAGTTTATACTCAAGTTAATTTATGTAGTTTTTAGATTTAGATCAATTTTGATTTAAATATCAAGTTGTTTAAAGTAACCAAAGATAAAATACCCTGTACAACATATAACATTTGATCGAAGCTTACATAGAAGAGCTTTAAAAATAGGTATTTGTTCTTTTCGACTAATATGTTTTAGTCATATGGTGTTGGGATAATATTTTGCTCCTACTATAGTCATGATAAGCCATAAAATACCCTGTACTGTATAGAACAGCTGAATAATGTGTATATATACATAAATCTTATTTAGCTTAAAGATTACGCCCACTCAAGCTGCATTCCAGCGAAGATAAAATACCCTGGCAAATTATTTAGAAAATATAAAGATAATTGAAGATTAAATAGCCTAGAAAACCTATACCAGATAATGAAAACTTATAACAGCTGAATGATGTGTACCAATTAATCTTATATATGTAGCTTAAGCTATATGCTAATTGGAGACGAAATATAGCGGCCCTAGAAAATATAAAATTAATCGAAGATCACGTACCTAGAAAAAATTTAAGCAATAATAATAATAATATGAAATACATTACATTCAACTCTTTATCGAAGATGAAATACTCCTGAAAATATAATAATTATGAAATATGAAATACCCTAGAAAACATATAACAGTTGATTATAACTGCTGACTGATGTATACATATGTGTATGACAGGTAATAAAAACTTTTAAGAGCTAATCGAAGATGAAATACCCTAGAAAATATAATAATAATCAAAGATGAAATTCCTTGAAGATATAAAATAGACGTTCATAACACATAAAATACATATTTCGAGATGATTCTTCGTTCAATTATAAGTTTCATGATACGATTAGATCTTCAGAAATCTCAAGAATGGAAAAGGATATCTGAGAAAATCATCTATTTTCGCATTAATTTTCATTTATAATGCTAACGAGGAAATCTTTGTCTCTACCAGCTCAAATAGTACAATTACTCTTAACTTAAATCCACATAAATTGTAGTCTATAAATTTTCTTTATTCTCAAGTTCGATTCCTCATTTGAGGCCCAACAATTTGTTAACATTATTTGTTTGCTCGCACGCGCTCGTTTTGTTTACAGTGTGTAAATAGAAAATAAATGGGGCCATCTAAATTTTATCGCGAAAAGCGGCAACAAAAAATAAAGGAAAACGAAGGAAATTCAGTTCCAGTTCCAGTTTCTTCACCTGTCAGTTTCGCTGCCTTTTCGCCAATGCCATTTTCTTGGCCCAAAGCAGATGTAATTATTTTTAATGAGCACCAGCAGAAATTACACATCAAACATGTTACGGGGGGCGGAAAACTGGTTTACGGCTCGAATGCACACGTGTGTGTATATGTGGGTCGAGGTGGTTTTTCGTCTGGACCGAACTTTCTTAAAGCCAAACAAATTACAATTTTTAATGTTGACCAAAACAACAAAATGGAATAAAAAATACACGACTCGAACGGAAAGCAACAAAATGACTTCATAAAATACCTTAAGGGCGACAAAAGAAAAACAAACCAAAACTTGAACAATTTAAGCACAAACAGATACATGTGGGTGTGTATGAGTGTGCATGTTTTTGTCAGCGTATGCGTGCGCACTAATTTAAGTCTTGTGTTTTAATTAAAAAGGGACAATATATTTGCATGAAAGCGCAGCTGACAGCAGGTCATAAGGCAGCGCAGGACAACAGAGCAACAGCAACAGCAGCCCGAAGCCCCAGGAGCAGAGCAATCAGGCACACACATAGCATACATGTTTGTGTGTGAGTGGTCAAAATCACAAAAAATTAAAATGGACGGATCGATAAAAAAATAAAAGCAGATTTTCATAAAAATGCGCTTCAATCAAATAGGACGCTGGGCAGAACACAGCCCGAGTAGGGGGCGTCACGTTGCGTAAGCGAAACGTGCGGCAGTTGTACAGGACGCAATCACTATGATGCCTGGCGATGAATCAGGCAGCCAGTTGGCGCCAAATGCCAAAACAATGCAAGCCAACGAACCAGCAACAACAAATTTATGATTAACAACAACAAGCAGCTGGCAAGGACACCCTGCTGCAGGGTAGGGGTAGTCACATGTAACGAAAATCAAGCGATTACTTCGCAGTAATTACGAAGGCGCATACGCAATGTAACAAACAACGAAAACATGGTCAGGCAGAGGCAGGGGTAGGGGGAGCTTGAGGGATGGAGTAGGGGCTTGGGTTAACTTAACATTTGATTTTTAGTCGAAGCGGGGGAGGGCACTGAAATAAATTTATTTGCGTGTCAGGCTAAAATGCGAAGCATGGAAACAATAAAATAAAGGGAACAAGTAAGAACGTTGCAGTCGGGCGCAAACGACTGCGTGATACTCTGTTCCCTTAAGTGCGTGTAAAAGCAATTTTCTTTGACTTGAAACTGTCACGCCCCCAAGAGGCTTATGGCAATAATATTTAATCAATCTTAGGAGGGAGAACAGTAATTGATTTCATATTATTTTGCTATATTTGTCTAGGGGTGAGATGCACAAGTATTTATTCCAAATCACAATGCTTAGATGGCAATATTGGCGAAAATAGAAGCATTTCTGCCGGAAAAGATATGGTAATTCCCGATTTACCACGGGTCAACAAGGAGGTCTACAGTAAGTTTCTTGCCAAATTTGGAAGCTCTAGCTTTAAGTCTGTAGTTGGTCAAGCTTAATACGATATGACATGCCCTTAATGGGCGTACCATATACACGAGTATATATTCCAATTCCAAAAATAACACTATTTGAGTAAAAGATATAGTAATTCCCGATTCGAAACGCCTCCAGTGGGCGTATCTAAAATATTTCGACAAAAACACATTAGAATTAAATTAAATAACAATAACATTTGTTCAATAACAGTTAAATCAAAGTAAATGAGATCTGTAAACTAGTCATGAAGCCCTGGGTTCAAACCCCATTGGGTTTTTACAAAAAAAAAATAATATCAAAATATTTTGACATCTCTCACTCAGTTCAAATAGGATATTCGTTTAGCAAAGTTTGGGGCCGGGTGTGGCCTAGTGGGCTAGGCATTAGGCCTAGCAATTCAGAACAAACACACCCGGTTCGAATTCAGGACACACATCGGACAAATGCTGCGTGTTGAATTAAAATTTGAAGTGAAGTTTAAATTTGAAGTGAAGATTAAATTTGAAGTGAAGATTAAATTTGAAGTGAACTTTAAATTTGAGGTGAAGTTTATAGTAAATCGGATATCGTGCTCTTTGAAATGTTTGATTTGTTTAAAGAGAAGTCGTCGATGAATTTTTTTCCAAAACAAAATATGGTTTGTTGTGCCCACGAATATAAAAAAATCAAGAAGCAGTTCTTGCTAAAAAAAACGACTTTATTTAATCAACTATTATATCAGTAGAGGGGATCGACAGTAATCTAACTGCAAAATTTGGTTATCCCATCCTTAAAGCAGTCGAAGATATAGTTTTTTCTCCATTTTACCCGAGTGTATGTTCCAAATTTCAAGTCTCTAGTTTTAAAGTTGTTCAAATATTATGCGTTAATACAGACGGACGGACGGCAAGATGCACATTGCACAAAATCAATATACTCTTTTTCCCTTCGGGAACAGAGTATAAAAACCAGCATAAGTGTGTGTGTGCGTGAGTGTGTGTGCGTGAGTGTGTGTGCGTGCGTGTGCTGCAATTAGTGTAAAGTGTTGTTGTTGTTGCTGGCAACGCTAAAAGGATGGGATTAGCTAATAACTTATGTAAATGCAGCTGCTGGCGCAAAGAAAAGCTGGAAAATCAGTGAAAAGTGGAGGCCAAAGGTTGCCAATAAATCGAATGGAAAATCGAGGCAGAAGCAGCATGTTCTGAATAAATGAGTGAATTAAGTTAAGACATGCAAAGCACTTTGGCCTCTGATTGAATGAATGAAAAGAAAAAACAACAACTAAATGTAAATAAATTAATTTATATATATTTATTTGCGCTGATTGATTGATTGATGGAAGATCAATGTATGGCTTAAGGCTTGAAGAGCTGGGAAATTGTATTTTACATAATAGTTAACTTTTTCTTTAAGCTGAGTGCATTTTATGAAAATTGCCTTTGAAAAACTGAAAAATGTAGAGAAAAACTTTTCCAAGGATTTGCTGCATTTTCCAAATTTTTATTTAAGTTGCTTCAAGCTTCAATATTCTCACTACATTTTTGAAAAAATTAGCTAAGTAGTTAAGGGAATTCCGTTTTTTTTTCAAATATTATCAAATACTTAGTTTAAGCAACGTCCGATTATCCCATTCTACAGATAGGTATACTATATTTTCATAATCTTTAATAACTTTCCACTTCTGTTGACTCTTTATTCTTTTACTTTTACCAAGCATATTATCATATACTGTATTCATATATCATAGCTAATGATATGTATATTAATTACATAATGTTCTCATGAAAATTTCCATCGAAAAACTGGAAAGCTTATAGAAAAACCTTTTCCAAAGATTCGCGGAAATTTTCATTTAATTTGCTTCAAGCTTCAATATTCTCTCTACATATATGAAAAAATATTCCTAAAAGTTGGAGGAGTTTCGTTTTTTCTCAAGTACTATCAAAGAACTAGTCCCATTCCATAGATTAGTATACTATATTTCCATAATCTTTCATAGCTTTCCACTTAAACTTTTGTGATCTGTTGACTCCCTATTCTTTTACTTATTCCAAGCACATCATGCTATATTATATACATATATATATCATATCTCATCTCTTTCATCCCTTTGCTCTTCCATATTTATCTCCCCTGACGCCTTTTGCTCTAGTTATTTGATATTTATTTCAATTTTATTTATTTAGACAACAACGCAGCAGCAGCAAATGTTGGCAATACAGCAAAAAGCATTAAGAGCAGGGCCACAAAAACTACAGCAACCACAACAACAGCAACTATTGGCAACACTTGCGCCACCAAATGCGTTGCCAAAAGGGCAATTTTTTTCGGGGGTTGGGCCGCCGCCCTTGCCTTAGAAAAGTTGAAAGCTGCCACCCACAAACGAAATGTTTTGAAAGCCAGCTGCTGCAAGGGCTGCAAAAGTGGGAGCAAATGGGGGCGTGGCTGGCTGTCTGTGTATGTGTGTATTGCTGAAAGGCCAACTAAAGGTGTTGCAAATGTGAGTTTGCCAACTACTTTAAGTGCACGCCAAACTATTTGCCAAAGCATTTTGTATATCAGTTGTTATGGCTGCTGTGTGTGTATGTGTGTGTGTGTGTGTGTGTGAAGATCGAACAAAGTTGTTTTTTCGTTGCTCACAAACTGCAAGGCAAAGTGATAATGTGCACAAAGTAAAAGTAGCTGCAACAGGACAACAAACCAGCTGTAAGGCTTTTACACTAAACAACAAAGTTAAGCCGTGCAGCAGCAGCACCAGCCTTGAGAAGTTTTATGGCAAAAGCAGCAACAGTCAAGTATTACAAAATGTTGCACTATTCGCACGTGCAACACGGCTTATGCACAATGTGCACAATTTTTTAGGTCGAGTAACTCTATGCTCCCGATTGGGCTGCCAAATACGCATAAATATGAAAAAGCTGAAACAAATGAACGTAAAAAACGTAGCACTAAAACGAATCCAGAGAGGGCCAACATTTTTTCTTAAATTTAATAGACTTTTCAGAGTCGTTCCATCCGTTTTTCAAACATAACTTGGTCAAAACTAAATCGATTTTTGAAACTGTTTTCTTTATATCTTAAGCTCTTTATAGGTTATACATTTAAATTATATACAGATTTGACAAAAAAAAATTTTTTTGGAAATATTTTAGAAAAATATCATGTACTCCCCCTTGCTTATTTAGTAAAAATAAAACTTTTTCTATAAACATCTTGATCTTGTATTTTTAATTGGCCATGGAAGCTAAAATTTGCATTAAAAGTAATGTGAAATATGATTTTGAGGGGGTCAAATTTTTGGTTAAATTTCATGTCAAAATTCATTAAAATTTTAACATGTAAAATTTAAGATTAAGTCTCTTGCATTTTACTTAAATGTCATAAAAACGTGTTCATACTTGGCCGATTTTGCTGATTCAGACCATATTATTTGTAGTTTAAACTCTGTATTAATTCTACACTTAAACTATAATCAGATTTGCAAAAATGAAATTTTTGAAATTTTTTTGAAAAATTGTTTTTAAACTTAAATCTTGACCTTATATTTTTTATCGATATTAATTGTTAAAATTAATATAAAAAGTAATGCTTAAAGTCGGAGGTGGTCAAATTTTTAGTCAAATTTCATATTGAAAGTCACAAAAAATGTAGCATGATTTGTTATTTCTTAAGACCCTATTCATCTACTAAAAACTTTATAACTTTTTTTAACTAATTTTCATGATATAGAACTTAATTGACTTTACATTTAAATTTTATTCAAATACGATATATCAATAATTTAGAAATTTTCATCTACTCCCCGTTGTATATTTCCAAATAAAATTGTTTTTCACTTACTATGTTGACCATTCAAAATACACTCTTAATTGGTTCTAGCTGTCGATATAATCAAGAAAGGCCAGAAAAGCAAATACTAAATTTTTCTGTGAAAATTCAGGAGGTAACAAAAAATATTTCCAATACCTTCTTCAGGCTCTGCTAAACTTTAAACATAGCTGTAGCAAAGTTGAGCTGATTTTCTTGATCGCCAGCGTTTTCTTTATAGCTAGTGCTAAACTAGTACCAAACTTTATTAGTTTTCTTCACGCCGAACTTTAGTTCAAGGATTTCTGTGCCAATTTTCACCGAAAAAAAAGTTCTAATAAGTCAAAGAGCAGCAAGATTACGGAACGTTGAATGGTAGAAAGAGCTGCAAGTTTGCGTTACAAATGGCACTTAAAGCCGGAATGCCGTCGCCAACACTCAGCATGGACAACGGCGAACGAATATGGTGGCACTCAGCGTGGACACTGGGCGGGTTAGGGTTTCGCTCTTCGAGTGGCGCTTAAGATTGATTTATGTAAATGATTTGCCATACTTTGCGTTACATAATAAATAGAACGAGAGGCGGAGGGTGCGGCAACAAGCGCGGCTTGGTAAACGTGCTGAACGTGAAACGTGAATAGAGGAAAATAAAAAACACTGCCAGGAAACTAATAAAACAAGTAGACTAGTTCGACTTGAGTGTGAATGACTAGAGGATACCCTGTGCAGGTAGCGACAAACAGGAACTTTATTTTTGCTGTCTGTAACATTCACAAGCTACACTTATATACCCATTATCTCATGCACTTTCGATGTGTCCAGGGTATATAAAGTAAAAGACAACAAAAAAAAGAAAGGAACGTTGCGATGGAAACGATATGACGAACGGACTGCTGCATTTGCTTAGCTGCCAGGCTGTTCGGTTCTGCCTGACTGACGTTGGATTTTTGCATGCGACTTAAATCCAGCCAACGCGAGCGACAGAGACAGATAGAGGGAAAAGTTGAGAAAAAGACAAAGCGGAAGAAGCAGACAAATGATATATTGCTGATTTGCGTGGCTGACGTGTTGTTACTCTCAAGCAATTCAATGTGCATATATCAAGTGCAGAGAAATATATATTCGAACCGATACGACCGAGCACTAGCATATATGCAAAAATATTGCGCATACGCCGCGTTGAGCTTGACAAATGGCCCACAGAGCTGTCGGGGTTAAATGCGCGTAACATTTTCTTAACCCTGTTCACACTTGATTTAAGTAAGCGCATTACAACAACAACAATTTTGTTACGCATATTGCAAATTAGAAAGCTGTCGGCCAATGGCGCGCGTCAAACGCTATGCAATGAGGGGGAAAGGACGAGTTCTTTCCCACAGCGCAAAACTTCAAAATGAAAATTGCATAACTGCAAGCAGTGGAGCAGCTGCAAATGCAGCAAAAAAGGAAAACTCAGCAAACCACTCAGACACACACACACACGTTGCAGTTGGGGGTCTGCGCTCAACTCAACTCGACTCGACGGGCATATTAAAGTTTTATGTGGGCTACACACCACTAATGCAACACACACATCGTTTCATATTTGTATATATATATATATATATATATATATTTGCCATTTTGTTTGGTTTACAGCTTTCCGTGGAAGCAAAAATCTAAATTGTGCAATTTTTTGATGTTTGTATTTTCACTGCTGCAACTAACAACAAAATTTTGTGTTTTTTCGTTTAGGGTTCGGCCCCTCCCCTTTTATGTTAGGGCATGTTAGACTGCCCAATTGCATTTGCCTGTCAACAGGGGGCGGGAAACCTGCGCGGGCTGGGCTGTAGTGTATCAAATGCCTGTTACGGCCATTGTAGCCCTTAATCCGAAACAAAAGCTGCTCGTAATTCAAAATTTTCATGGCATTTACTGTTGCTCGACATGAATTGAAACATTTAAAATTCGAGATTAAAACTCTATGAGCTTACGGCAAAAAGATAAAGCAAGGGCTTAAGCGAAAGTCGGCCTGTCATTGGGCCTAAATTGCAATAACTTTTATATTGATAACGACAGATTCACAATCTGAAGATTACGTTTTCACTCAATTAATTTGGAAATAAACAATTTTATGATTTAAATTTTATGAAGCTGTAATTTGAAGACCAACTTATTAGCTATGAACTGTTAAAACCTGGTCTATACTCGAAGAATATCCTTACTTAGGATTGTTCTTTAAATTTATTCCGTTTACAAATTTATTCTAAAATTTGCTATATTATATTATGCTTCTCCATAAAATTGTATACCTAAATATTCATATTCATATCATAAACTATCTTGAGAAGTTAAATTCTCTAAATTCTTTTCATATATTTTAGTATTTCAGCACAGTTTTATTCTCAAGATTCCAACTACATCTAAATGTCAAAAGTTAATTTTTATCAAGCTCAAACTCATATATTACATATGTTTCACATATTCCATATGTTCCACATATTCCATATGCTCCAAATATTCCATATATTAGATGTGTTCCATATATTTAATGTGTTCCATATACACCGTATATTCCATATGTTCCATATATTTCATATATTCCATATGCTAAATATATATCATATATTCCATTTGTTCCATATATTCCATATACTCTATATATTATGTATATTTTATATTTTCTATATATTACATCTATTCCATATGTTCCATATACTATATGTATTCCATATAATTTATGTATTCCATATGTTCCATATATTCCATATGTTTCATATATCCCATATTTTCCATCTGTTCCATATGTGCCATATGTTCCATATTTGCCATATGTTCTATATATTCTATATGTTCCATGTTTCAAATATTCTATTTATTCCATATATAAAATGTATTACATTAGTTCTTTCAAAACTTTAAGCACTCGAAACTCTAACGATTTTAATTTGTCTCAGCACAATTTTACTCTCAAGATTATTAATTTTTCCAAATGTCAAAAAAATTGAAGCAAGTTAAAGTTCAATCATAAAGTTGATCAAGTTTATAATTTTCTATATTCCGTTTCTATGCACATACAAAATGTATATGAAAATATCTTTTTAAACATTAAGCTATCACAACTCCGTCAAAACTTAAATAATTATTATACTTGCCAGAATTTTAGCAAAATTTTACTCTCAAGATTCAAGCTACATGCAAATTTAAGAAATGAGTTGTTCTCAACTTCAAGTTCAGTTATCTGTTATGTATTTATAATATTATATACTCCCCATTAAATGCACAAGTTTTATATTAAAATCTCTTCCTATACTTTAAGCACTCGCAAGTCCATTAAAACTCCAACAATTTTCATGCCCAAAACCATTTTAAGCAAAGTTCATGCTATGTTCATTGCTTTGGATTCGCATTTTATATACCTCTAACCTTTTGCCTAACAGTACTTCATTGAACCGTCTGTAGTACTTTACATATATATTACTCCAATCTAATTTTAAGCTACAAAGCATAACATTAGCTCCCTTTTAGATAAAATTGGCAACATTTATATAAAGTGTGCTCCAATGTTTTCCACTCTTGTCTACCATTAATTTGTGGCCCACCCTTGCGGCACCTGCCTCATGTTTTCTTTTTTTTTTTTATGCAAAACACAATCAACCCACACTTGAAACCACTTAACGGTCAGAATCTCAGTTGAAAACCACAATGGCTCTTAAACTAACACACACACACACACTCATATCATCCTGTACATTACATTTGGTTATCTGGCTGAGTTCCGGCTAAAAATATATTTGAGGGAGCACTCTAAAAATAAGTGAAGGCGTCTTATTTTTGTTGCTTCCAGTATCATGATTGATACACTAAATTAAGGCTAATTGCAGAAAAATATGAGGTGCACATGTTGCCAGCTCTGGGGTTGAAGCCATAGCATAAGGGTATGCACACACATACATATATATGTACATATACACGTAAAGCAGGAAACTGGGCAACACGAATACGGATACGGAAACGAGCATGGACATGGACATGGACACTCAGCCGAGAGGTCTGGGCCTGGCGCCAACATTTTGCGCTTGGCGCAGACATTAAAATGCTTAAAATATCGATTTGTCAGACAGAAATGAAATACCGCCCCAGGTTCGCTACGCCTGCCGTCCTCCTCAAACAAAAGAGCCAAAAAAGCAACAGTCTGCCACTTAAAAGGGAAAAAGGCATAACAAGTGCCAAACGTAACAAGCTGACAACGAATAGCTAATGCCCTAGCTTTAACTGGAGGGAAGTGTGAATTCAAGAGTTTTTGAAGAAGAAGAGAATTCGAATAGAAATGAGTTATTGTGTTATTCTATACTTTAAATTGTATTTAGAAAAAAATAAGTTAAATTTCTGGCTTATAACTTTCCTCAGTAGAAATATATTAAAGATATCTTTTTTAACCTATCAAAATTTCTAGTCATACACTTTGCCTTTGTAGAAATAGATTTAAGTAATTTGCAGACAATGAAATCATCTTTAATCTTAACTTTAAATTTCCAGCTTAAAACTTTGCCAATTACATATATTGAATGTTAAATTGTAGATTTAGGAAAATTTCCAAGGAAAACTACTTTAATCTAAGCTGTATGTATAAGCAAAAACTCTTCCAAGCAGAAATCGAAATAAAATCTAGACAGAGGTTGATAATCAAGGATTATAAAACAATTTTCATAGAAGCATTGATAAAACTTCTTAATTTTCATCTAAGATTTCATGCAGAAGTCTGTTTACGCAGGCCTGAGATAATTTAGTATTTTTATGTGCCATGTTAGTATTTTTCAAGTATTTAAAAAATACTCAATTGACAATTAAATATGTTAGTATTTTATTGTCCTATTTTAGTATTTTTCAAGTATTTAAAAATACACTATTGACAATTAAATTTGTTAGTATTTCAAAGTGAAAAGTAAGTATTTTTCTAGTAATTAGAAATACTCTATTAAGACGCAGCTGCCTCACACTTTGTTAATGCACATCTTATAAAATTTGCTTATTGTCCCCTGTGGACAGATTGCAAATGCAAAACCCAAAAAAAAAAAAAAATATATTTTTATAGTAATTTAAAAAAATATTACTCAGATGACAATTTAATCTCGTATTTTTATATGACTTTTAAGTTTTTACTAGTATTCTTACAAAAATATTAGACACACACCTATAAAAATTTCAATTTGCTTTTAACTCACATTTATTTTAATATTTATGGCAAAACATTTTGCCAACCAAACCAAATATTGATTCTTTAAAAAGTATTTTTTCCTTTAAATGACATTTAAGGCAGCCTCTATACAACACTTTTTTATAACTCCCCAAGCACTAATAAAACAACCCATCGATTACATATATGAAAAGACATCAGAGCGCAGTTGTTTTTTGTGACCACGCAGGGGTCAATAAAAGTTACAAAAAAGAAGAAGGAAAACCTGGCAAAAGGAAAGGACAAACTAAAACACATAGTCGCACACGCCCCAATGCGTTACATAGTTAATAACAGAGTCATTATATCCTTTAAAAGCGTGCAAAAGACTGTAGCATAAAAAACTGTGAGCCACCGAACAATGGCCGCTATCTATCTTGGTATTTGTGTTGCTGTACGTGTATGTGTGTGTGTGTGTGTTTGCAATATGCAAATGTGTGCGTATAGGTAGACATTTATAGACCAGAAGTTTGGTCGAACCGTACATCAGGTTCTGTGTGTGCTCGAGCACCCCGCTTGGTTGCCTTGGTATTTATTTACTTGGGTCACTGTCTATCTCTCTCTCTCTCTCTCTCTCTCTCTCATTCTTTGTTTGTCTTTTGGGTAATTTTCGCATTTTTTTTCGCCAATTTTTCAGCTGTCCATTTGTTTCGTTTTTCATTTACCTGCTGAAAAAGACAAACAGTTGGCAGCGAAAAAAAATACTGACCGATTCGTATCATGGATGAAACAAAAGTTCAGTTTTGATTTTCCGCTGCTTTATTGCTGTAATATGAAACAGTTTTTTCTGTTTTTCGCTGTGCTTTTTGGGTTTTATTTTGCGTGCACTTTCGGCCGCATATTTTCCAGCTCTTTTATTGTTTTTGCTTCATTTGACATGCAACCGGAACCAGGTTCAATGTTTGCACAAGGAAATTAAAAAGCAAGTTGGATGCACAATGGGATAAGGTGAACCATGATTGTATCCGTGTTGTTCGCTGTTTGATTTGTTTCCAGTTTAACACAATGACTGCGAAATTGTTCAGATTTACAAGATAGTGAAGTAGAGATAGAGTATGAGATAGTGGGAATATAGCGATAGAGAAAGATAGAGATAGATAGAGAAAGAAATAGCCTGTAGCTATTATATAAGATAACGCTGTCATAAAGACTAGTTTTAGTTATGAAAATCGCAAAGAGAGGCGACAAATTAGTATAAGAGTAGAGAGAACGAAGAAGCCAAATCAGTGCGCAAAGGAAATAAAATGGGGTGAATGAAAAGAAACAAAGGTAGCCTAAAAAAGGCATAAAGATTGAGAGAAAGAGAAGAACGGAGTAAATAACAGAGAAAGAGAGAGAGACGAACTAAGTAATTAAGTAAAAATAAATAGAGCTAGAGAGAGAGAGAGAGAGATTAGGATCAAGTAGGGAGAGAGAAGGACGGAGTATGCAACCAAAATAGAGATAGAGAGATAGAGAAGGACCGAGTAAATAAGAGAGAGAAACAGATTGACAGCAGGAACGAGTATTTAAGAGATGTACAGAGAGAGAGAAGGAGCAAGAATTTAAGAGAGAGATATAGAGAGAATGTCCAAGTAAAGAAGAGAGAGATAAGGACCGAGTATGTAAGATAGGTAGAGCGAGAGAAAGACAAAGTAAAGATAAAAAGATCAAGAGAGAAAAGAACCAAGTAAATAAGAGAGAGAGAGAGAGAGAGAGAGAGAGAGAGAGAGAGATGGAACGAGTATATTAGAGATTTAGAGAGAGAGGGAGACTCTCCGGTTAAAAAACACAGCGATAGAGGGAGAGACAAGAAAATACCGCAAAATTGTGAATGGGTAAGAACGGGATTCAGAGAAGTCTGAGATCAAGTGATTGAAGGACAAAGAAGATAATTGCAAGTGTGAGAAGAAATGAAGAACGAACGAACGTAAGCTGTTGACGCAAAAGCAATATAAACGAAAGCCAGCCTTAATCACAATAAAACTTTCGAAATTGTTTCAACCACATTTTGCACTTTCTCTCGCTGCTGTTTTTGCGCTTAGATAAAGCTAATTCGACGTTCTAATATTTGCCTCAAATAGCACTTTACCTCAACTGACAAATCCCTAGGCCAATATCCTGCTAGACGCCAAAGCCATCAGTCAACACGAACGTAGCGCTGCCACGCCCACAACAGTACACAAGCCCACAACTAAGCCTCGTTCGCTTAGTTGGGAAAACCACATCAGGCAAATATGTAAATAACTTTTAAGAAATTAAGCACACAGGCCCAAAACAGCGTCTAAGCCAAAAACAAAGTCGAGCGAGCAGACAACTCGAGCAACAGGATAGGATAGGTTAGGGAAGAGGAGCAGCAACCGCTCGGAGAATGCAATCACTTATACGCACCGTTGCACGAGGCGTCCCAAAAGTTTCGGGCCGAGCATTCAAATGGAAGATGACAATGAGGCAGCGCCACGTCTTGACTTGGCACAAGTGAGCAAGTGAACAGCGCTAACAACACTCAAAACAGATGCCGCCAGGTACATAACATTAATTACACCCAGTTCTTAACAGTTCCAGGCAAAAAGAGAGAAAAAAAAAAGAATATAACAGTACAGCCACACCTATACATCAATGTGTTTGGCTGTGGTGAGCTGTGCGATTGCCACGCGAACTGTGCACGCTCCGCTTGCATTTTATCTGCTCCAATTGCAGCGCTGCGGGGCTCCGCATATTTACAATTGCTCGACATTTAATGCAAGTGGGAATTACAATGGTTGGGTAAGGGTTATTTCTGTATCAAAATGGAAGCCTCTGCCCATCAAATATTCAAAGAATATGGCATAAAAGCACGAAATCAGCGTAATATGCAGGCAAATACCCTGTAATTTGAGTAGAGACTGGGATTGGAGTAGCAAAAATTAGAGTCTATATAATATATATAATATATAATATCTATATAATATCTGATCTGATCAGATCTGAAAGATATAGATTGTCTTGATCTAAAAGATTTTTTATGAAGGGTTATTTCTGTACCCAAAATGGGAGCCTATGCCCATCAAAAATTCAAAGAATATGGCATAAAAGCATATAGAAACAAAAGTTGGTGTAGGAAAAATGCTACTCTATAAGAAAATAAATGATCTAAAAGATATATTCTTGATTTTAAAAATTTTTCATATAGGGTTATTTCTGTACCAAAATGGAAGCCTCTGCCCATCAAATATTCAAAGAATATGGGATAAAAGCAAATAGAAACAAAAATTGGTGTATCAAAAATGATATTCTATCATAAAATATATGATCTAAAAGATATATTCTTGATTTTAAAGATTTTTCATATTGGGTTATTTCTGTACCAAAATGGATGACTCTGACCATCAAATATTAAAAGAATATGGAATAACAGACGAAACAAACGTAGGATGCAGTTAAATGCCCGAGAAATTGGGAAGAAATTGAAGAATTGGTGTAGCAAAAATGAAGATCTATAAGAAAATATATAATCTGAAAGATAAAGTCTTTATCTATAAGAGTTTCATCTTATGCTCTTCTAGCACTTTTCTCAGATATCTTATATTTTAAGCATACCCATCATACCCTTCTATAACCCTACTCTTTTTCAACAGTCATTAACCGTTAAGTAGTCCGCTTACTTATTAAAAAACTTATACCTCTTTATAGCGATTTCCAAGCAAAAGCTGATTGCAGGGTATTTAACAGTAAAGTCGGACAAAAGTTTTCTACTTTTTGCATGCAGCCTGAACAGTAAACAATAACAGCCCACAACAACCGTCAAGGATGGCAAGCGATTACAGGACACAGCGCCCCATTCACACATACACACACACACACACAGAGAGAGAGGCTATAGACAACAGTTTACAGGACGAGCGCAGGACTACGGCATACGGCTAAGTGTTTTGCAACGGAAATGCCAAGCTATCATGCAAAAAGCCAACGGCAGATTAACGAACCATGGCCAAGGCATGCCAAAGGTACACAGGCTGCAGATAGAGCAAGCGAGATACAGACTTCGAACGAGTGACAGAGAGAGGGAGAGCGGAATTCACGATGGCACGTGACGCAGCGACAGTCCATGACCAAGTGCTGATTTTTCATCCGGCCAAAGAGGGTGGTCGCTGCTGCCTTTTACCATCAGCCAAAGCGCAAAATACGACTAAAGGTTATTGACATTGTCGCCAAGCCCCAAACGCACGAAAACAGCGACAAAACGGACAGACAACAAAAGGCAAAAGCAACAGCCAACAAAACATCAACTGCAATCAACGAAATTTTATATAGACGCTTGCCAAAAACATTTTTACTATAGAGTACGTCATCTATCTGCTAAAATACATAGCTGAAATTTAAACTGAATTAGCTTGAAATTTAGTTTTCGAGCATTTCACTTAAAGGGGTGAGAAATGTGTGAAAATTGGGCTGAAAGTGGAATTTTGAAGTAATTCTTGAAGATGAGAAATAGAATTTAAGAAGAAGACAGCATATTTGTGGATCGATCTTAAGAAGATGGTTTCAGCAGCTTTTGTATAAGTTTTTTATTATCCAAGCTCTAATCAGTTTTTTTACTACTTAAGCCCTAATTTTGATTTACCACGCCCCTTTGTGGGATATGCATATATTACCTTAGACTGAGGCTTCAAAGCAACAGAGTCTCAATAGAAATCAGCTTATTTATGGATCAATCTTAAGAGGACGTCATTAGCAGACTTCATTCCAATTTTTGATTACCTGAGCTCTAATTAGGATTTGCCACGACCATTTTTGGGATATATAGAATATATATTATACATATTACCTTAGACCTTCACTGCGGCTTTAAAGGAAAAGTGATTGTAAGACAAAAATTCTACAAAACTAATAAACTAAAGAGTAAGACTAACTGTTTTCACTAAGAGTAATACACCCACGCTTTCACGTGAAACATAGGTGGAATTGCAGAAAAAATACATTTTAACACTAATTAAAGCATTTATTACCTTACCTATTTATCTATAGATCTTACTCTCTCCCCTTTACAGCCCCACTAAGCTAAGTCCTCGCTCTCCAGCTTATTCAAGTATCGCTTAAATCCCAAAAACAAAAAATTCTCAACAAAGTGAAAACCGAAGAACTTTTTAAAAGGTGGCAAAACACAAGAGCCAAAGACAAAAGCAAGTTAATAAAAAACAACAAAATGCAACTGTCGCAGACACCAGTTGGTTAGTCGTCCAGCTATATAGAGACTGTGTATGTGTGTGTGTGGGTACCCAACTTAGATAGACCCATTAACCGTTACCTCAACTTTTTAGATTCCCTTTTTGCGCAATGGGCCGCTAATTGTTTGCAACATGGGCTATCGCCTGCACAAACACCTCGACCTCGACCCAGCCTGGTACTCGAGCCCGATTATAGTAAAAGTGCGTTAAAAGGCTTCCTGATGCCAAGCTCCCCAGTTCCCCAGCCGCTTCGTCCTTCGGCCGAAGTGCATTTCGCCCGATGGCGTTTTACTGTTTGCCTTAATTGAAAACTTTCGAGCAGATATTTTTCGTGTTTGGCTTCGTAATATACAAAAAGCAAGTAGCAAAAAAATGAAAACAAAGTGAATTGGAAAAGTTTCTAGTTTTTTAACGCTTTGCCGCCTTGCATTTGTTTAGCTCTACTAAGCGACTTTCAGGAGCTTAAATGTGGAGCTGCCAATTTTTAATGCCACGCCCCAACATAGCAGCTAGCCAAAAAGTTGGCCACCAATTAGTTGGCCAGCCTTACGGGCGCAACCAAAATTCGATGCTTTTCCATTCTACTGAAAAGCGCATTACATTCTGCCTGCCGCACTCACCACTTTTTCACGCTACACTAATTAACAAAGCATGAGAATTGTTTCGGTTTTGTCTGCTGCGCATTAAGTTTTTGTGTAATAGCTAGTTACAAAAAATAATTCATGTATATAAATTACTGCCAATTAATTTCAGCACTTTTTAGTTTTAACCTAAATAATTAGCGTGTATCGGGATTTGATTGTGTGAAAGTATAATAGTTTTTAATGGAAAAATAAACTTTTGGTATTATATAATTTTACTATGCTAACGTAAAAAGTTAATTACACAAAAATCTATTCATGGAAACTACTGCAGCAGGATGTAAAACTGTTGAAGGCTTCATTGAGCTGATGCTTTAGCAAGTTTTATGAACTGCCTGTCAACTTTTGACAGTCACTTTTAAAAAGTGTTACTAGCTTACATTAAATGCTTATTATATCTTATACTTTATGAAAGTGGAAATGAAAACGAATTGGGTTGATAGATAAAGTTTGAGCTTGGCAACAATCTTTATCATTATTATATTGTATGTCAAGTGGCTGTTAAATTTGACAAGAGCTTGAGTAGAAAGATACGTTTTTTAAATGCTGTTAATTAAGCTAAGTAGGTATTTAGTTGAAGCATATTTCATATTCGAATTAATCACAAAAGAAACTATTATCGAGTTGCATATCTTAATTGTCCATCACTATGAACTTGGATCTATGGAACCTATATAGGTATAGGAACCTTATTTTGTTACCAATATAAATGTC
The DNA here is from genome assembly GCA_035045545.1 of Drosophila gaucha. Lineage (NCBI taxonomy): Eukaryota > Metazoa > Arthropoda > Insecta > Diptera > Drosophilidae > Drosophila > Drosophila gaucha. The sequence continues at coordinate 12,535,793 of JAWNOY010000292.1, read as the reverse complement.
TTACTGGCAAATGCTAGCTAGTAATTCTAACTTTCTCATGTCTTAAAGGCAAATACTAGCTACTAATTCTAACTTTCATATCGAACGGGATACTTCCTTTAAAAAAATTGTACAATCAATTTTTTTGATTAATCGATAATTACTTTAGTTTTCCATTAGTGTTATCTGAAATTTCAGACATATACTTTAAAAGGCTTTAAAGGCACGAACTAACAACTTATTCTTATTTGTTGACTGGGCAGATTACTTTCTTTAAATAAAACTTTCTTAATCGATTATTTTTTAATAATCGATGCTTTCCTTTAACTTTTTATCAGGATAAACATTGAATTTGATCAGTCGTATTCTTTAAAATGTCTTAAAGACGTATACTGTTTACTTATTCTTACTTTCTGATGAAAGGGGTTACTTTTTCAACTTTTTAGTTGATTTTTTTTTCGATAAATCGATATTAATATAATTTACCATCACTATAAACTTGCTTAGATGTATTCTTATGTCTAAATCTAAATTGATTCGGAGTATACTAATTACTAATTCGTGCTTTCTGATTGAATGAGTAAATTTTTTTAGCTTTTAAAGTCAATTTCTTTCGATTTATCGATAGTACTATAATTTCCCATTGCTATAAACTTGTTTATATGTATTATTATGTCCAAATTGATTCTATAAGTAAGATATTTTAAAGTGTGAAACGCATTACAGGTGCATACTAAATACTTATTCTTACTTTCAGATCAAGTGAGTAACTTTTAGATTTTTAAATCGCTTTCTTTCAATTTATCGATATTATATATAATATATAAGTATAGACATTATATATAATATATAAGTGCCCAATACTATGAGCATGTTAACATGTATTCCCTTATCGATATTACATTAACTTCCCATTACTATGAACTTGGATGTATTCCCGCAATTTCAAATCAATTCAGAAGTCTAGCAACCTCCCTTAACGGCATTTGGTATATCTATATAAATTTTAATTGATTCTACTCACAATTTCCCTTTGAAGCTTGGCAATGTTAAAGTTTGCCTGAGCCAGCCGTACGCTGAGCGTTGCCACATCGCTGGTGAGCTGTGCTCGCTCGTTTGTGTTGCGATCGACCAGCTTGAGCATTTTATCCTCGAGAGTCTGATTGACTTTCTGCACACGCTTATGCGATTCGTACAATCGATCGTATTTATCCTGCCACGCAATTACACTATCCTCCAGCTCCACCTGGCGCTCCGTTTCCCGCAAGCAAGCTGTCTCCAAAGCGTAGAGCTGCGTTTGCTTCTCGAGCAACGCCTGCTGCAGTTGTTCAATTTCTGTGGATGACGCAGATGTTGCAACTGTTGCTGCTGTTGTTGTTGTTGCTGCTGTCAGTGCACCCGCTGCGTGCGAATCGGTAGACGTCTGGAATTGAGTGGATGACAGCGTTTGTATTAAATGTTAAATTATGAGTATTTTGTAATTAATTTTGCTTCCGCCAGCGCATGCCGGACGCAAAGTGTCACACGGTTTCGACTGCGAAAATGTAACTAAAACCAAAAGCAGAGAGCGACAGACAGAGAGAGAGAGTGAAAGAGGGGGTGTCAGCAGCATCCATATAATACAAGCGGATCTTTATTTATAAATAATATAAAAAAAAGAGATTGGAGCTTGCGTATGCCCCTCTGTGCGCTCGCATCATAAAAATGCACGTCATGTTCATAAATGCTGCTACACACAGAAACTAAGCTAAATAGAGTGGGAGGCAGAGGGAGACAGCATACAGCGAGGAGCGCACTGATAACACGCCCTGCCTTGGCTCTGTTTTAACAGTTTCAGCTTAACCAAAGCAACTCAACAGCATCTGGTTATTCTTCTTTTTTTCCAATGCCAGAGATAAGACAAAATAGTTAGGGTTTATAAAAAAGCATGACTGACAGATATCCTTGAAAAAAAAACATGTTCTGTCTAAAAACATGTTCTGTGTAAAATAATATCTAGAAAACTTTTGTTTCTAGCGTTTAATTTCAGATATATAGAGTATGGATTCCTGTCTATAAATATATTGGAAAGTCTAAGAGAGCACATAGGGAGTATTAAAGAAAAACTACTTGGACTAATGGTATATTGTACTTCATTCTCATAATTTTTAATAATTTATAATATTTTGACTTTATTTTACAATAAGTCCCATTTTTTAAAAATAATTTATAGTTTCTCAGCTTAAGAAGAAATATTTAAAAAAATTACAGCTAATACAATTTTATTAATGTATAGTTTCTATACTATTGAAAAATAATTTAGAGTTTCTGACATAAGAAAATAATGCATATTTTCTAAGAAAATTTTATAGTTTCTAAATAAAAGTTTCTAAAACTTTTGCAAGAAAAATCCATGTTCTCCTTGAAAATTATGCATTATACTTTGCAAATTATGAAAATTTTAGAAACCTTCATTTAGAAACTATAAAAATTTCTTAGAAAAATGCATTATTTTCGTTACAAATTATGAAATATTTTTGAAACTAAAAAAATGTTTAGAAAATTTGATTTTTGTAAAAAAAATTCTAAATTTTTAAAGTTATGAAAATTTTAAATACTTTTGATCCCTAAAATATAATTGTTTCTTTAACATATTTAAGAGTACACATTGTACACATTTCAACTGATTAGCAGGTTAAATAGTTGCCTATCTGAATTACAGGGTATACAGCAATCTGCTACTCGAGCTAATAAAGAATAGAGAGAGTTATTTTCTCTCTCTCTCTCTCTCTCTCTCTCTCTCTCTGTACATTGACTTTACGAGCGGCCTTACAAATTTGCTCAGCAGGTCATCTGCTGATAAGCCGCAGATAACTACAGAGAGAGAGAGAGAGAGAGAGAGATAGAGAGGAAGAGTTGTAGAGATAATGAGTTCATGTTGTACACATAGACAGAGAAAGATAGATAGAGATAGTGATAGAGAGAAAGATAGAGAGCTACGTAGCAGAGAATAGAAGCTAAAATGCCATGTAATGGTATAAGTATTAAAGCGCTTGTTTTATCATCATTGTTAATTAAGTAGAATATATGTTAAGTATACTTATATATATGTGTATGTATATGTATATTTTCAATATATGTGTGCATGTCTTTTTGAACAGTTTGTAGTTATATATATATGTAGTAATATATGTATTCCATAAGCCACTTTTTTTAAATATGTGAACTAATCGAAACTATATTTTCAGCTTTCATGTTGTAAGTTAAAAGCGAACTCAGAGAAGTTATATCTATAGATCCCACTCCTATCCAATACAATCATAAAAAACTTTTCAAAAAAATTTTAATTTTACTATATACTATACTCCATATTTGTTCATTCATTTATTGATCTATGTAAAGTATATATATATTACCATATACTATAATCAAAGTTCCATATTTGTTCATTCATTCATTGATCTATGTAAAGTATATTCAGACAGTCAAAGGTATTTACTTTAACTAACAATGAACGTAAGATATCATAAACGCCTTTGACACATAGCGACGCAGCTTATCTCGCATTCTCTTACCTCAGAGAATTCACGGCGACAGCTACACACAATTCTCTTATCAATTGCATTATTATCGTGGCAGATGACAAATCTGAGCACCCACAAAAGACGAGGCAGGTCGAAAATCAGAGTGCAAACTACGTTCATATGCCAAGAGGTGAGGAGGAGGAGCAGGCAGAGTGTGTGTGTAGGACGTGTGCATCTAATTGGATTAAGTTGACAGAAAACAACAGCAACAGCAAGTGAAAGAAGAAGAGTTAGCAGAATGCAGGCAGCTAAAACTTTGTCTTTAGTTACAGTCGCAGACGAACGAGCCCAACTGCAAGAAGCCTCAGACAGAGCAGGAGAAAGGGAGAGAGTGTTTCACAAAGAGAGAGAGAGAGAGAGAGAGAGTGAGAGAGGCAACGAAGTCAAAGGACTTGCTTGTCATACATGTGAGGCGTTGGGTTCTCTTGCGTTGTCTCCTCAAACCTAAAAACTGCAAAATGTACAGAAAATTTAATTAAACAAGTAAGAAAGCTCTAGTCGGGTCTGCCCGACTACGAGATCCCCTGAACCAAGTCCGAGGCAGTGTTTTAAACAATCTAGCTTATATCTTTTACCGGTACATATTACCCTCTGCGTGCACCCACACACGCACACATATACATACACAAGCACGCGCGCCGCTTACTGCGTAGATGATTTAGCGGCTACGCTTGGGCTGCATTCTATGCAGCATTATGAGAAATTCATTGTTAAATAACTTCGGTTCTAGATCTACTTTCTTAATGAAATTTTCAGGACATAATATTGACATCTAGAGGTGTATATATACGAAATCCCAACTCCCTAGTATTTGAAATACGTTTTTTCCACTTATGGGGCTAATGGGGAGAGGTATCCAAAATTTAATAAGTTTATTATCTGTATTTACATCACAGCAACCTACATAGTCAATTTGGCGTCTCTAGGTATTATGGTCTAAAAGTTATAGCTTAAAAACAAAGTCAAAATATCGATTGTTATCGATAATAAGGAAATAGGATGAGTTATCGAAAAAAAAAAAATAAACTTGTACTGCGTATGGTATACAAGAATATATATCTAAAATCTCAAATCTCTAGCTTTTGTGGTTTACGAGATCACTGCGTTCATACGGACGGACAGACGGACAGACGGACAGACGGACAGACGGACAGACGGACAGACGGACGGACGGACAGACGGACAGACGGACATGGCTAGATCGACTCAGCTCGTCGTCCTGATCAAGAATATATATACTTTATGGGGTCTGCCACGCCTCCTTCTGCCTGTTACATACATTGTCACAAAACCATTATACCCTGAATTCCCATTTTCAATGGGTTCAGGGTATAAAAAGGATTTTCGGGTGCTGGCAAAAGTTACTTTGGCTTCGCTGCTGACTTGGCCCTCTGCGATGTCTTCTTGCAGCGCCAGCGCTTAAATACGCCAGCAGAAAAAATCTCTATATACATATAAGGCAGATTGAATTTATAGTTTTCGATGTGGGCGTGGCAAATTGCCAGCGACAGGCGGCGGCAATTAATTAATTTAGGCAGCGATTGCAGCAAGGATACGCTTCACGCATTTCCTCAGATTGCACAGTATGTGCTCTATATATATATCTATATATATGAATATATATATATACACATCTGTCGTTGGTTGCATTTTAAATTGAGCTTTTTGTTTGGCTTTCATCATAAAATGGTTTTCGTGTTTTGCATTTTATGTTGTCAGCATGTTTTCTTTTGTTCCTTTTGTTGTTGTTGTTGTTGTCTCTTTAGATAAGTTTTGAATAATTTAGTAAATGTTTTTTGATGGCTTTATAAAAATGGAAACAAAAACTTGCATTCAAACAGCATGTTATTCAAATTAGTTTCAATTTACAAATATGCTTTTGCATGTTTAACTTTTATATTAAATCGAAATTATGTGTTTTTGTATCTAATTGTAATTGGTATTGTTTAGTTAATGCATTGCAACATTTCCTACTAGAAGCATTTAATATTTAATTAATAATGAACAAATTTGCAGGAATATGTTTGTGAATTAGACATAACATGTGATGGGTATTTCAGCAAAAAGTGGAAGCTTGGGTGAATCTATATTTTAATATATGTAGATCTGAAGGTAAAAAATATACTAAAATATTTATTTTCTTAGTTTTTCTCAGCATTGAAAAGTTAATCTAATTCAAATGTTTACTTATTTTGAGGCTAACTGAAGTTTATAGAATTTATGATAAAGATTTATAAGATATACTTTTCAATATAATAGTATTCATAATTTTTAAGGAAAGTTTTTAAAATATTTGTATATATTATTTATATAAAAATTAAATCTAAATCAAATATTCAGTTTCTTTAGATCAACTAATTTCAGGGAATTCATGACAAAGATCTAAAAGATAAAATTTTTTAATAATATTTAATATTTAATATTATTAATAATATAATTATTTTTTCAGTTTTTTTAGAACAAATTTTTTAATGCTTTTTATATATAATTTCTATAAAAAGTTATTCCAATTCAAATTTTTACTTATTTTTAGATCAACTCAATTTAAAGGAAAGTTATTTCTCAATATTTTTTTTAACAATTTTTAAATATTTAAAAAAAAAATGTAAGAACAATTTTAAAAATATTTTTATATATAATTTATATAAAAAGTTGGTCCAATTCAAATTTTTACTTATTTTGAGATCAACTCAATTTCAAGGAATTCGTGAGAAAGATATAGAAGATTATTTTTTTTGTTTTCTATATAATAATAATATTATATAATTATTTTTTCAGTTTTTTCTTAGTATTAATTTTTAAGAAAAATATTTAAGAATTGGTTCAAAGCTTAACTTATTTTTATATTAACTCAAATTCAAGGAATTCATAAGAAATATCTAAAACACCTAAAATACACATAAACTGTACTTAACAGATTTGAAGGACCGTCTCCTTAAAGTTTCTTCTTAGCATATTCAAAGTCAGTTTGAATTTAGTCTCAATCTTTTTGGCCGCTAAACGGAATCCACATCAATTAGCTGATGAAAAACGCGGCACAGATTTTCCCAACAACAATTGGTTCATCATTGTGATTTTGCTTAACGAAAAGATAATGAAAAAATAGGACCCAAGCATAAATCTTTTGCACGCTCAAATGCAACTGAAAAGAAAATTTCGCCTCGTTTTGTTTTGCTTCGCTTTTAGGCGCTCCGCTGCCTTGCAGCTCTTTTTTCACGCCAAAAAAAGAAAACGTGAAAGAAGAAAAACAAATTCTCGAAATGAGCACTGAGAAAACAGTAGATGGCAGGCAAAAACCCTTTTTATACAGTGCCAAAGATTTTCTAATTGTCATCGTGCTTTAAAGGCACATCAGCGAGTGGGGGAAAAGCGGAGGCGGGGCTACGCCTTACTCTTGGTTGCATCTCACTTTGCTTGGGGACTTGTCATTATTTATTATATTTCTCAAGTCCTTTCATTACAAAATATTTTTGTCTTTCATTTGTTGCCTTTTCTGTGTGTGTGTGTGTGTGTGGGGCAAATTTGCCTCGAACGAAGGACGTGGCGAAAAACATTTGTCGCATTCCATGGCACAACCTGCTTATTTACAGTTATTCAGTTATTTTGGCTGCCAAGTGGAAAACAGAAAAAGGCTTAAAAGAAAAATGTGAAACGGAAGTCGCCATATGGAAAAGCTCGAAGCACTCATCATTAACTAACAGACAAGACGCCAGATAAAAGGACTTGACAGCAGCTACAGCTCAGCCTCGACTCTTTTTCAGCCTCATTTGAGTGGATAATTAGAGAACCCAGAGACCCAACGAACCTCAAACCCAAGCTCATTTTGCGCTCGTGTTGTTTCAGTAACCAAAAACTTTCGTGCCATAATCAATAAATGAATTTTGTAAACATCAATAGCGTTTCGCCTTGGTAAACAATATGCAGAGCTCTTGGCTCTAGCTGTGATGAATGGAAGGTCAATTGCTGTGACCCCAACCGATGGGACCTGGCCTGCCACAGCGCTGACATTTAACACAAACGACGCGCGCCCGTCAATGCCAATGTGTTGTCACTGCAGATGGATATGAGATGTGCCACAAACAGGAGCTGCCAGCAGGAGCAGGAGCAGGAGGAGCCAGCAGACAGCCAGCCAGGAGCTTTAGACAAGATGGTGACGGAATGTTTATGCGAATGCTTGGGCACAAACATACGTGACATGCCTCAGTCACAGCCTCACTGTGCGTGTGTGTGTGTGTGTTAGTGTGTGTGTTCTTGAACATTGCTTAAGCAGCGGAAGCGTTGTGCAGCAACTGACAGCCGAGAGACGCAACTGCCAGGAGCAGGAGGCTGTGGAGACCGCGACAGGAAAAGAAGTTGGGGCAACGCGCTGCCTTGCCAATTCGGATCTTTCAGCTGGAAAAATGGCTGAAAGTCTGGGATCGTCTGCTGACAGTTGTCGTCATATTTTTCAACCGACAAGAACATTTGCGCGAACTCTCTTAGCAACTTGAAGGTTGTTAACGCACAGTGGTTAAATGTTAAGAGAAATGTGTTAACAAAATGGAATAGCTTTAGGTGCTTTACAAATGAAATTTATGCCATTTAAATGAACACAAAGAATAGGAGGAAAAGAAATAGCATCCAAAAATATTATCATTTCTTTCAGTCAATTGAACTTAATGTTTCTTAATATGTCTAGGATGTCCCTCTCTCCTTTTCTCCTTCTTATATATGTAAATTTTCACCTTCTTCTATCTATATACAAGCCTGTCAACAAGGCAAAGTCTTCATGTCCTCACTTTCTCTTTCTGTTTTTGTGTCTTTCTCTCCCTATCACTCCTTCTCACTCTTTTTTACATTCTGTCTCTCGTTCCTTGTCTATTTCTATCTCATCTAGTTCTTATAATAAATGTACAAGTTACTAGTACTGTCTATGTCTCTTTCGCTCATCTGCGATTGTCTTTTCTTTTTCTCTCTTTCTTTCTTTCTCTTTTCCTCATTCTCTTACATCCATAGTATATATAGTATATAACGAAATCCTATTATATTATCTTTCTGTGTCTCCCTCCCTCTTTCTCTTTCTTTTTCTTTAACTCCTCTTTTCTCTTTCTCTATATCTCTTTCTCTCTCTTTTTCTATATCTCCTTCACTCTCTTTCCCTACATCTACGTCTCTCATTTCCCCTATATCTCTTTCTCTATATCTCCTTCTGTCTCTTTCTCTATATATCCTTCTCTCTCTTTTTCTATATCTAAGTCTATCTCTTCCCATATATCTCCTTCTCTATATCTACTTCTCTCTCTTTTTCTATATCTCCGTCTCTCACTTTCGCCAAATCTCCTCTCCGTCTCTCAATTTCTTCTTATCTCTTTTTCTCTCTTGTTCCATCTTATTAAGTTCTTATTATCTGTGTAATATCTGACTATATTCTTATCAATATGTCTAAATTTCTATGTTTAACTCTCATCCTCTCTCTCTTTCTCTCCCTCTCTCTCTTTCTCACACATGTTTACTCTATATAGATCGAGTATTTAAACAATATGATACCTCAGTCCAAGTTTGCCAATCTGCCTATAGCCACGCTCTGTCTGCTTCTCTCCCTCTCTTTCTGTGTCTCTCTCACTCCCGTTCTTCTACTCCCTGTCTCCCTATCTCACAACCTTTCACGCATACATAGTTTTCTCACACCTCCCCATGTTTAACATTATTGGGTTTTCTTATACTATACATTTGCCATAAACCTTCTATATAACTTTATCTTTCTTTATACCTTACCTATATCTTCTCTATATATTCTACATATCTCTTGATACATCGTTTATTAGAAAAGATAACATTCCCTTATCAATATGAATATCTATTCATCAATAATTTCCTATGCAATTCACACAAACCTTATTCCACAGTGCCTTATGACCTCTCCTAAGATACACACATTATTGTATAAGTTCTATCAATATGAGTGTGTGTACATGCATGTGAGTGTGTGTGTGTGTGCGTGCCCACATTCTCTACTTTATTTGTGCTGACACATTATGTTAATACATCTACGGTTTAACGCGGGCAAATATTGAACTTCATGTCGCTGTTAGCGATGTTGTTGCTGTTGCTGTCAGCAAGGGACAGACACACACACACACACACACACATGCACGCACACACTCAAACAAATTAATGCATATTTTTTGATGGCATTCGAAACGCAAAACACAAAATGTCAAATGTATAAAAGAGCTGAGAGAAAGAAATAACAAAATAACAGTGTAAATCGAACCGCATTCAAAATGATTTCGTCAAAATTATTGAATAAAGTGCGGAATATAAGCGGAAATCGATGACAGCCATTTTGCAGTAAATTGACACAGCGCTACTGTAATTGCATTAGCAGGAGAGAGGGCGACATGAGAGAGAGAGAGAGAGAAAGCGAGAGAGAGGGAGACACATTTGCTAGCTATTTTTAGCGACATTTTCATTTAATTTGCTGCCCATGCTGCATAACTAAAATGGAGGGAAGAGAGAGAAAGAGAGGGGTAGTGAGAGGGAGGGAGGCAAGCGCAGCTCTGCCAGCCGGTTTATGTTTTTCAATTACGCATGCCGCAAAATTTGCAATTTAGATAACCTGTTTAGGGAGCGAACGTATTTTTTTTTATTTAGTCCGTGTGCAATTTACTAAATTGAGTAAGAGAGAGAGAGAGACAGAACTAGATAATATACTTAAACAAACGTGTGCAGCCAAAAATAAAAGCCAATATTTTATTATTTGCGTGTGTTAATTTGATTTTATTGATTTGCGCGGCGAACATTTGCAAAAACTTAATTTGCTATATCCCAAATTTGCCAGTCATAGTTTTAATGTCTCTGGCAATTTGCAAAAAGCAATTTAAACAAACTTTTTGCATGCCAATAAAGGGTATTAAGAAATTGAACTGAAGTTTGTGTGTCTTGAATAAATTTAAAAGGTATATACATAGTTAAAGAGCATTAGCTGACAACTCAATGAAAGAAGAGTAGCAATAGCTCTATCCAGATGGAATTGGATTGCAAGGATCTCGATTAAGTCAGACTTCGAACTTTCTTAATAACATTGCAGCTAGATAGGATGTCAATATTAAAGCTAAAAATGTTGTACACCAAATATTTTATAGTACATTTTCTTATAGCACGCCCACGTCGACATATAAGACCTAAATGACTTAAGATTTGCGTCGATATTTTATTCTCGACATTTTTCTGGGTATATTTTATATCGCCACAACATATCTCTGCGAAGATCTTGCGAGAGTCTTGCTCTTATATTTAGACAAACAGACATACAGCAGATATACGAATATACGGATGGACAGACTGATGGATTGATGGATGGACGGACAGAAGGATTTACGGACAGAAGAATGGACGGACAGAAGAATGGACGGACGGACAGATGGATGGATGGATGGACGGACGGACAGATAGATGTATGGACGGACAGATTGATGGACGGACGGACAGATAGATGGATGGGTGGACAGATGGATGGACGGACGGAAGGACAGATTGGAGGATGCACGGACAGATGGATGGATGGATGGATGGACGGACAGATGGATGGACGGGCGGACAGATAGATGGACGGACGGAAGGACAGATTGGAGAATGGACGGACAGATGGATGGACGGGCGGACAGATGGATAGATAGACAGACAGATGGATGGATGGATGGACGGACAGATAGGTAGATGGATAGACGGATGGATGGACGGATGGACGGACAAACAGACAGACGGACGGACGGAGAATTACAAGACAGACAGATAGACAGACAGACAGACAGAAAGACAGAGAGACAGCGAGATAGAGAGTCAGAGAGACTAGCAAACAGAGAGGAAGAGAGAAAGACTGATACAGAGGCAGAGAGAGGGAGAGATAGATAGAAAGAGAGAGGGAGAAAAAGACAGAGAGAGAGAGAGAGAGGGAGCAAGAGACAGAGAGCCAGACAGAGAGACAAGGCTACATCGATTCGGCTGTTAATCCTGATCAAGAATAAGTTATGTTATTTATAGGGCCGATAGCGGCCTCTTCTGCTTCTTACACTAATTTCAGTCAATTTATGCTGAATACCTATTTGTAATGAGTTCGAAGAACCCCTTTTAGAAAACTGACAGATCGCTCAACCTAATAATTTTACTTTCTTCCCAAACACATTTTCATTTCAAGACAGCTTTATCCAACATATAAAATACCTCTACACCATTTAGTTCCCATGGTGACAAATCGAATACATTTCATATCTGCGAGGGCATTCAATCGTCTACTCTTGACTTTACTCTCTTTCGCGTTTTATATATACTTCGCATGACATTTTCACATTCAATTTTTGCACACGAGAAATTGTATTTTTTGACCGGAAAAAAAATATGTTAAATTTTATTTTGCGGAAATAAATGAAAATGGGTTTATAGAATATGGACTATGCGGAATATACGGATTGAATTTGAACATATGTGCATATATGTGCTGCTGGCAAAGCCGTGTGTTTATGTTTGCTAGCTGCAAGCCAAGTGCCCAAGCCCCCCCCCTTTTCCCCGTTTCAACTAATGCTCCGAGTGGATACGTGTGCAGAGGCATGGAAAAACCGTGTGCAATGCCACTTGCCAGTCAGTGATTGCAGCGAATCCTATGTGGATGCAACATGGCGTATGATTAATGAAAACTCGTGTGCATGTGTGTGTGTGTGTACATATGACTGAAGCTGAAAGCTGAAAGAGCATACAGCACAAGGAGAAAACTGTGAGAAAGCTGATAAAGGTGGCACATATAGAGCAAAAGGAGCCAATTGCGTGGGAGGGAGACGACGATGCAGAATCGATTAACAACAACGTTGATTGAATTTGCCACAAAATTGCGTTTTGAGTGGTTGCAATAGTAGCGGGAATACCAGTGACAGTGCCACTGGCACTGACAGTGCCAGCAACAGGATGAGCAGGAGGAGCAACAAGCCATAACAATACGCCAATTTCCTCTCCTTTCTCTTTACTCGATTTCTTTTTCTCGCTGCAAAGGGAAATAAGAAATTTCGGCAAATAAATCGTAAAAAGTAAAAGTAATAAAATCAAGAAAATGAGAAAAGAAACAATGCACACACGTATGTGAGCGAGTGTGTGTGTGTGAGTGGAGGGCAAGGCACAATCACTCCTACGTTAGCCGCTCCTTCTTCACTCGCTATATGATTCGCATTTCTGGCAAGATATATGCGAAAAAAAGAAGCTAATAAGAAAAGCTTCTCAGTTCTAAAAAGCAAATTTTTTATGGCAAAACGAAGGTTTAATACAGCAATCGATATTAGGGACCATAAATTGCACCTTATGAATATTCAATTTGTATCTGAGCAGAAATTTTGACTTAAGCAGAACTTTCGGTAACATGCTGCCTGCAATAGCTGAAGCAGTCATATGTAGCGTATGTTAAATATAGCTTTCAGAAACAGACAATCAGGCAGGCGAATAGCGTGCGGTAGCCGAAACTGTGTAAGAGATAACGGTTAATGGGTGCAAAGTTCGTATAGTGGAAGGAAAAGGAAAATAACTAATGAAGCTAAGGAGAGAAATGATAAGACGACTGGGGAATGCTCTGTAATATTAGCTGATAGGGTGTTTAGGTGAAGTGACTTTGGAACTGTGGGTGTATAACTAGTGAATTTCAAACTGTTGTACATTCCGAATTTTGTCTATTCTGGAATTTCTTCAGCCTACTCTTAGATGATCTTTAAAGCTTATATGAAATTCTGGTAAATTATCAATCATATAACAAACTTTATCTGTATTGAGGAGCTATCATTCAGATTCTTAAGTTTCTATATATCTAATTTGTATACAATACGTGATACTTGTAGTTAAAAGCCTCTAGCTAATCACAAAAACACTTAAAATACTTGAATCTCTTTCAGCTTGATCTTAGAATATGTTTCAAGCTTATATAAAATTCTGGAAGATATCATATAACAAGTTTTATCTGTATTTGGGAGCTGAATGAAAAGATTCTTGTGCTTCTATCTCATTTATAAACGTAATTGATGAAAGGCTTTAGCTAATCAGAAAAATACTCGAATCTCTTTCAGCTTGATCTCAGAAGATCTTTAAGCCCTTTATGAAATTCTGATAGAATATCAATCATATATGAAGCTTTACCTGTATTTCGTAGCTGACTGCTAAAGACTCTTGAGTTTCTATCTCACTTACATATATACATTACTTGATAGTTAAAGTTATCAGAAAAATATTTAAAATATTTAAATATCTTTAACTTCATCTCAGAAGATCTTTAAATTCTTTGAATTCTGAGTTTCTAGTTAGCAGCCTCTAGCTAATCAGAAAAATACTACAAATATTTAAGTTTGTGTAGATTGATCTTGGAAATCTTTAAAGTTTGTATAAATACTGTAAGATTATCAAAAATAACAATCTTAAGCTCTATTTACGAGCTAAATTATAAAGATTCTTGAGTTTCATCTCAGAAGATCTTTAAAGCCTATATGAATCAATGAAGATTTTTAACCATTTAGGTTCTGAATGCTAAAGATTCTTGGGTTTCTAGTTAGTAGCCTCTAGCTAATCAGAATAAAACTAAGAATACTTGAATCTCTTTAGCTTGATCTTAGAAATCTTTAAGACTTATACCAATTCTGAAAGATTATCAAGGATATAACAAACTTTAGCTGCATTTAGGAGCTGATTGCTAAAGATTCTTGAGTTTCTACCTATCTCATTTATATACACAATACATCTAGTTAAAAGGCTTTAAATAATAAGAAAAATACTAAAAATATTAAAAATCTTAAATACCCCTTTATTGCCTCGCACAATCAAGTTAATTTTCCTACTCTAAAGCTAGTTAAATTTTGTATAGCTGCAACAAAAGTTATACGTTACGCAAAAAAAACAAAAGCTCTTTAGTTTATATTTAGCTCAAATTGTGTTAAAAAAAATATTGATTGGAAGCCATTTTGAAGGGTTTCTTAAAGTTCTCTTTAGCACAGATTTCGTTACGGTTATAAAAATAAAACTTTTCAGTTAATTTTCAAGGCGAAATAAAGTTGGGAAACGAAAAAAAAATAAGGTAAGGTATAAAACAAAGATAAAGCTAACAAGAAACCAATGTAAAAGCAATTTACAAGCCTTTCTGTGCGTCAGGCACATTTACGAATTGGCAAAAGGAAAGTCATTTAAAGTCAGCTACATATACACATACATATTTATATATATATGTATATATGTATGTTATGGCAGCAGAAACCCCTATTTATGCCACAAAGAATCTCACCAACACACATAAAGAAATTGCGGCTATGTTGAATATATAGTTTCGTCCATTCGAAGGAAATGAGCAAGACATTGAGTCACCTCTTGACTGTGTGGGTGTGGATGAGTGTCCGTGTGTGTGCGAAATGGGGTGCATGGAGTGTGAGCAAAAGCAATCAAAATACATACACACACACACTTACACATACTGAGACAAAGACAAAGATAAACAGAGGCAGACAAACAAAATATTGGCTTTGCTAGCCGCCAAAAAAAGGAGCAGGAGAAGCAACGTTCTGGGAGCTGCAGCAGGTGTGTGTGTTTGGCATTTTATGAGCGCTCAAATGTATGCAACAATAAATTAAATCAAAACAGTTAAATTTGACCTTGGCCAGGGCAGAAGCGACGCCGCCCGAGGAGCACAAATGACACGTTTGGCGGTCACTTAATGCCAATTGGCGGGGCCAAAGCGGGGGCCATGAACTTTGCAGCTGTATAAGTGTTAGTGTGTGTGTGTGTGTGCCTGTGCTCCCTTGACGCTGTATATGTGCATCAGCGCAAACAAACATAACGAAGCCAAGCTGAATGGCATTATCCTTGGGGATGCTGCAGCTGAGCTTCAGCTAGTGAGGCGTTGCACACGCTGCCAACTGACTCACAACGGAAGCACTTTATTATGCCGCCAAATTGAAATAATATGCAACAACAGCAAACAGGGGACAACAATTTAGCAAAGGATGCAGTGCGTCCATTGTGCACATCCGTGGGTCACGCCCACGCCCACACCCCATGTCACGTGTCGCAGCTGCCTCAGCTGCATATTGTTTGACGTTTTGTAGTTCTGTTTTTTTTTTCTGTTTGCAACGTGAAATGAGCCCCGGCACTGGACGAGACGGCAGCATCATTAACATTATGTAAGCAGCGTCAGCCGGCGACACTGACAGCCAAACACCTACACACTGTGTGTCTGTGTGTGTGTGTGTGTGTGTGTGTGTGTTGCTAACCTCTGAAGTTGTAATTTATGCTCGAGCTAAAATGCTGCACAAAAAGCAGGAAGTTTCGCACGTAACAGCTAAACATCTCAGTGTACGTGTGTGTGTGTGTGTCTGTGTGCGCTTCGTTAGTTAGCCCATGCACCGTTACAAATCGGCGTGTTATAAGCTATACATAATACATGAAGTCTATAATTCATACGTATTCCAATTATTTTCTTAGTTAACCAAGCATGCAAACAATAAATTTAATTTGGAAGTAGGAGAAATATGTATGTATATAAAGTAGTTGTACTATATGTATTTATATAGCAGTTGGATCCTAGTAATATATTGCCAAAATACTAGGAAAATTCAGTACAAACTTCAAAAATTATGTGTAAGCTGAAAAAATTCTAAGGAAAAACAGAATATTTTTCATCTAAGAACTCAGATTTAGAAAGGATATATCTATGAAAAGGATATGTACATAAGATATGTACGATAGATAAAATATGTTAGCTATATATGATATATGAGATATATAAAATATATAAGCTATATATAATATATGAGGTATATCAGAAATATATAAGATTAATGATGCATAGAGATTTGAGATATATATCATATCCGATATATAAGATATATAAAACTTATAAGATATATAAGATATATACGATGTATAAAATATATAAGATATATAAGATACATAAGATATATAAGATGTACAGGATATATAAGAAATATAAGATATATAGCATATATACCAAAAATAACATATATATCAAATATAACATATATAACATATATACCATATATAAAACATATATAACATATATAAAATATATTACATATATTACATATATAACATTTATACGATTTAAAAGCAATATATCGGAAAAAGAAGATATATAAGTCCGCTGTTAATAAGTGTTTGCTTTATTATTGAGATGAAATAATAAAATTTGGAATACAAAAGATGAACGTGAAACCAAATTCCTATCATTAAGGATTTTTATCTTCCAATATTTTATAATAATATACATATTCATGTAAAGTTAACCCATTTGATGAACCATTAGATGATATATACCCTATCTATAGATATATCTATACTTACCTATTTAAAGCAAGTCTGTCTGTCTTAAAACTCTTAAGACAACTTTTCATAATCTACTCAGGCTCTTCTATACAATGAATAGATACGTATGTATATATGTATATATAAGTATATCTATTCCTCCAAAAATTCCCTATATATTTTTCAGTTAAGTAAACCCTGCATACACTTAAAAGAAATGAAAATGAAACAAGTTTCTCTATACCTAAATTTCGCTTCAAAATCTATAGCATACTTTTCAGCTGCATTCAACATTCGCATAAATTTAAATGGAATTAATCTCAAAGTTGTTGATTCAAAAGAAACACTTTCAAGTGGTCACAAAAAGAATGTCAAGTAATTTTTTGCTAAGGCTCAGTTAAATTTTCTATAAAAAGTAACTAATTAGATAATTAAATGAGAATTAAATGTTATATAAAATGTCAAAAATTTTTGTATATTAGATTAGCCATGTGGTCAGCAAAGTAAACAATTTAATGAGATGAGATGAGACTTATGTTCCGGCTGGTTTTTCTGTTTGTCCTGAATAAACCAAAAGCAAAGCGCACAAAATTATATTAAAAGCCAGGATAAGACAGCTTTGGCCATAAACGCTTCAAAATGTTTTTCTTTTCGCTTAACTTTAATGTCAGGAAAAGAAGAAGTCGCCTTCCGTTGCTTAAGCTCATCTCTTTGCTATATATACATACATTTTATACATAGATATATATGTATTCTTGTATATAGGAGCAGTCACCTGGCAGCGCAGCGCAGCCAAAACTTTTGACCAAACTGCATCAACGAACTTCTTAGAAAGTCTATAAAACGTAATGACTCGCGCTACATGCGCGCCAGAAATATGCAACAAAAGTTTTTCTGCGACTTTCAAGGCGAAAATCTTACGCGTGTCATAAGACAGAAATAAGCTGAAGAAGACAACGGATATGCCACATAAGCCAACGGCAACTCAGAGTTGGCTTGCCATTTACATAAAATTAAGATACAATTAGAAAATTAATGCCATGCAAAGTGAAAACTTGTGTTCTGAAAACCTTTTTTATCAGACTTAAACAGGGTATACGCTGGGCAGGGAACTTAAACTTGTTTAAAAGTATGCGAAGGGCGTCGAGAGGAGCAGCATGAGAGCACTTGTAACAAAATGTCAAATCGCAGACAAGCAAATGCACATTTGATTCAAGCTACAGTGAAGATACGCTTGAGAGAACAACAATTTATAGTTTGTAGTAAAGGAATTGTAGCAGTAGGATATAGAAATTATAGCAAAAGATCTCTGCTATTAAGCTATTTACTAACAAGGACATAAGTCAATGAGAAAACTCAAGGGTTCAAACCCAGTAAAGCTAAAAACAAGAGATTTTCTAAGGACTGCTCTTCTTCAATATCTTTTTCAAAACATGGTAAGATTTAAAAAAAAAATTAATAAAAGATGCGAATAAATTTTATTCCGTTATTTTCTCTCTCTCTTTTAACTCATTTACAGCACATTTATATCATTTATAAAGTTATAGCTGGGAAGAGTTTTCAAATTTAGTTATATGTATATACTTTTTAAGCCGAGCTATAACAATTTAGACTATATTAGACAGCATCCATCTCGCTAGCACATAACGAAATTTATTTTTATTATATCATACAACTTTTTATGCACGCACTCTATTAAAAATGTTTGCTCGACAGAGCGAACTCTTTCGAAAACAAAAATAAATTGTTGGAAACTATAAAACTTTAAGCCGGCTAAAGGTATGCGACTTCATACACGAGCCTTTACTGTAAATGCAAACGAAATTTGCATGCAATGTCGCGCTCAGTGCGTACCTATGTGTGTGTGCATGCGTGTGTGTGAGTGTGTGATTGTGCTTGAATTTCAATTCGCTGACAAAATGACAGCTATTTATATTTGTCGCTGAATGCGTGTATGAAGTAAGCGAGTGAGTCTGAGGCTCAGTCTGGTTGCGGCACTTGTCAAGCTGATGTACAGATTAGAAATTAATCGAATTTTACTGTCAAATCGAGGCAATATCAGCCAAACAGGAAGTGCCAGCGTCGCCGTTGGCATGGCAATGCAAAACAGTCAGCCGCATGCCAATACACACACACACACACACACACACGCACGCATTGAGAATGGCAGAGAGCGAGCGAGAGAGAGTGTGAGCGCGTAAGTTGGTTTCACCTACCCACAGACACACGCACACATAGACAAACAGCTAGCCAGCCAGACAGACAGAGAGACAGAGCGACGGGCAGAGACAGTTAGTCGGCACTGACACTGAATGTTACGCAGTTGTCGGCAATGGCTGCCGTTAAAAATACCGTTACATTGCCGCAGTGACTGATTGGCTTTGTTACAAAAAAATAAATAATACAAAATTATATAAATTGACTCAAGTTTCGTTGCGTCTTAGTTTGGCTCACCTGTTCCACTGTTGTCGACATTTTGATTGCGCTTTCTTTTGCTTTGTTGCTGCTGTTGTTGCGCCCTTTGCGTCTTCTTCTTTATGTTTTTCTTTTATTTTAACCACTGTGCTCACAACGCTTCGTTGTTGTTGTTACACTATATTGCACCGCACATTTTCTTGCTGTTGTTGTTGTTGCTGTTTTACGCAGAATTTTGATTTTACACTCGATTTGTAATTTTTTTTTTTGAATAGCTTAATTTTGCGTGTTTGTCGCGACGGCAAGCATTTGCTGCTCCTGCTGCTGCTGGCGACGGGGTTGTGCTGCTAAAATCAACTAAAAGTATTTTTTTAAGGTTGGCAGGATAATATCCTGCATTGGAGTTGATTGTTAAATGACTTTGCTGTTAAACGGTGGAGCTGGACGCATTTTGCGCTTGCGTTGCTCAAATTGCGTTTACGTTGCTCACTCTGCGCTTACGTAGCTTAAATTGTGATACGTTAAAAGTCCAGTGTTAATTGCGCGTTTGGTTTCTTAAAAATTTAAATATTATATATATATGTATAATATATATATTTACTCTTTTAAAACATTTTTTAGTTTTCGCTTACGTCACCTCACACTGCTCTCTTACGTTAAAAGATTCATTAACTCTTTCGAATATTTCTCATGAACATTTTCAGTATGGCTTTGCTCGTTTCCCGTTTACGTTATTTACGTATTACGAGTACGTAGCTGTATTTTCGCTTGCGTTACGAGTTTGGCGGCTATTGACTGTTTTGAAAAATTGTGAAAAATTGTTTTTCTTCCATAGTCTCGTTTCTTGTTATACTTATTTTATTTCATATGCTTATCTGTTATATATTTATATTAAATTCACTTTATATACTCTTTGAACTTATTGTAGTAGGTATATTTCTGAAATACCTTTTGTTTACAGCTATCACTTGTGCTCAGATCTATCTCTATCTGCAACACTAAGACTCGTTTGACACTGCTGGCTCATCTTCGCCCAGAAAATCATTAACATACTCCAGCCAGTTTGTAACATCTTCAAATCGCATCACTTCCTGCAGGACACGTCGCAGATACCGCAATTGCCGTATATCCGTGCCATAACGCTCAGCCATGGTGCTGACACTGATTCTGGCCACTGGGAGATTTACTTTTGGCCTGGCCAAAATGACTTTCGTATTGATGCGCTGCTTCCAGGTGTGCGCCTCCTTTTGCATCTCATCGAGCATAAAGATTTTGCCCACATCCCCAGTGACCACGCCCACAGGCGTAGCCAGCGGGCTGCTCGTCCTAGCCTGCAGCTGTTGCACAGGTGCTTTAGACTTAATATACTTCCAACAGGCTTGCAAATTCAACCAGTTGCAGTAATCCTGGAGAGCATTCAGCATGATCTTGAGGTAATCCTCGCGTGAGAGCTGTTCGTTGTCCGATTCCTCAATCGCGCTGCGTGGCTTGTATTTGAGCCAACGTTTCAACTTCAGCTCATCGCAGACCTTCTCCGGCCCAAACACCGCATCGGAGCAGTAAAACAATCTCAGAAAATGATCCGCAAATTCATAGCGCACATAGGGCTGACTTAACTGCGATATGGTGAGTATGTAGGTGCTCACATGCGCGGGATTTTCCATTTTGAATAGCTTAAAGAACTCGGCGATGAAGCGTCGCGTCTGCGGACCTAGATTGGGATAGATCAGCGAGTTGTTTGCATACTCCAGCTCCGCTGTGTTGCTCGCCTCCATGAGCAGCGAGACAAAGCGCTGAAATGCAAAGAAGAGTTTGAGTTTCATTTCTATATAGATATAGTATATATGGCATAAATACCTCCAGAATGCTTAGACGATCTGCATACAGCGACTTGGCTGCTGCTCGACTGTACAAACGCAGCAGTTTCTGGGTTAAGTTCGTCAATCTCTTGCCCTTTGTTATGCCAAAAACTATAAGCACAAATGGCTTGGAGTCCTCTTGAAAGATTTCTGGCTCCGTTTGCTGCAGACGATTGTGATCCAGCCAGGCCAAGAACTCCCGCTCCAACACCCAACAAATCATGTCCAGAGCATCGCAGAGACGCGCCAGCTGCACAGCTGCTGACATTCGCTTGAACTCATCCACCCACTGTTTGCCGCTCTGCCAATCGTAATCCTGCACATGACGCTGAAATACATCCTCCAGCGATAAATCCGTATTATCCTCATCCGGATCATAGACAAACTGTTCGTAATAAGGAGTTAATTGAGTGAGCTCTGCTTCGCTGCATTTGCCCAGGCAATCTTCGAGTAAATCGAGCAGCAGCTGCAGCTTTTGTGGTTTATCATTTGTAGCTCCATTCACACCCAGGAAGTTAAGGTAATAGGGACGCAAAGCAGTCCAGCAAGGAGGAAATGCATCCACAAGGAGATAATAGATGCGTATGACATTTCTATACCTGTTGTGCAGCTCGCTGAGTGTTAAACACTTGGTGTTGAGTATCTAAAAATGGGATACATTAAACACAAAATATCTTTATCAAAAAATTCCATACCATTATCATATCGAAGAGTCTATCAAAGACTGCTTCATCTGGAAAAACGGACTGCAGCGCCATCATTTCCAATATATCCAGATATGTGTCATAGTGCTTGCTATATAGATTATTGCGCAGTTCTTGGGCAATTCCTATGTCCGGCGCATCTGGAAGCATTGCACAGCGATGTTTGCTGACGCACTGGCTCGTGTTGTGCAGACATTTGGGCACACAAGCGCTGGGCAATCGTTGCTCACTCTTCATATACAAATTGGAGATGATGACGCGCAGATTCCACTTTAAATTGTGCTTGGATATGGGCTCGGTCGCTGAGCGGTTTATTGGTGCTATCACTGTGGACCTATCATCATCTGAGGCTGGATTTTGCTTTATAGCCTTAGCATCCTCTTCCTCGGCTGATTCGTTCATCTCGCTGTCCGCATCGTAAAGTGCTTCTAGCTTTGTTTTAGCTGTTATGGGACGTTCATCTGTTTCCATGGAAGATGTATTGACCTCATCTTTGACATCAGTCGCTTCCTGTTTCATTGATATGTCGCATTTCTTTGGCAACAACGACATCTTTCTTAAATGTAAATAAAACTTTTGCAGAAATTCCGGCGATATCGACTTATCGATAGTTTTAAGGCAAGTATGCAGTTCTGCAAGTAAAGAGAAAATTTATATCATATACGATTACAGTTTAATTAAATAAGCCTTAAACTTATGCGTATATTTATTATTACAAATATATATCTTATTTTAAAAACATAATAATTCTGCATTTTATACTTAACATAGCTGTTAACATGCCTTATTTTTCCTATTGTCTTCAGCATTCTACATATGCGAGCTGCATGCTTGCCGTAATTGTGGCGGTACACTAACGCACGTTTTGCAACACTGGCACAACAACAGCCCATGGTTTACTAAGCGCGCGCAATTTAAAACTTTCATTCAAACTAGTTTGAAGGCAATGCTAGTTTATTAACAAATATTCTAAGAAAACCTATTTAAAATACAAATGAAAATAAAAATAAAAACGTGCCACCTGTTGCTTGACAGCCGAACTAAACTTATGCATAAATTACATGTCAGCAAAAACATAGAAGCCAATGTTTTTTTTGCTAAACATGTCGTGCTCGACCTAAGAAGAAAAAGGAAAAACAACCAAATCTAGAATTTAAATATAGCAATTAGGCTGATTTATGCAGCCCGTTTGCAACTAACATTAATTGCCGCTAACAACAAGTGCCCCAATGTCCATTCGAGCCTGAGAATTGTGGCGCCGCACACACACAAACACACACACATTCGGATACGTATGTAAATTTTGAGCAAAACCAAATGCGAGCATGTGAAAACTGAATTTCCACGAAAAATCGTTGCTGGTTTGCAGTCAATGCAATTAGCAATTGCTTTTTTGGCTGCATTCAGCTTGGTATTTAAAGACAGCTGTGCCCAAATTCGTAACCGAAAGCAGCCCCCGCAGACGTTATTAACTCGCATATGTGTTGTCTAATATATTTTTTCTATATATTTTTAGTTTCGTTAGTTAAGTAATGAATTGCCTTAAATGTCAATTAACCGTTGCTTTAATCAACGCCAATTATTTGTTCTTCGTTATAATGGCTGCACATATAAGTCGACCACTTAATTGCCTTGTTATTAAACGTTTTTTATTTTTTCTTTTTTGGCCATCCCATATCTATTTAATTGCTTTGATTCGAATCGTATCGATCTATCAAATTCATATTCAAAGAAGACTGCGAATTGCAATTTGCATGCAAATTTAACCCCAATCCGCGTTTAATTAAGTTATTGAACATTGAAATCGATTTGGTCTTTAATACGTTCTGACGTGGGCGTCAACAGTTGTTGTTGGGGCTGGTTCTATTGAAAGTCTACTACGCATGCGCGTTGCGCCTGACTGAAGTCGTTCTGAAAGGTGCAGCTCACTCGGATTCTTAGATAATTGCACGCAAAGTTGGGTCTGTAACTGAGCTGGGCGAAAGAATTTTCAAGTCTCTCGTTAACTACTTCAAAATTTTGCATAAAGTTTTCATACGAACTTTTGTAGCATACAAATTATTGCTATAACTATGAAATGCAAATATATCTTAAAATTTAAGTAATTGGTATACAAAAATACCTTAAAGTTTTACACATTTTTATACTCTGTTCCCAAAGGGAAAAAGAATTTTATGCAATGTGCATCTTGCTCTCCGTCCTTCTGTATTAACGCAAAGCATTTGAACACTTTTAAACACTTTTTTTTAGCTAGAGACTTGAAACAGATACTCTTCTTGAAACATATACAAGATCCCTCCTATTGACAATATTTTCTTAAATTAGGGCAGTCGGTAGCTCCTAACTGCAATATTCTTGTTTTTTGGTATATTCGTGGGCTCGACCAGAAGCGCCTAGCAAACAAACCAAATTTTATTTTGGAAAAAAATCTTTCGACGACTTCTCTTTAAACTAACCAAATATTTCAAAGAGCACGATATCCGATTTACTATAAACTTCACCTCAAATTTAAAGTTCACTTCAAATTTAATCTTCACTTCAAATTTAAACTTCACTTCAAATTTTAATTCAACACGCAGCATTTGTCCGATGTGTGTCCTGAATTCGAACCGGGTGTGTTTGTTCTGAATTGCTAGGCCTAATGCCTAGCCCACTGGGCCACACCCGGCCCGAAATCTTGCTAAACGAATAACCTATTTAAACTGAGAGAGCTGTCAAAATATTTTTATATAATTTTTTTTGTAAAACTCCAATGGGGATTGAACCCAGGACTTCATGACTAGTTTACAGATCTCATTTGCTTTGAGATAATTGTTATTTAACAAAAATTTATATGTTAAGGGCTTGATTTTCTACAGGCTTAAAGCTAGAACTACCAAATCTGCTGCGGATCTCCGTCGGGACCTCGGGAATTACCATATCTTTTCCGGCAGAAATGCTTCTATTTTCGCCAATATTGCCGCCTAAGCATTGGTATTTGGAATACAAAGTTGTGCAGCCCAGGACCTTTGTGCAAAATTTCAAGTCTCTAGCTCTTATAGGTTCTGAAATCGACGCGTTCATATATACGGACAGACGAACGGACAGACGGGCAGGGCCAAATCGAGTCAGCTCGTCGCCCTGATCAAGAATATATATACTTTATGGGGTCTGCTACGCCTCCTTCTGCCTGTTGCATACATTGTCAAAACCATTATACCCTGAATTCCCATTTTCAATGTAATATATTGCTACCCATGAATCAGGCAAGAGTATCTTGCCAATGCAGAGTAGAGCAATGTATCTCTGGAATATGTGTTTAAAAAACTGTAAAAGTAACTAAGCAAAAACATCTTAGAGATACAATGGTAGTTGACACAAAGTTTCTCTATATCTTAGAGATACTTTGTGTCAAATATTTAATTTTTTTATGTATCTTAGAGATACTTTTTATCAAATACCAGTATCTCAGTATCTTTTGCTATCTGCTAGCTATTTGCTCAAATATTTATGCTCAGATAGACAACATTTGTTGTTAGATAGTAGATACTTATATATCTAAAAGATACTTTGCTCTAGGCAAATGTTTGATTGAATATGTACAACTTGTGGATTGCTCTACAGCAAGCTTAGCATATCTTTTTCTACTCATATGCTAAATTATCTAGATAACTATTCGATCTTTCGATAACACGAAGCAAATGCAATTGTTTTAGCTAAAGCTTTTCTCGCACTCACTTATACAACCGGCAGCTGTTAATGCCCCTTGACGATTGGCAATTAAAATTGCATTTTGCCTGCCGAGTTTATCAGATGTCTACGTGGCACGACATATGCCAAACTGACCCATATATATACATATATATGTATATAAATATATATATATTGTGCTGCGAGAGTCAAATGTTGGTCAGTGGTGCGATTGTCAGATAGCCAGCGGCTGTCTTCGACTGGCTACCGGTTGAGCTGAATTTAGTTTAGTTAGTAGTTCGCGCAAGTTCGTTGTTTAAGTCTTTCGTTTTGGCTAGGCAACAGAAAACGCAGGCAAATTAGTCAAAATATAGTTACAATTATATAAAAATCTAGTTAGAGCGAGCTATATATATTTTTATATGCTTCCAAGTGCCAAGTGGGCGTTGCATGTTTGCCTTTCACTTTCTAGCGCCCCAGCTGCCAGGATATACATATATATATAACTATATACTTGCATAGGTCTATCAAAGTGCACGATTATATAATAAGCTCTGCCTAAATACAAAAACTTTGTTGTCTTTTTCCTCTGTCTTAATACTTTTTGCTCAGCTCGTAATTAGCTGAACTTTGCAAACAATGTTGTTAGATCTGTTGTTGTTGTTGTTGCTGTTGTTGTTTCTGTTGCTGACTCGCTCGTTGTTCAATTGAGACATTATTCAATTTGTGACAGACGCGAGAAAATTTAACGGCAAAATAACAAAGCGAAGGCGACTAAAAGCGACCCCAAATTGACAACAATTAAAGGCATTTATTTTGGCCATTTCCCAAGGCGTTTCGGTTCTCAATTTTTGGTCACAGCCCACAACAACGAGAATCGAGAACATTCCAATGGGGTGTGCATGACTACTGAATACTCTTAATGTTTAATTTAAAGTTGAATTAAGGAAATGGGCATATATTGATTCCTTACAATCTATTTTTGAATCCTTGTTTAGAAGAGTTCATCAATTTAAGCTCTTCATGTTCTGCTGTCTCTTTCTATATCTATCTGTCTCTTGCTTTTTCGCAACTTTTCTTTTCCACTTCCTCATAATCTGTTCGTCTGTCCTTTTTGCTTTCCTCTCTTTTTGATCACTTTTTCTTTTTTCTTTAAGCTAATTTTGTCTTCATCTATATTACTTAATTTTCTCACTTTTTCTTGTCTTTCTCTGTCAATTTATTTTGATCTATCTTCCTCTGCTATTTTGTTTCTTTAATTATTTCTGTGTGTCTTTACTCCTCGTTCTTTTCATTATATTTCTGTCTCCATACTACCTCTGTATCTACCTGTCTCTTTCTCACTTATTCTATTGATCTATCTATCTTTCTTTCTCCCTCCCTCTCTGTACTTCTTCCTCTTCCTCCTCTCCTGAGCTCGTCCTCTGCCTGTCAATTTCTCTTTCTGGCGTTTTCTTGAAATTTTCTTGTGTTCTTCTTTCTTTCTCTCTTTCTTTTTCTTTGTTATTCTTTCTATGTTTCTCATTCTATCTATGTTTCTCTCCGTCTTTGCTCTTTCTCGCCTCTCCTTCTGTCTCTTCATTTCTCTTTCTCACTTTTTATATCTATCTATTTTTCTGCCTCACTTTCTTTACCTCTTGCTCTTTCTGTTTCCTCTGCCTCTTAATTTTTCTTTATTATCTATCTCTTCTCACTCTCTATATTTCTTGCTGTTTTATTCTTCTTCTTCTCTCTGTCATGTCTCTCCATTTCTCTCTCTCGCATTTTCTCGATATAACTCTATGTTCTTTTTTCTCATTCTATATATGTATGTTTCTTCCTGTCTTTACGTTTTGATCTTTCTCTGTTGTACTTCTTTCTTTCTCTGTCTCTTCATTTATCTTTCTCACTTTTTCTCTTTATCTATTTTTCTCCCTCACTCTCTTTACTTCTTGCTCTTTCCCTCCTCTCTTTATATCTTCCTTTCTTTCTATATTCCTCTCTTTCTATCTTCCTCTGTATCTTAATTTCTCTATGTTACTTTTTCTCGATATTTTTCTCTTTTTCTGTGTGATTCTTGCTCTTTCTTATTGAGCTCATTATTTCTTTCTTTTCTTTCTTTTATCTCTTTTATAACTGTCTTTCTAGAGATCTTAGAGATAAAACTATAGCTGTTTAAAGGATACCTTTAAAAATATTGTTAAATATTCAAAATATAGATATTCGTGTTTGTAACTTATTAAGGTTAGGAATTAGGTTACTCTACCTATAAAAAATGCTGAAGATATAGTCTTTTATATAACACCACGCTTCCTTAAGCCATAGCGTTTTTTGTCCTATATACCTGATATACCACAGATAAACTCGATTTATTCAAAGTTTCAAATCTCGAACTTGAATAACAACACAAACAGACAAAAAGCATAGAGCATAAGGGGTATATTGATTGTCTATTCCCTTATACACTATTCAACTAATACACCCCATTTTCCCTTACTTTCAACAGTGTATTACAATTGCGACAACAAACATTTGTTGGCCGATCTGCTCGACGTTTAATGAGCACCAAAATTGTAAATTTAATTTATAACGTTTGCGGTGCTTTTTGTCAGACGACAAATTTCGTAATTTCTGCACTATTTTATATTGAAAAAGTTGTTGTTGTTGTTACTGTTTGCTGTTTGTTGTTGTTGTTGTTGTTTCGTGTAAACTGTGCCGAGTCAGCATGGACACCAGCATGGCTGGTTGCATGTCAAAGGTGCATAAAACATGCCGCCAAGAATCGAAAAACGTATCGCATTGAATCGCGCAGTCTTTCGGGCCGGTTCTGTTCCATTTTGTTGGCCAGCTTTTTCGAACTGGCTTTAATTGGCACCTTGTGTGTGTGCGTGCGTGTGTAGGTGCACTTGATAGCGGTGCATGGCTCACATTGCGTCAATTTATGTGACACGCATTTTGTGCATTGTCAAAACTGAAATACGCGCATTTGTTTTCGCACATTGTAACACGCTTGCAACTGCTGGCCTCAGCTGACAGCAGCAGCAACTGTTGCCACCAGCTATCGACAGCAGCAGCAGCATCAGCAGCTGTTGCATTGATGCTATGGATATGCGGTGTCTACTGCTGCTTGGTCACGCAATGCCAAGTGACATAAATTACGCATGTTTGAAAAAAAAAATTTAAAAAAATCTACTTGACTTGCATTTGATATCTTTGAAGGTATTATGGGCTTTATTCTCTTGAGATTCGGATTTATTTTATTTTTTTTATTGCAATTTTTTTGTCATTTGTCTCTATAGCGCTTGTTTAATTAAACCTTGACTTTTTTGGGATGGCTAATTTTGTATTTGTGACTACAAAGCTTAGTTGTTTGTTCCGTCTGTCTGTCTGACCTCCCCTTAAGATACATCAAAAAGTTATATATCCACGTCCCCTAGGGCGTGGCAAATTGGGAGTTTATATATAGCGATTTGTATAAATCCTATAATATTTTGGGTGCCATAAGAGCTAGAGACTTGAGAGATATATATGCAAGTAGATCAACACGAATCAAGAAGATATAGTATTAACGGTTACGCCCATTTTGGGCGTGGCAAATCGTTTAAAACTGCATCTCCTACAGTTTTTGAGCTAGAATACCCAAATCCGATGAGAAGACTTATGTTAACCTCCCCTTAAGACCGATCTAAAAGGTATACTTTCCACGTCCACTAGGGGCGTGGCAAATCGGCAAAGGCTATATAGTCTTTGACATAAATCCTCTGATATTTTGGATGCTGTTTGAGCCAGAGAGTTCAAACTTAAAATATATATCTTTATGAACCACCCGTCAAAAAATAATATAATATTAATATAAGCAATTACGTCAATTTTGAATTCTTCTTGGCAAGTTAGAAAGAAATATATCTGTATCCTTTACAATTCTAAGGGTACTACTTCGGTATGGTTAAAGTAAACCCATCCCTCTAGTTTTTCTCTTGGGTAGAATACTAAGCACTATTAATAATAATAGTATTAATAAAAGTTTGCAATTTGTGCTATTATTATTTTCGCAACTGTATTTGTTATCTATGAACACTCAGATCACATTAAAATAAATAGGCAGTTTTTATGTGAAATTTTTAATAATTAGTTTTTATAATTGAAATTTTTCAAATATTTTTACAGCATTTTTCGTAGAACACACAACAAAAGCCGCATAAGCAAAGCGGCTAATGGAACTGCTTTTACTTGCACTCGCATTTCAATTTCATTTTCATTACAAGCAGTTGAGTGTATGTGTGTAAGTGTGTGTGTGTGTTTTGGCTTGTAGCTGTTGCAATCACTGGAGCTGTAGCTTTAGCTGTAGCTGACCAGAGGCTGACGAGGCAAATGAAAATGAAATCAAAGCTAAAGACAAGCCAGAGCGGTTAATAGTGAAAATGGGGGAAGGCGAATTCAAACTGGAAACTGGGCAATGCGAGATGTGAAGCTGTGAGGCTGTGAGGCTGTTGGCTGTTAGCTGTGAGTGAGACTGGAACGTTGTTGACTTACATAATCGCTAAAAAAAAAAACAAAAAAAAAATAGAAACAGAGCAAAATGCAATTTATTGCAAGAAAGAAATCTGGCAGACAAAGTCGACGCTCTTCCTCTTTGCCTCTGCGCGACGCTGTCTGGCTGACTATTTAGGTCTTTTGTCTGGCTGGAACGAAGCGCGCTCGCATTTTGGTCAGCAAACATGATTTTTTGGCATGTGGCTTAGTTTTGCTTTTAATAGACTTTGATTGCACAGTTGTTGTCGTCCCTCAAGCCAGACAAGCAACAACAACAACAGCAATGACAACGATTTGCATTGCAACATGGAACAGCAACAGCAGCAGCACCAGCAGCAACATAAGTCATATTGCAACGGCACATTATTTGGCTCATTCGGTTGCGTGCCTCGGCCGCTAAAGGGCACAAAACGAAAGACTTAGGCAACGAACTGGCCAGCCAGTTGCGTCTTAATTACGATGCCAAAAACTCGCGATGAGCAGTGAACGATTCTTGTAGCCTCACATAAGCCAACGCGGCATTTGTGTAATGGGTAATTAAGCGTCTCGCCGTCAAGCAAGCCAACAGCAACAAGTTTTCCCACGATGACCGGCTGTCTGTGGGCTACTGTGTGCGCGCGTTTTTAAAGCCCAAACAAACAGCCGTCAAGTACCAGAGGCCAATGATATATGCATTTTTCATGCCGAACAACAGTTGCAGCCAAAAGGCAGCCAGCAGGCAGCCAACAATGCGCCTCGCTTATAAATTAGAAGTAGTCAAAATAATAGCCATATTTCTTTGGCGGAACCCTCTCACACACACACACACACACACAAAAAGGTCAAAGCTGCAAAAATTGCAGCTGCATTATTTTTTTTTTTTTGGTTTTTTTTTTGCCAGGTTATCATGACTCGAACTGTTCGATCTTTAAGCAGGCATTATAAGCATCGCCTCGAGCTGCAAGAGCTGCATTTAATCAGCTGAACGCACTTAAAGCGATTTCCATGTCCAAAATTACTCAGAGGGTGTGCGTGTGTGTGTGTGTGTGTGGGCAGGTGTGCCCAAGCCTCTTAGCCAAATTGGTCAGCAAGACTTGAAATTATGATGAGCACAACATCAACAACAACAACAACAAACATGCAAGCAATTAATGAGATTTAATATTCGCATTGGTCAAATATTAAAAGAAAATAACAAAATATGCACAAAAATATGCATATAATTGTATAATACAAATGAGGATTAAATTGTTTTTAATGCGGAAATAATTTACAATTATACTTGTTGGCATAACAGCTTAGATAGTGAGTTATAGCAAAGAAAGATATGTAATTGAGGGTGTTCCTAAGTAAACTTAATTTTCAAGCTATCTTTTATATAATAACTTTACGTATATATATATATATATATATATATTATTTCAGAAATACTCAAAGTTATGTTCTTAGAACATAACCCAGAATCCATTAAAATAGGGTAAATAGAGAATGGTTTTGAAATAACGTATGGAGGCAGGAGGCGTGGAGGAGGAGGAGGATCAACAGCCGAGTTGTTCTAGCTCTGTCTTCTTATCTTTCTGTCTGTTCGTCTTTGTATCTATTCATCTTTCTGTCTGTTCGTCATTCTTTCTGTTGGTTTTTCTATCTGTTCACCTGTCTGCATATATAAATGGGCGTCTATTTTAAAAAAATCCGGGACGATCGAATAAGTGCTTGGTTATGAATTCATGGTAAGAGATTCTAGAGATATGCTCTGAGACGGCGGCATTCCAGAGATACCCGTTCGGGATCCGCGGGTCCCGAAAATCTCGGTCCCGACGCCTACCTTTACTCAAAAGCATATCTCTTGAATCTCTTACCATGTTATCTTGATGAAGATATCAACCACTTATCGGACCGACCGCAAATTTTTTAGAATTTTTTCCAACCAGCCCGAAAATTGGTTCCAGAAAATTTCGGGTCCTAAAAATCCCGAAGCCGACGCCCATCTCTAGTATGAAAGTATCTTTTTGGCCTGAAAAAGCTAAAGCTAAAGACTTGAAGAATCCTGGTAAATACCTAGTCTTTATGCTATATATTACTTGAAGAGGATTACTGAGCTCAGTGACAGCTAAAAACTGACTGAAAAGCTTTGTTCCTCGTTGAAGAAACTTAGCTGTTCGATTGTCATACACAATCGAACTAACTAATTAACAAGTAAGCACGTGCAGCTAGCTTTTCATGTATTCAAGCATCGATAATTCCTATCTGGACTTACAGCCTCTCATTTTCAGGCATCTCTAACTGCTATCTAAACTTACAGCCTCTCATTTGTTGGTGCAGTTGTTAAAACCCACCAAAAGCCCACTTCAGTACTGCCAAACACTATTTAGAATAATATCTCATTATTGAAGGTAAGGACTTTGGGTTAGCAGAAATCTGTCAGCAAATTATAGATCTGCATATTATAGAATTATAGAAGTCGCTATGAGAATGGGCTCTATATGTAAATTCAACTGTTTAAGCAGTTCTTTAACAAGGAGAACAGCTCGACAAGGAGATGCCATGAACTCTGATTCATTTCTTCTAAAAAAAACATGCACACACGCACAACATAGATGAGTGTTTCTGGTGTAGATAAGGAACCGTGGAGAACGCCAATTACGTTGTCTTCGAGTGTAGACGATTCTCGGTATAGAAGCGACAACTGGAGGAAGATGTAGACCGATTTATCAGAAAGAACATTCTGGTGTCCATCATTCTAGAACCTGAGGAAGCATTTAATTCAACCAGTGTCTTCTGCATTGATTATGGTGAAGCTCCGCAGTATCAAGCGAAGCAGACGACGAGCTGGACGGGGACCAGGTAACGCAAAGCGTCTGCGAAGCAATACTTTGCGGCCGCCTAGCAGGCATTACGACCTACCTGTTTACATATACTCCAATTATAAACTAATAAATGATTAATAAAAAGAAGAAAAAAACAAACAAAAAAATACGAGCGTCGCTTTTCGGCTATACTATGGAAAATTAGTTATTAAATAACATCGGTTCTATCTAAATACTCTTTGCGAAATTTTTAAAGCGTCTTGAAGACTTTCAAGTGAGTTTCCTTAGTCTGTACTATTTTAATTAAGGACAGAAAGGGTGTGAGGTATTTCCTGTGACAGCTACATGATCACTCAATATACCTTATGTTTACCAAGTCTTATAAATATGAAAACTACACTAGTTAGCAATAGCATCACACATGACTCCATTACGATAAAGCCATTGAAATTGACATCTGAAATAACTCCCCCTAAATTATTTAAATACCAATCACTTGCATAAACACTTCATTCATGACGTCACACTGTGCTTTTAGGAAGTTTGCAATTTGCTGCCCATCAAATGGACAAATGGAACTCAGTTTGACCGCAAAGACAGAGACGTCGCACTTGGCCAGTTCCACTTGGATGCGGTGGCCATTGAAGCGCATAATTTGTGCGGAAATATGCGAAAAAGGAAGAAAAAAAAAATTGATTGTGGTGACAGCGCGAACCTTTCGCCAGTGCTTCAGCAAGCTATATAAATAGCCGAGAAGTGCAACATTTCACGCTTAGTATTTAGAGAAACGCGTGGATTAAATCAGCTGCGAAGCAAATTGAAGACAAGAAAACAAACATTGAAATTCAATCAACAAAAAAACTGCAATGAAGAAGCGACAACGCATAACCAGACACGCAGCAAACACAACAACAACAGCAACAACAACAACAAAAGCAACAACAACCACATTTGGACGTTGTTGTTTGTGCTTCCGCGTTACGTCCGCAGCGGCACGCGTCGAACGGCAGGTGTTGCGGCTGCCAGTTCACCTGCTTTTGGCTCTTACGATCTTCTGCTCGCTCGGCGGCTGCTCAGCTGTGGGCTATTCCTATGCGCGATTCGAGGGTCCGGTGGCGGGGCCGGAGCGGCTGGTCACTGTGACCGATGACTATGGCGGTGGCACGCACTCCGACTATGTGGCACGGCCCGAATACAGCTTCGCCTATGGCATCGAAGATGGCGAGGCGCGCGTGCTGCAGAACCGCAAAGAGACGCGCAACGGGGACGAGGTGCGCGGCGTCTACAGGTAGGTGACACAGACATAGACATGCTTAGACATGTTGACGCATTCATTAACGTCGCCAATACGCAGCGTAGTCGATCCTGATGGCACCCTACGCGTGGTCAAGTACACGGCAGACGATGCGAATGGCTTCCAAGCGGAGGTGATCACGAATGGAGTTGCCACTTTGCATGGCCATGGCAGCGAGGCGGGTGGCGTTGCTCATGTGGAGCAGCAAGTGGAGCATGAACAGGCCAATGAGGTGGAGCAGGCGGCGGAAGCTGATGAAGGCGATGAGGCAGACGAAGCTGGTGCCGAGGAGCAGGAAGAGGAAGAGGTAGCAGCTGCTCCACCGCCAGGCAAAGGTCAGTATAAGGTGCATGAAGAAAAGGGCGAAGAAGGCGATGAAGGTGAGGAGGAGGAGGGCGAAAATGAAGGCGGGGGCGATCATGAGGAGTACGAGGGGAGCAGCGAGGAGGGATACGAGGATGCGCATACGCAGAGTCAACAGCAGGAGCAGGAGAGTAGCGAGGAGTACTAAGAGTATTAAACTACATGCTGTTGGTATTTTTGTGGTATTTTTCTTGTTAAAAAGTATCCTTAAACAGCAAACTAACAATAGCTACTCCTAACTCTTATGTGTGATATATCAAGGAAACAACTAAAACGTAATTAAAATGAATACATATATAAAAAGTTACATATTTTTGTTATTTTATGAAATTAAACTTATATATACATAGGTATTTTGTGGTATTTTTTGTTACAACTTCGTGATATACCAAAAAAATACCATAAAAGAATACTGTATCGAGCCCTTACAGTAAAAGACTAGACTAAGCGCCAAGCAGAAAAGTTTTATAGATACATTTTATTCAATTCAATATTTTTTTTTAATTTTCCTGGCCCAATTTTTTGGAAACTTTAAGCTTTACCTGTTTTTTTATCGCACATATTTACGTACGTATTTGAGTTTTTGACTTACTTATTTTCATTGAAATTAATCTATTTTTTTTTTTGGTATTTTCCGTTTTGCACTTAATTTGAGTAATTTGCTGCGAGCGACAAAATATACCAAGAAAAATACTCAGAAATAGCAACATAAAAGGTATAAAATGTGTCTTATAATGGTTCTTTACCCCATTATAGGAATGACTGGCATGTTTTAGTATTTAATTGGTATTTGAAGCATCTACATTTCAGTAAATGCATATATACCAATAAAAATACCCAAAAATACCAACATGAAATGTTAAAGATATATCCTGCCAGTGCTAGTTTTAAGTAGTATTTCTTAATATTTAATTGGTATTTTAAGCATCTACATTTCAGTCGATACCAAGAAAAATACCCAAAATTACCAACATGAAATGTAACAGATGTTTAGAGGAATAATTTGTATTTTTTAGTATTTAATTGGTATTTGAAGGATATTTTACTTAATGCATGCGAATTGGTAAAAATATATCAAGAAAAATACCAACATGAAATGTAAGCGAGGTTTCTTGCATTGGTGCTGTACCCTATTACTGAAAGAACTTTCAGTTTTTAGTATTTGGTTGGTATTTTAAGCATATCGATTTCAGTTGCTAAAAATACGAAAAGCAAATGTTTATATTCAGTATCCAGTATTACATATGCTTTGCTACTTTACAGTATTTATTTGGTATTTTAGGCATATACATTTTAGCTTATCTGGGAACTGCTAAATATACCAAAAATATACTCACAAAAATACTAAAATCCACTGTAATATAATATTTCACTGCCTGCAGATTAGATTAGATTTGGTATTTAGCTGGTATTTAAGATAAACATATTAAGAGCCTAAAATATGCCTTACATAAGCAAATATGCTATTATTTTTTTATAAATCTAAAGCAAAAGCTAATTGAAATATGTGTCAGACGACTTTGTTGCTGCTGGGAATGGTTTTGCGTAATCAAACAAGAGAAGTCGTCGCACTGCCGCTGCCGCCGCTGCTGCTGCTGCTGCTGGCAGTGAAGCGTGTGCGTTGCAGTTGCGTTCGATCGGAATCAATCAGGCGCAGCAGCAGCAGCAGTTGGCAATTGCAGCAACCAAGCTTCGATCGAAAAACTGTTTGCGTATGTGCTCCACTTGGCTATGGACTGGCAGCAGCCGAGTCCATTTCGTCACTCGCTTAATTCATACGCGCAAATGCGCAAAATCGCATTAAATGTGCGAAAATTCAGTGGAGAAATAGCAAAGAGAGAGAGAGAGAGAGGGAGAGGGAGGGGGAAGGAGAAACTCAAACAGAAATTGGATCAAACGACTTTTGGATCTGGCAGCCGCTGACGATGCGGTAATGCGGCCGAAATGGCAACCGAACTGACCAACTGACCAACTGATGTGGAGAGAGAGATGCAGCAGCAGCAGGTGGAGGCGCTGCTGCTGGAGAGCAGGTAAAGCTGGCAGCGTGACCAAATGCAGTTAGTTAATCTCACAATTGACTCAGCGACACAATTGGGCTGGCAGCTGTTTGGCATTTGGCTGGGCTTCGTCTGTGCCTAATTGACAAGCGCCTTATTATATTTGGCCAGCCAGCCAGACACTCAGACAGCCAGCCATCGCATGCATCTCTCGCTAATAGCATCCCAAGAGTGGAGGCCGCATTGCGGCAACCAGCTGAAGATTTATGGCGTGCCGCTTAGAATGACACGATGCCTCCAAAACTGGCCAGCATGCGTTTGCCCAGACGTGCGAGAATGCCAGTGAAAATGTTTTAATTAGCCGCAGATGCAATAAGTCGGGGTAAAAACACAAAAATTATGTGGGTAGATTGGCAGCAGATAAAATTAATTTCTATAAGCAAAAAGCTTACTTTTAAAAAGAACTTTCTGTTTAACTTAAAACATAATTAGAAGTACACATAAACTCAAATTCAGTTCTTAATTACTGTAAATTTTTTTTTAAAAAATATTTATAAATTTATTTAACAAAAAAGTTTAATTTCTAAAGATTTAATTTAGTAGCTTTTTTTATGCCCTTACAAAAAGGCTATATTACTTTGGTCAGAAGTTTTCAACGCACTGAAATCAGCATCTCCGACAAGTAGAGATATACAAAGTATATACAGTGAAAGCTTTAATCGTGGACAGTTCCCGCAGGCGGACATCGTTATAGTCACAAGATTTTTAGCATGATTTTTATACCAAATTCATTTTTAAGCATTTTTATACAAAACATCTCTCGCAATCGGACAAAAATTAGTTTTTAATAGAACATAATGACAATGTGTAAATGAATGAATGAATAATTAAAAAAAAATTCAAAATTTGGAAAAAAAAAAAATTTTGAAGATGTTTTAAATGTAGATAGCTCTTTAACCCCAGAAGACAACAACATTAAAATTAATATTACTAGTCAAAGTGACATTGAACTAAGCGATTCAGATGAAGAGGTTATTGTACAGCCAACTGACTCAATAAAAGCGAACGATGCGGCATTGCAAAAAGTAGAAAGATTAAAAGATTTAGCGAGCCTTGACTTTATATTTTACCAACACCTAAACCTTTTAAAAAGTCGCTTTGAGCAGGAAAACTCTAAGCAGTCTACAATTGACCAATTTTAAAAACATAAAATTTTTAAAAACATATGTAGCATTAACAATATGTACATATATGCATGAGTACATATACCATGTAAATTAAATATGTATTAATATTAAAAAAAAAATTTTAAATACATTTGCGTCTGTCTATATATTTATTTTGATAGCAACATTTGACATCTCCCGCAGGCGGACAAAAATTTTAGAATCGTGGCTGTCCGCCCACGGCAGCTTTCACTGTATATTCTTGATCAGCACAACGAGTTGAGTTCAAATATATTTTATATATTTTTGCATGTAAAAAATATTATAAACATTTTTTGTTTTTTTTTTATAATATTTTTTCCCATCAACTAGAAACATTTCACGCTGCTCGTACACCACAGCGCATGCGTAACAAAGTGTTTTGTTCACAGCGTTTTGTATTACATTTGGGAAATGAAATCTATATTCAGCTGAGCTAGCTTCCTGAAGGAAACGAAGCTCAGCTCAAATGCAACGGATGTGCAACAATTGCCAGCAACTGTGACAGGAAATGTCACATTACGCATACGCAGCGTAGTGCGACGATGAAAAAAAATCATTTTACTCTCAGCTCCAATTACGTTTTTGGGCGCTGTGACTTTGACGGCCTTTCTAAAAGCTGACCATTTGCATAAGTGAACATAAATCAATGTCAATGCAGCATAGACAAGTCATTAAAATGAATGCAAAGTGCGTTTAAATGTTCAAATAGAACCGACAGAAAATCGAGATTGAACCATTGTCCAAATATTTGCATGCAGCGCATAAATCAAGATTAAAACTTTGTTCTACTTAGCGCGTGACGTTCGAGTTGAGAGATTGAGAAGTTGGATATCAATTTGAATGCCAGCATATTTGTGGCATGCGTCGACAGTTGTGCAGGTGCCGCAATTAACGCAGTCATCGAATCGAATCGCCCCCGCACCACAAAAACAATGCAAATGGCTCTCAAACTGCGCCGCCGTTGTCTTCGATTGCGCAATCAACGGGCCACAGACAAAAAGACAAAGACAAAGCGTGCTCCACTCTGTTCAGCTGCTGACCAACTAACCAACTAAACTCCAAAAGGCTCCCAATCGAAGTCGGTGCCCGCGCCTCGCTCCCGCCGCCGCCCTCTGCTGAAGTGCGATCGCGATCGTGACGTGGCCAACTTGTTTGCTAAGCCTCAGCTGCATTGTTGTTGTTGTTGTTTGTCTACAATTGTTTGAAATGGTTTTTTTTTGCCTTTTTTTTTTGTAAATGTGTCGCCTTTAAAGCCATTTTATGTAAGTCGATTCTGTTTGCCTTCCCAGCCACAAATGAGCTTTTTAGTATGTTTTAGTGCAGTTCTCTTTGCACCTTTGTTTCGTGCAAAAAACTTTGCTGATTTTCCCATCGTTTGCCGCTTGTGTGCTCTTTTAACTACAAGATATAATAATAATTTTCCGATATGTCATGCAAGAATATTTTGTGGTTTTTTTTTCTATATTTTGGTTGCCTTTGCGTGGGCGTTGCAAGAAATTTAAGGCCAACGTGTCCAAGATTTGACAGCTTAGGTATAGCACATTTAACGCCCCATGTGGCCTAAACGAATTGAGCAAGATCCATTTGCGATACGATTCGCATTATGCTCAATAGCAGCCAAGGTGCGATTTACGACTGTCTCGCTTGGTTAACTCAATTCAATAATTATATTGATTAAATTTAATTACAGCTACGATTAGCTCACCTAACGACTTATTGACAAAAACTAGTAGCAATGCTAGTCAAGAGCGAATTGAGATTACCCTGTACTTAGATATGTATAAGAATAATACAAATTCGTATGCCATAACTTTGCCAAAATTTAAGCTATTTTAAAGGGGTTTTTTTTTAAACATCATTTCAAATAAAACATGACAAAAAATAGGGTTTTAAAATTTTTTTAACAAAAGGAAATATGTACAACATAAAAATATTTTTATAAATTAAAATCTTCAAAAAAACCAAATTGTTTTTTTTAAATACATGTTCTTAGATTTACCTTTTTTTCAAACGCAAATTTATAATTTTTTGTTTGCATTTAAAAAAAACATGACACAAAATAGTTTTTTAAAATTTTTTGATTAAAAGAAAAAACGTATAAAAAAAAATTAATTTTAAACTTAAAATCTTAAAAAAAAAATTTGTTTTTAAAAAATGTTCCCAGATTATTTTTTTTTTTTTTTTTTACGGTGATCAATTTTTTTTTTGTGGTATTAAGTATTAAAAGTAATTCTGAGTGGGTCTGCAATCTCGACCAATCTCGTGTCAAAAGAAAAAACCATAAAAATAGTACTTTATCAAATCTACATAGTTTTTGTCAAAATGAAACCGATTGATTGCAGTGGGTAATATTATTTGCTTTGTGGTTTCTCTTTTAGATTCATGTTCAATTTCTTCTTTTTTTTAGATATGAAAAATATTGTTGTCTGGAATTCTTGAATTCTAATGCTTGGTTTTTTATATTATATTATCTATGGTAATTTTGTTAAAAAAAAAAAAAGTTTTTTAGAAAATTTTTTCGAGAAAATTTAGAATATTAAAATTACATTTTTAATTAGTTGTGGATGT
Source organism: Drosophila gaucha (assembly GCA_035045545.1). NCBI lineage: Eukaryota > Metazoa > Arthropoda > Insecta > Diptera > Drosophilidae > Drosophila > Drosophila gaucha. The sequence goes on along the minus strand of JAWNOY010000292.1, from coordinate 12,495,565 downwards.
CTTTTTTTCTTTTAATTTTTATTTAATGAACATTATATCATAAATATTAATTTAAGCAAATTTTTCCAAAAATACTCTATAAAAACTCTTGCTACATTTTAAGTACCCATAACTTTGTCAAACCTTAACAGATTCAAGTGCTTGATACCATTTTGATCATGCTTTGACCTCGTCCCAATTGACATTTAAGCTGCATTTCAATAAAAAACGAATTTAAACATTTTGTAACAGTTTCATTCTCTTAACTACTGAGAAAACCTTTTTATATGCCTTAGAAAAACTTTTGATACTCTACTTGAAACCAATTTAAATAGTTCACTTGGCAACACACATTGCAAGTGCCACAGCAAAATGTTGATGGAAAAACGAGCGGCGTTTGATATGCGTACAACAACAACAACAAAAACAACAACTACAACAGATTAGCATAGAAAAAAAAAACTAGATACGAAATTTGGGAGCATTTGCCAACATCGAAATTCCACAAAACACAGACGCACGCACACACGAAAGTTCTTTGAATGTCGTGCAGCCAATTGCGTCAAATATGTTGTAGTTGTTGTTGTTGTTGTTGCTGCTGTTGCTTTGGTAATTATAACGCCGCCGCCGCCGCCTGTTGAGTGCCACAGATATGGTAATATTATTTGGAGAGACCATAGTCTGTTGCAGCTATTAAAAGCTGCCTCCGACTGTGAGTCGTAATTACCGCAACCGATCAATAAATAAACAGCTTAAGCTATAGCAACAACAACAACAACAACAATAACAACTACAACAGCAGCAGCAGCCACAAAGTGTCACTTTCAATTGCTGCATTATCTGTCCTTAACAGATACACATTCAACTGCCGAAAACCAAGTCACAAAATCTAGCAACGCCTTCAGAGCCCAACAAAATGCCGCACCCAGCAGCAACAGCAACAGCAGCAACAGCAACAGCAGCAACTGCAGCAGCAACAGCAACTGCAGGCAGCAACAATTGCAGCAGAGATCTCATGCGTGGTCTCTATGACTGTCTGTGTCTGCGTCTGCCACCGCGCTGCCTTGGTCTCTGCTGGCGGCAGCTGCAACTCGTTGCTGGCGTCGACGTCGCTGTTGTCGCTGCTCTGCTGCTCGCTGGCATCGCCTGTGCGCGTATATAAATACTTTTGGTCATCGTTGCAGACATCAGTTCAGCTTACGATTTCGTGCTACAAACGGTCCTCCAAAGCGTCTTAGCCGTGCCTTAACTAAAACTTGTGCCAGTTCAGTTGAATTTTGAAACGAATCCTTCGTCCTTTTGTTCGCGTCGTGTGTGCTCAATAGAAACATGAAGGTACGAAAAGAAAGCAAGAAATAAATGTGGTGCAAGGATTCATTTAACTGCCTCTTCTACATACACAGTACTTTGTTGCCATCGCTCTGCTGTTCGCTGCCGCCCAGGCCGTGCCCATTGAGCTGGGCCACTATGGTCCGTCGCTGGTGCAGGTGCATCATGCGCCAGTGCTGGCCCATGCTGTGCATGCGGAGCCGGTGGCCTATCCCAAATATTCCTTCAACTATGGCATCAAGGATCCCCATACCGGCGACATCAAGTCTCAGGCTGAGGAGCGTGATGGCGATGTTGTGAAGGGTGAGTTGCAAAACCCACAAACAAAAGACTTAGGACACAAACTTGACTTGCTTTGACAAAAAAAAAGACTTAGGCAACAAACTTGACACACTTTAACTCTTATATGTTTCAGGCCAATACTCGCTGGTCGAGCCCGATGGCTCGGTGCGCACCGTGGACTACACCGCCGATGATCATCACGGTTTCAATGCCGTCGTCCACAAGACCGCGCCCAAGCTCATCGCCCATGCGCCCGTCGTGCACGCTCCCTTGCTGGCACATGCCCCACTGCTGCACCACTATTAAATAGCCGAGGAGTAGTCGAGTCATAAAGGTGCTCCCATACACACACACACACACAATCACAACCACAATCAACAGCAATATATAGGAACAACAGACAGATCCATTGAAAAAAAGATATAAGCAAAAGCAACGTTAAAAGAAAATGTTTGTACATTTTTTTATTGTATGTAAGTAAAATGTAGCTAAGAAGTTTTTTAGTAGTAACGGGCACCTTAGTGGGTGCCCGGCACCCGGCTGATCTGGCATGGCATGGACGAAGGAAATACGAACTAAACAAAAAAAAAGAAAAACAAAAACAAAAACAAAAGCAAAACAAAAGCATAATGACTTGATCTTGCATGACGACGATAATGATGATGATGATGATGATGATGTTGGTGAACGTTGATAATGTTTGAGACGAAGAGTTAACTGAAGCAACAGCCGCAAAAATCACAGTAGACAAAGTTTTTCTGTATACTTCATATATATATATAGATATATATATATATTTGTATATTTTGTATATTTAATCAATGTTTCATATTATGTTTAAACATTTAAAAGCACACAACGTTTCAAGGCCAGTGAAAAGCAGTAGAAAAAACACAAGTGCAGCAAAGGCATCGCCCAGAACTTTTACAATTCCCAACTTCTCTGTTTACCTCTATCTCAAAACTAGTTTCCCTAACTTTCCTATTTTCAATGCTTTACTTTTGTAATATATTTATGCAACTCTCTATATATATCTCTCTCTATCTCAACGATCGATGCCTTTCAGTGGAAAAAACTGTGCCCCATTGAAGAACTCTGCATTGTTTGCTTAATATTTAAGCAAATGTGAGCATTTTGTGCCATTTCAATTGGCGCACAGTTTGGCAAGCACTGTGCTCTTTGGCCTTATGAAACCTTTGATTCATTCATTCAGTTAAGCTTGCAAATTTCTATATATATTTCATTATATTATCAAGAACTCTCAGCCACATTCACTCACTCACTCACTGTCTCACTCACTCAACTGTCTCATAATTTCTTAAACTTTTCTCACTCTCTCACTCACTCTCTCTCTCTCTTTGTATTGCTCAACGCTCTCTACTATCTCAGTCTGACACTTTTGTATCTAGTTTCATTTTTTGCATTTAGTATTCTTCACAATTTGTGTGTATTGTATATTTATAAACAATTTATGCCGCTTAATTATAATATCAATATATATGTATATAAATGTTAAAAGAAAAATCACAAAAAATTTATTAAGTGTTGTCTCTGTTGATCGAAAAAAAACGAATCAAAACAAAACTCTCACATGTCTCTCACGCTCAAAGTACATTGAGTAATTATTTTTATATAACAACAAACAAATTCTTTGATAAACACGACAACGAAATGCAAAAAAAAATACACAATATTATCAAATTATAAAAAAATGTATTAATAGAAAACTACAAAAAAATGAATAAAAATCAAATTGAAAAAAAATTATTAATAAATATTTTTACTTAACTTTAAATTTCTCGACTTCTACAAAGGTCAAGCTGTTTAACGAGGTTAAAAAAATTATTTTCATTTTTTTCTAACTTTTTTTAACTAATGTTAACAAATTTTTATTTTCTTTTATATTTTAGCTCATTTTTCAGCAAATTAATTTGAATGAACTTGTTGAATATTATTTAGCATTCTCGCATTGTCTTTCTAATTGGGCTTCTGAGCTCTTGGCTGTCTCAATTATGTTTTGACAGCCCGTCGATTGAGTCTTCAGTTGGATTTTGCTATTGAAAGTGCGCGGAAGTTGAGTCGGATATAAGTCTATATAGAAGTACTTTCAGACACAGCAAAGCGACCGACGCTCAACAAATCTGTTTCGCTGCTCATTAAAATTCAGCATGGCAATTCTATCAAATATGTATCGCTTGTGGTTGTTTGTAAGTGCGTGGATAGTTTAAAAGAAATTGTTGACATATTCCATGGCGTGAAAATATATAAAGAAATATATTTTCATAAAAAAAGGAATGTCCATCTGAAATCTGTTGAATAAAGCAGCTAAAGAGAAATCAAATTATAGGAAATCTACTTTCTGACAGACTACCTAATACTCAGGTTTATGCATACAAAGCCTATAAGACTTACTTAAACTTATCAGTTTCACTTAGTAGTCAAATTTAACCAAATTTATTTAGCCACATATGAGACACATGTGAAATTATCTTTACTACATTAGATATAGGGAATGTTTATCAAGATGTTTTTTTATTAAAATCATATTATTTTGATAGTAACAGCTATCTTTTGCTTCAAAATCTGTGTTTGTGGGGTGGGAAGGACCCCGGTCGGAAATTTTTAGGGGCGGGAAAATGTCAAAATTGCAACTTTTTTTTTTTTGCTACAAAATTTTGTGTTACGTTAAAATTATTTTCATAAGGGGCGGCAAAATCGTCTTCAACCCCGGGCGACCGAAACCCAGGCTACGCCACTTAATAAACCTAATAAAATAGATTTTTGTTAAGACTCTTTTTTTAATAAAAAAAAAAACAAGAAATTACCCACGCTTTAAATTTATATTCTCTTTATTAATTTAGGCTCGTCTGTATGTCTAATCATTTGTCATTTAAAGGATCTAAAAAGACTCTAATAGTCACAGACTTCATATAATATTAAAATTATATTCAATTATTATCAATCAGCTGGTTTTTGAACATTTTTCACAAGTGAATAAACATTTTTTATACATTCTAAGAGCCACAGACTAACAAATAATACAAGATATTCGCGGAGAAGGGTGTCATATGCTATAGACCAGAAAAAATGGTTGATTTTAAAATGCTGCCAATCCCTTTACAGAGGAATAACAGAGAGTTATGAATGCATATACAAAATCTCAATTCCGTATCCTCTTACCGAATATATATAGCTAATATTGTTAAAGATGAGATCCTTGAATACTTTATACAAATAAGCAACATCTATGTTAAAGTACAGAGTTTGCTTAATCCACCAAAGCTAAATCGATTTTCAAACAAAAAAAACTTTTTAAACTAATCCAATTTCAAATCCAACTTTAGCTTTTCAGCTAGACAAAAAAGCTTTGAGGCCCAGTTAGTTAGCCGAAAAGTATGCACTAAGATTTAATTTCACTTGCAGTTGCTGATGCTGCTGCTGATCGCAAAAGTATACGCCGTGTTGGCCACGCCAGTGCCAGAAGCAAATGCAGCCTACGAGAAGACGGCAGCTGAAAGTCGCAGAGAACAGAGCAAAATGAGCAACTACTTTTTGCATGAGCCATATGGTAGGCTATGAGAAAAGAGCTGATAATAGAGATAACTATTTTTTTATGCCCACAGGTCCCAATACTTATGCCTTTGGCTATGAGCTGGAAGATGCAGCGAGTGCAAATATACAGTTCCGAGATGAAAGACGCTATTTGAATGGCAGCATCGAGGGCAGCTACGGCCATGTGCGTCCCGACGGACTCATCCAAGTCACGCGCTACAAAGCAGACGAGGACAGTGGCTACTTGGCACACTCAGAAAGCTATGCACCAGGGGATGAGCGTGTGGACACCATTTGGCCCACGCAACGTCCAGATTTGTTTAAGACACAGCACCAAATGCCAGCAGCTGTTAATGTGAGCTGGGATGCTAAGAGTCATTTGAATGTGAGCGTAGATCAGGTGGAACACGAGGTGGCTAAGGAGCTGAAGGAGCAGCATGGCCTGGACTTGAATCATATCAATGTCGAGCAGGATGTGCTGCAGCCAGCTCTGCTCGACATCGTCAATGGCAAAACGCCACTAAAAACCCAACCCAATGGCAGTTTGGCTTTTGAAACATTGCATAATTTCATAGACAAGGATTTGCCGCTGGTGCCTTTCGAGCTGCCAGCTGAACAGCTGCTGGACCAGAACAGAACGGCCAACAAAGACGATGAGAAGGCACCACAGACAACAACAACAACAACCACATTGCCCACGCCTCAGCCATTGGTAACTGATATGAACAATGCAAGCAGCTGGTACCAGCGAATCATTCAAGCGAATCGTCGCGAATTTCTTGACCATTTGCCAAATTTGAATTGAGCTTAAATAACACAGCAAAGTGTATCATAAATGTGGCTGCCCCACTGTAGCCACCAGCGTTGCCAACACGCCCCTTTCAGCGTCTAATAAGCATTAGGTAAGCGAGCCGGCAAGATCTTTCACTTTTCAAAAAAAAAAAACAATGTAAAAACGCTCTAGTGGGGACTACCCGACTACGAGATTCCCTGAACCTTTGATCGAGTTTGCATTTGCAAAGAGTGCACGCATTTTAATGGATGTGGGCACACATTAGAAAGAAGGCATACGCTAGGCGCTTGGCGCTTGCTTGCATTGAATCCTTTTATTTTATTTCAAATACGGTTTTATTTAAAAAATTAAAAAAAAAAATTTCTTGTGTCTTTATTTGCAATTGAAAGTAACTTAAATTGATTTTGTAAAATGTGGAGTCGGTATCTAAAATATAAAAAAACGAAATTGTATATTGTTTCGAACAAGCTAACTACAAAAATTGATGACTTTAGCTAAAATTATGAAAAAGATATGGTAAAAAAACTGAATCTCGATAAGGTTTTTAATCGATATCATCGCAACGAGAAAATTTATAAAATATCTAAAATAAACTTGATATGCGCGTTGTATACAAGGACTTTCGTGCAAAATTTCAAGTCTCTAGCTCTTATAGGTTCTGAGATCGACGCTTTCATATATTCGGACAGAAGGACATAGATAAATCGACGCAGCTCTTCGCCCTGATCAAGAATATATATACTTCTGCCACGCCTCCTTCTGCCTGTCACATACATTGTCACAAAACCATAATACCCTGACTTCCCATTTTCAATGGGTTCAGGGTATAAATAGCTTTCAGAGCGAGTTTTACTTTGCATGAGTAGAGCATTCCACAAGAATGCGATCAAAGCAAACACAATCGCAAGGCTTCAATTTACACTCGACTACATAAATGCAGACATAGTGGCATATATATATATACGTATTTTGCATAAATCTTCCGGGTTTGGGAGAGCTGAAAGCCGCCTTTGAAGTGTGTGGGGCTTGTGGGCCGTAAGAGCACATGGAACCACATACACAGATGCTTCAATTTGCATTAGCATTAGCATCAGGAAGACAAAAGCAATTGCTCCAAAATGTTGGCAAAATGCGTTCGAACGGAAGGAAATGGCATTGCATTTTTAATTTTCTCACTTTTTCGCAGTTTTCTTCTTTCTGTCTATTTCTGAGTTCGCCTCATGCATATTTAAGCTGATTTATTGTATTGTTTCTTTTTCTCTTTTCTCTTTTTCGTTGCATTTTGCTGCTTTAATTTGTATCACGCACGCCCGCTGCGCCCGTCTTGAACGTTATCTTTGAATGGTCTTCAGTTTATGCAATGCACAAAAGCAACAACAACAACAACAACAACAATAGCAACAACAAGTTTTACTCGATATTTATACATTTTACATTTTTATGATTGGGTTTTTTTCAGTGTTTAGCGCACATTTATTGTTGTCCGTCGTGCATTCACTTTTATTGCGGAGAAATGATTTATAAATGCTTTGAATAAACTCACAGCGTGCAAACTGAATGATTGATGGATGGCTACATAATTATATAGAGTTAACTAAACCAATGTAAATCTTTAGTTTTAGTGATCATTAGATATACTGTCTAGTTTTATGTTCTGTTAATTATATAGAAAGATCAATTAGAATAAAGAGATAGACTTTGAAATTAAGAAAAGGTGTTGTTTTTTTTGCTAAAATTTGGATCTAAGCCCTTTGACAGTTTAATCAAGTATGCTTACAATATAGATATTGAAATTGATATTTAAAATTAATCAATTATATTTATTCGTACAAACTTGAAAAGATAAGAAATAAGACATCGTCTTACTGAAAAGCCAACAATCAAGAATTTGGGAGTTCATAAAATTTTCCAGCATTTTCAATTTTTTTTTTTTAAATTGTATACATTTTTCTTAAGTTTTTTTTAAATTTTTGGAACATTTTTTTTACATTTTTTAAGTTTTCTAAAACTTTGTCAACATTTTATTAATCTGTAAAATTTTAAAAGCCTTTTAAATATTATCTTAAATTTTTTCTAATGTTTTTTTTTTCTTAAATTTTGTTTGAAATTTGTTAAATTGTTTCTAAATGTTTTTTTGCTAATTTTTCTAAAATTTTATTATCATTTTTTTAATTTTTTTTTAGTTTTTCTAAATGTTTATCTATAGTAGCGATACATAGTAAATGAAAAAAAAAAACATATAATAACGATCAAATAGAATTACAATCATTAAATCCCAAAAAAAAAGAGACCAGTCAAATTTTTTAAGAATATGTAAAAGGATCTTTTGCCATTTAGCATATTTGCATGTCTATTAATAATTTAGTTCGATAACTTTCCTTTTTTAATAAAACGTCTGATGATGCAGACCAAGTAACAACCATTGAAAGTTTGTTATATATAATTTTAAATAACAACTAAATAACATTCAAAGACCAGACCGCATTTAGCGGCGTTAAAGATACTAAAAGGTTTGAGCTATTGATGACTGACAAGATTTTTATAAGAAATATGATGTAAGTACTCAAAACTTTTAATAACTTAAATGCACATCAAAAGTAGAGATACACAAGGTGTGTTTAAAAATAGAACTAAGTTTACTCAAATTACAATGATCTGAAGTTCAAAAGGATTTCAAACCAATTCAAAATTTGACCAAGAATGTGGAATTTTTCAAATTTTAAAACATTTTAGAATTCGTAATCTTAAATGTCAATTATTGTTAGGTATCTAAAAGAGCTAAAGATTTTATACCATTTGCAGATTGGAATTCATTTAACTAAGTGAGAATCATCTAAAGCTAGAAAACTTGGCATTGTCAATTATTGGAAGGGATCTATAAGAGCTAAAGATTTTATACCAGTTACAGATTGGACTTCATTTAACTAAGTTAGAATGATTTTAAGCTATAAAACTAGGGATTATAGAATCCAGGACTTAGATAAGAAATAAACTGTACTTTTGGTGGGTTTTTTTTCTCCTTTTCTTCCACTTTCTTTCTTTCTCTCTCTAATTGTGTCTGTCTTTCGATTGTGTGCCAATTAAACTAGCCACGTTCATAACTCTGGCGCGCTCACTCAATTTAGCCCAATTTGAGGGAACGAGGCATTGGGAGTGGCACGCGCGGCATGTGGTGCCAGCTGACTGACGGCTGGGAGTTGCATTGTTGCCAACTTTCATATGCATTCAAGTGTTTTATTGTATGTTAATTAAATTGCAGCCACATTCGTTGCGCTGGCATACATATTTGGTCATTAACTAATTGCTGGCAGACCGCTGAGGTAATCACTTTTTTTCTTCGTTATTATTAAGTCAGAAAGTTGCAAAATGAGCTTAGTGCGACGAGACTGTGAAAGTGATTTTATTTTTTCTGGCTGGGGATACGTAACGTAAGCGCATTACGTATACGCACTGTGGGCAGCGTGAAGGCTTAGCTGAGAGTGACTGCAACAGTTGCTGGTGCTGCTGCTGCTGTTGCTGCTGCGGCTGTTTATGCCGCTGCACTTCAACTTAACATTGAACGGGTTTCGTCCCTGCACGCGACTGTTATAAATCGTTCGCTTATGGCCAAAAATGTATTTGCCAGAAATGTGTCGGCGACGCCTGACAACTTGATTAGACTAGGAGTTGCGAATCGAGTTCGCGCCGGTTGCATAAATTTACCAATTTAACAATCTTGATATGGCCAGGACGGCACAAAGCCAAACTGGTCAATTTCATAACATCCGGTTCGGAGCGCGCTTGAAAAGTTGTTAATTGTCAAACGCTGGGGGTTGCCAGGGAAAACACAAAAAAAAAATAAGTAAAAACGCTCTAGTCGGGTCTGTTCGACTAGGAGATACCCTGAACCAAGTCCGAGATGGTGTTTTATATAATCTCGCTTCTTTTATCTATACATATTAACATATGAGCGCGCACACACACACATATACCTGCACACACAATAGATTTACCAGCTGCGCTTGGGCTGCAATTGATTGTTAAATAACTTCGGTTCTAGATGTACTTTCTTAATGAAATTGTCAGGACATAATATTGACAACCAAATGTGAAAATATGCGAAATCCCAACTGCCTAGCATTTGAAATGTATTTTTTTCAGTATTGGGGCTAATGGGAGAAGATATCTAAAATGTGAAATGTTTAATATCTGTATTTTTATCACAGAAACTTACATAGTCAATTTGTTGTCTCTAGCCTTATTGGTCTTTAAGTTATAGCTTAAAAACAAAGTTAAAATATCGATTTTAATCAATAATAAAGAAATATGATGAGTTATCGAAAAAAAAAAATAAACTTGTACTGCGTATGGTATATACGAATATATATTTCAAATTTCAAATCTCTAGCTTTTGTGGCTTACGAGATCACTGCGTTTATACGGACGGACATGGCTAGATCGACTCAGCTCGTCGTCCTAATCAAGAATATATATACTTTATGCTTTCTGCCACACCTCCTTCTGTCTGTTACATACATTGTCTCTAAACCATTATACCCTGATTTTCCATTTTCAATGGGAAAACAGACAACAAATAAGTGAAATATAAAAGAAAATAACAAGCGTACATTCACAGCTGGTGCTGCCAAAAATGACGGCAATTAGCCAAGCAGCCAGTTTGACGAAATAAGGTAAAAGTATTTAACCTACTTTGAACCGCGGCATCCCAGCGCTAAAGCGCATTTCGTTGTAGGAAATCAGTGAGCGGAGCCATACTTAAAATGCAACCAATTAATGAGCCTGCGCAGCGGGTGAAAAATGTGTCCAAGGAAGTCGCCAGTCGAGAAAATGCGAAAAACGAGTTGAAATGTCGCCACATTTCCTCAACCGAAGAAACGTGTGAAGCACTCGCAAATCGCATTCGAATTAAAATGCTTTAGAGATTTTGCATCGTAAATATTTTGATTAACGCTCACATAATTAGAGCACAGCTAGCAAAGACTCTAATTTACATTCAATTGGAAAATTGTCTCTCTCTCTATAGTCTCGTTTCTCTTTCCGTGTATTGCAACACACACACATACACACACACAGACTTATAGCTGCCATATGATATGATTATGTGATTTGGCAATTTGCATTTAATTAATTTCTGCAGCTATTTATTATGTCAACGTTTTGGACACGACAACAGCGATGACAGCTTGTGAGAGCAGCAACAGCAGCAGCAGCAGCAGTCGAAGACAACTGAATTCGAATTCCAATTGCAATTTCAACTACCGCATCGAATTTAAGCCAACATTAGGCTTTGTTTGGCAACGTCGCGACATTTGCCAAGTTGTTTTGATAGATTATCCCGCCATTGTGCTTGGACACTAAATTGTTGCAAATAGACTGAGCTGCAGGGATGCGAGACTGTGAGAAAAACTTTGGTGGAGGCAGCAGCGGCAGCAAGGAAATTAAGCGTATTAAAAGAGATGATGGAAGTTTGATGTAAAGGCAATGGAAATGGCAGAGCTCACAGAGTTACCAAACGTATCTACATTATATTTGCACTTTATGTATATAGTTGCTATAATCCTTATTAGAAGAATTTAGAGTTTTTTTTATTATACTTAAAATCATCTTTCATTTCTTATTTTGAGTCCATATAAACGCACTCTTTATATTCTCAAATTTATATTTTTTTATCCCGAAAATTCTCCTGAAAAACTATGTTTCTCATTTGTATCTGCTTTAGCTCCTACCTATTGTTATTTGTGCTATTTGATCTCTCTTTCAACTACATAAGCCCCTTATGACACGCCTTTCTTTTACCATAGACTTATATATCATATATCCTGAATCACATATAATCGCATAGCGTGTTCTTAGTCTGAAAGATTTCCATCCACTCTTAGATTCATAAGCCTTATACATCATACACTCTCTTACAGATTCCCCATCTACTCTAAATTACATAGCCCATTTACATCAGTGAAGTCCCTAAAAGATCAGCATTTAGTCTAAGATTCGTAGCCCATGTACATATGTATATGCCTACACCCTCTCTAAGATTCCCATCTACTCTTACACGAATAACCCATTTATAGTCCTTGAAAGATTCCCATTTACTCTAAGATACATACCCAATGTATAAAGCCGCTCATATTCTCTCAAAGATTCGCAACTTTTCTTACAAATATAACCCATTTACAACCTCACAGTCCCTGAAAGATTCCTATTTACTCTTACCTTTGCAGGCAAATTCCCAACTACTCTTAAATATATAACCCTCACAGTCCCTGAAAGATTCCTATTTACATTCTCTCAAAGATTTCCAACTACTCTTAAATATATAACTCATTTACAACCTCACAGTCCCTAAATGATTCTATTCTTAAATATTCCTTGAATTTGCTCACATTATCTCTAAGATTTCCATTCTTTACACAACCCATTCATATCCTCACACTCTGCCAAGGATTCACAACTTAACTTACATCTTTTAATACCAAAAAAATTCAATTATTTTCATTAATTCTTCACCTAACTTACATAATAAGCAAAAACATATTTGAGGAAATAAAACGGTGATATTAACACATTGACAAACCAATTAAACTTATATAATTAATTGAATAATAAATTAAAAATTTAATCAATTACTTGCCTAATTGAAATGTACAATAAATCATAAATAAAGCTTAAGTTTATTTTGACATAATAAATTGACAACTAAAACGTTATCACAGCTTCAGCAACTCTCTCGCTCTCGCTCTCGCTCTCGCTCTGTCTAATGCTGCATAGCAACATTCAACATGTTGTCAACATGTTGCTACGCACTTTAAGCTGGCAACTTTTGTTGCTAACGTTGTTAATTGTTCGGAAGCACGTTTAAGTTCAATGCGCCGCATCTCGCAGTTGTTTTGCGGAGTTTCAAAGAGACGCAGACTCATTAACAATGCGTGGAAAATAAAAAAAAAACAATAACAACAATAGCTGATGTGCTTTTGTGCCTTCAAATAAATGAATATGAATTGCAGTCAATAAAATTATGCCATGGCTCGAAGGCTTTCGCGAAAGCAACCAAAATGTAATTTTCAATTACGTGCAACGGCAGCAGGCATTGTTGCTGCTGCTGCTGCTGTTGCGCAAGCGTGCTGCATAAAAGGATAAGCTTTACAACAACAACGATTCCCACGACAACTTTGCAAAGATGCACGCGTCTCTTGCAACTAGGCTCGTTAGGAGGCCAGAGTCCAAATAAATATGAAACAATGAGACAACAGTTGCTGTAGAAGTTGCTGCTGCTGCTGCTGCTGTTGCTGCTGTTACTAAGCCAGTCAAATGGCAGACAATCGGGCAGCTTACGACTACTGCAACTGGCAGCAGGTAACCATGTTGCACATGCACAGCAGCCGCACTTAATGCATGTACTAAATGTCCAACAGTAAATATGAGTTACTAGGTAATTGCCGGGCACTGCCACCAGCAACAGCAGCAGCAACAGCTGTGCTCCGCCAGCAACATGCCCGCAATTTGAACAAGCAACAAATCTGTAAGTCGCTTTTTGACTTTTCACTTTTCGTGAGTGCAATTTGATTGAGTGGCTGCAAGAAAACTGAAAAACTATAACTAAACTTTTTGTCTTCAACTAAAAATCGAACTTAAAATTAACACCTGCTGGCAGCAGCAGCAACAGCTACAACAACAACAACAACAACAATCGCCGCTTCAATGAGCAAAATTGAAAATATGTGAGCAACGTTTGCAGCGATGACGACAACTTTTGCATAGACAGCCAAATCGGACAACAACAACAACAACAACATAGCGAAATCAAACGAAAATTGTTGCTATTGTTGTGCTTGCCTAAAAAAGCAATGTGGAAATGGGGTACATTAGCTATAGGTTGCAGCAGGTGCCAGAAGAAATTGAATTGCAAAAGTACAAGCAAGAATCTTAAGATTAGTTTTCGAGAGCTTTCGATGCATAATTAATATAGCATATAGTCGCATATTAATGTATGAGTATTTATATGTATGTCTATTTATGTACATATTTATGTATGAATGTACATTTTATGTATTCACCAGTTCTCTTTTACCCAAAAGCAGATTTAAATTGCCTCTTAATGGAATTTTGAGAAAAACTTATGAAATGTTGCCCTTCTATGTAATTCTCACTAAATGATGGGAGCTTTTTATATTTTCATGTTTTACCTATAATTGTTCTTTTAATAAGCTTTCATAGACTTTGTCCTTCTTATTCACTCTCCCATTCTATCTCTTTTTTTCTCTGTATCTAACTCTCTCTAGCTCTTACTCATTCACTGTCTTCACTCCAGCTCATACTCTTATACTCTCTCGCTCTCTCATCTAGGTTTTCTCCTTTTCACTCCAGTTTATACTCTCTCAGATATACTCTCTAGATGATACAGTCTCTCTCTTTCCGGTTGTTGCTTTCTGTCTATCTATATTTTGTTTCCAGCTACCTGTCTATCTCTCTCTATCTGCCATTCCAGTTGTCGATCTCTTTATTACTCCAGCTCATACTATTTTTCTCTCTGATCTTCACTCTATAGATGATACACCCGCTCTATCTCTCTTGCTCTTGCTCTCTCTCAATCTCGCTCAATAGTTTTCTTTCCAGCTTCTTCTATATGTCTCTAGCTTCCCCTCTAGTTTTTAATATATTTATCACTCTAGCTTTTACTTTCTCTTTCACTATATATATATGACTATCTCTGTCTCTCTCTCTCTCTTTCTCTCTCTCTCTCTATTCCTCTTTCCAGCTCTGGCCCTCTCTCGCTATTTATATATAACTATCCTTCTCTTCCTATCCCAGTTCTTATTGTACAATATTTTCCTATCTCCAGCTCTTGCTTTCGCTCTCTATTTGTAACTCCCAGTCTATTTCACTTAAGCTTTTACACTATCTGCCCACCTTTTTCTCTCTCCCCACTTTTCCCTCTCTAGCTTTCTCCAGCTCTACTTCTCTAGCTCTCTCCAAGTGATTTATGTAATTTTTACTTAAAAACAAAAAGGACTTTCATCCTTGCCCGAATTTACCAGCTCTTCTTTCACTAAACGTAGAGTATTCATCTAGTTTATATATTATTGTTTTGCTTTCATTGGAGTGCATTGGATTTGGCATGAAATGAAAATAAAAAGTCGCACCGGCGACCGGGCACTGGAAAATTGTATCAACATTGCGTTCAATTTGCGTCGCTTCGCCAAATTGCAAAACATCTCGAAAAAGAGACGTTGGCTCTTTTTTTTGGTATGCCACACGAGCTCCAGCTCCAACTCCAGCTCCAACAACAACAACAGCAACAGCAACTTGGCATGTTGACTTGCGTTATATTTTCCACCTGCAGCAACACCAACGCACACACACACACATACATACACACATGTGTGTAGAGCACACTTGTAGACCATAATTAAGCATTTATTTGATTTGCCATATTTCTTGTGGTACGTGCAAATGCTTTTTGATTTCGGGATTTTGCGGATTGGTAATCATTATAAAGAAAACAAAAACAAAAAAAGATATTTTCTTTTTTTTTGTTTGTTTGTTTGTTTGGCTCGTTTGGCTTGTCATGCTTTGCAACGTTGTCAAATGCTGTCGACTTTAAATATAGCAATTAAAAAAATTGTGACTGCATTTAAAAGTACATCAACCTGCTCTCAGCTAAACTCCATACGATCTTCAGAATTGAGGCTATGAAAAGTGGAAGACAACAGCGCTGAGGATGACGTTTGCTTGTTTAAGATTGGTTAACAAATGCAAATAGCTCAGCGATTGCAAATGTTGATGAAATAAAATGAATTTAGTTTCAAGTGTAGTTGAGATTCAGAAGTTGGTTTTATGGGAGGAGGAAGTCAAGGAAGTCAAGTCTTGGCAAATGGAACCTTATACTATGTATACGATTCGAAAAAAGTTTTTAAGAACTGAAGGAGTAGGAGAAGCTTTTTCAGTTTATGAGAAAATTTTAAGTTATTAATAATATAAAGGTAATCTTATATATATGTTGTATAGATTATATAGCATTAAAATCTGAAATCATCATCATTTATATCTCATATAGAGATTTTTTAAAAACATTTTAATGGTTTTTGGAGGTGACTGGTAAAGCTTTTAGAAACTTCAAAAGTCTTTTTGTTAAAATTGGTCTGAATGTTAGAAGATCTCAAATACAAGATATTGACCATTAGTGATCAGACATAGGGTTCAAACTAGAGATGGGATCGGGAAAGAAATTCGTTCACGACCGATCCAGTTCAGAAATAATTTTTGATTTTCCCGCCCGATTGTCCCCACAAATGATTCATTTTTGCCGGGGGTTCCAACATTTTCCGAATAATTATAATAATAATAATATTTTCTCAAATTTTCTTCTTTAAGATGTGTTCTCCTTTCTTCCAAAATTCTATTAGAATTAGAATACACCCTCTCACTTGTTATCGAAGATGTTGGAACATCAAGTAGTTGCCTAGCAATCATTTGTAACAATGACAATTCATTGCATTGTTGTTAAAATAACAAAGGATTTATATTAGAATTAATTTCCTCATTTATATCATTCTTCTGTTCTTTGATAAATACAAGCAATTTTATCTAATAATTTTCTTATCGAAACCCACGAGAATTTCGGGATCAAGCACTTATCCCGAATATGCCGGACTTTTTCAGAATCTTTCCCATACCGCCCGATCCCGAAAATTTTTTCGGGACCCGTGGGATTCCCGAAAATCCCGATCACGACGCTCATCTCTAGTTCAAACCCTTCTGAAATAATGCGTTCATTTCTATAACCACAGAAAATCGCTTGATGTCATAAACTACATTTTAAAATAAAGCGAAAAATAAAAGAAAAAATTTAAAAAAAAAAAAAATTCAAGTCTCAATCTCTTATATCTCTTATATCTCTTATATCTTATATCTCTTTATGTCTAAAGTCACTTCAAATAGTAGAATAATACTCCGATTGAGCTATAGAGTTTCGGAAAAATTATGTTTTTAAGAAAACTTTTCTCTTCTTCAGCTGTACCTATCAGCAGTATTTATCTAAAAATATCATTTTCAACAACTATACTCCTAACATTTTAATACATTCTGCCAAATAGCAGATTTCCTGCTTTAACACGATTCGAATCTTGTAAGTTTTCAACTGCATTCAAGGCTGATCAAATTACTGCTCATTAAAGCCAAGCACAACAAGCACAATGGCCAAAACGTATTACCAGACCTTCATTTGTTACAAATGGGCTCGAAAACAAAATGACTTTTGTGTAATTTGAAAACATTTACAAATCGAAGACATATGTGCATTACTTCTTGGGCTGATTGTCTATAACTACATGAAGTATACGCTCCGTTGGCTAATTAGCCAAGAGTGTGTTGAGCAGTTGAAGTTGAGGCCTCCAGAAAAATCGTTCAATTGAAAATTGACGCAAAATAATTGGTCAATTTCTCAATTCTCTTTGCGGCTGCTGTAGTTTCTGTTGCACTTAACTTTGATTTGAAGTACAATCTAATGAAAATCTATCCACAATAAAGGCCTCCAGCAGCAGCTAGAGAAACACTTAAATATTACAAAAGTTGCCTTTTTATAGTGCGCTCGATTGTTTATGGCCAAAATTTACAATTTACGATTAGCGCATTAAAAGTAAACGATAGCAGATCAAAAGGTTGCCTATCCACAGCAACAGCTTCCACAATACCAAACAATTAAGAGCGCTCTAGGCGGGTGAACTCGACCAGGAGATACCCTGAAAGTTTCTGTATAACAATATGTGTTTAAGAGCCAAAGGACTTCATTCTAACTGTTTGTTTTTTCGAATGTTATGAGATGAATTATACAACATTTTTAGTTTTTAAGATTTGTGTATACTTTAGGAGTGTTTTTATATCAAATTTGGTGACTCTAGCTCTTAAAATATGAGAGATGTGAAATAAACTGAAGCTTGATATGATATAATATCCATATTCCATAATTATAGATATTATATCATATCAAATGTGTATTTAATATGCCAATGGACAGTATTCTATTTTTTCGTTTTAAAAAATTTCCTGCAGAATTGGAGAGAGATATCCAGAATGATATTTTTGTATACTTAAGGAGAGTTCAACTATAAATATTGGTGACTTTAACTCTTAAGACTTAAGAGATCTGCTCAAAAAAGTAAAGTTCAATATAGTTATTATGGAACATTTTCAATGTGAATATTTGGAAAGGTTTCCTATATCTGATATTTGTATGACGTCTTAGAGAATCTATAGACCAAATTTGGTAACTCTAGCTCTATATATAGTTATAGTTTTTATAGAATATCAAAGAACATCATCTTTCGTTTCTTTGGAGAAATATTTGTGTATTCTTAGGGAGAACCTATATATAATCAAGTTTTGTATAGCTCTTAGAAAGTAGATGTGCTAAAAACTGAAACTCATAGTTTTATCTTTGCGTTTTTTCAACCTATTCGCTTTTACCGATTCTTAAAACTGAAGCTCAATAGCGTTTTTACTATCGCTTTCCAACAAATTAAAAATCCATTGATTATTTCAAACAAACTTTATCTTCGAGTGCTATAAAAGGACTTCTCTCTCTATCTCTTCAACGTTCAGAAATCGATGGACATTCATACGCACAAACAGTCAGACGGATCGAGCTAGATCGACTAGGCCATCGATCTGTATGGCATCGATAAGCCCTCATGCTACCAGTTACATAAATTTCAACAAAAACGTTATACTCTGTTTATCCATTTTCAGGGTAAAAGAGAAAAAAAATCAAAATCATGGCAAAGTTGAACGAAAATTTGGGTCAAACTGCGTTTTAATGCTTTGGAATTCGTAAGATTCGCAGAGGAGTTCGCATTATGTAGCGATAGAGCCATAAAAGTACTCACAAACAAAAAAAAGTAAATTTACAACGTATTGTAGCTGTCAAATTTAACACAAAACTAACCAAAGCACCTACACATAGTCAAAATACTAACAATAACGGCTTAGTAGCCGCTACTAGTCACACACACACGCACACATTAACTGCAGCTAGTAACTGAACTGTTTTACATTATTTCACAGATCTCCATTTGCTGCGCCGTTCACTGGCTTTGGCTTTAGCTTGACTGCGACGTCGACTGCGACGTCGACTGCTGGCTTCGTTGTCTGACTTTCTTCCTAACTATATAAAAGCGACTGTGGTTCGTTGCAACTACATTATTCAGTTGTGGAATCCCGTTGCGTGCAGCTCGTGTAACGTCGATCACATCAAAAATCAAGTTACAATCAAATACATATAAATACATATTTTATATACACCTTTAAAAATGGCATTTAAGGTGAGCCCAAGGATAACAGTTAAAAAGGATATTCAAGTCGTATACAAAGTGTTAACAACGAACTGCAGTGCATCCTTTAAGGATAACAATTATGAGACAAGTGCTTGAAGTGTTAAAGAAAATAATCATGAAATCTATCAATATGATCTTGATATGATATCATATAAATCTCATAAAGTGCTGTGATATTATTTTCTTTTTCGAAGACTAAGACATGATAATGTCTTAGATTATAAATTTCAGAAAACAAATTTAGAATTTGCAAGCGATGATATATATTTAAGAATTTAGCAAAAGTGAGAGATATTTGAAATATTTATGGAAAATATTATAAAATTTCTTTTACATAAACACATATTTTATAAGTTTATAAAGAACATATGCTTCCTTGACACCTTTAGTCTTAGACTTGATATAAAGAATTTTATTTCTTTGAAAGTCTCAGAAATTGGAAAAGTTAACAATTAACTAAAGCTAACAAAGCAGATAAAGATAAAAAAAAAAATTGATATATGAATTTTGAAAAACAATTTTTACATATAGTTAGACATAAAAATATTTTTTAAAAATTTCTTAAATGCATTTAACAAAAATACAAATAAATAATACTAAAAATCCTTTCTATATTATATATACATTTTGTAGAAAATTGTACATTTTCTTTCTATATTTAATACTAAATATGTTATATTTGTCTTTAATACAAAATATAAGAAAATCTCTCGAAAGAAGTTTTTTTATATTAAATATCAGATGTATGGAAAATATATACGAATTTCCTTGTTATCTTACTATAAAAAAATATATGGAAAATATAATTTAAAACAAATTATTCATGTATTTCATATATAGATTATGAAATAATATAACATATAATATATAAATTATATATAATATGTAAATAAATTATGAAATAATACTATAAACAATTTATTTTATATTTAAATTTAAAATATTAGAAAAGATTATCTAGAATATTTTATTTTAATACAATTATTATATGAATATATATAATACATATTAAATATATTACATATTTTCTTACATTAAAATTGTTTATTATTATTTTTTTTAATGTAAGAAAATATGTAATATATAATTAATATAATTTAAAATTGTTAAATATTTTCTTATAACAGAAATATTTGATAAATTTTACATATTTTCTTACATTAAAAATGTTAAATAAGACAAACATTTTTATTGTAAGAAAATATGTAAAAAAATGTATGTTTCTTACTTAAAAAATATTCGACAAGCATATTTCAAATATTTGTTTTAAAGGAAAATATTTTAAAAATTTTTATTATATTTATATATAACAATAATATATTGATAATATTGCAATACCATTTTGTCTGATATTTAATAGACGCTAAGAAAAACATCATTTAGAAAAGAATTATGAGTAGAAAGGCTTAATATTCAACTTTCTCACATAGTTTAATCATGCTTGAAAAACCATAGCTAAAGCAGAAAAACATAAGAAAAGTATATTTCAAGAACTCATTTTAAGACTTAAAAATTATTGCCAAAAATCTGTAAATAAAAGGTATTTATTTAAACAAATTCAAATCAAAGCTTAAAAAGCAGTATTCAAAAATAATCCGTTTTAATTAAAAACTAAAATCAACTTTGTATGCAAATCTCGCAAAAAAAAATATAATACCACATAAACGCAGCTAACCACAATTGAAGTAAATGAAGTAAATTACAATTTAAGTCAAGTAGCCAAGAGGCAAAAACCACTAAATAGCCGCAGCTAACACTTCATTTGAATGCAAAAAAGGAAAAGAAATGAAAAAAGATGTTGAGAGCAGGTTTTTCCGCAAACACTTGTTGAACTTACGCTAATTGCGAGACCTCAGTCAAGTGATGTTAACAAACAATTAGCTAAAACCGCTGTTAAATTATGTAATTGCAGTATCTGATTTTTGCGTCGGCTCTCTGCTTGAGCTTGGCCTATCCGGTGGATCATCATCATTATTATGAGGAGAGCCACGGCGGCTATGAGCATCTGGCCCATCATGAGGCGGAGCCGATACACGACTATGGACACGAACATCAGCATCAGATTGAACGCGTCTCTATAGGCGAGGAGCATGGACATGAGCATCCACACTACGAGGTGGAGCAGCATCATACAGAGGACGAACATGTGGATTACTATGTGAGTAGAGAGTTGGGTTGAATGGATGAGATGAATGGAAGTTGATAATCTCTCTCTATCTTTCTCTCTCTCTCTCTTAGGCTCCTCCTAAGTATGCCTTCAAGTATGGCGTCAACGACTTCCACACTGGCGATGTCAAGTCGCAGCATGAGACTCGGGATGGCGATACCGTCAAGGGTCAGTACTCTCTGGTGGAGCCCGATGGTTCCATTCGCACTGTGGACTACACCGCCGACAAGCACAATGGCTTCAATGCTGTCGTTCATAAGACAGCGCCTGTGCATCACCATGAGGAGATTCACGAGCATCATGATCATCACGAACATCATTATTAAGTAATCACTGCCTTAACCACAAGAGAGCAAAAAACATGAGACCATATAAAACTATATGTTTAACTGTGCACTAGAGTTAGCCAAATTTCTTGATAAAGCCGCTTCATCAACAACACACACACACACATACATACGTACATAGAAACAATCGAACGATCCATGTAATGTAATCAGCTTCATATCTCGTAATTAGGACACTGATAAAAAACCGTGCACTCCCCTTTGTCCGAGTGCAGGCATTATAATACTTCATAATACTCATATATCATTTTTACATCGTATTTTATTTCTGTGATAGCAAATAATTTCCTTTAACTACATTCTTAACTCTCTTTCAACTGTCTCTTAGTCACTATTTTATCTGCTACGATTCATCCACTTCTAAGTTCTAGTTCATTCACTCAGACGAATTTATCAATCTATATACCATATAATTTCATTAATTATGTAAAAAAAAATAACAAGTTTGTTACAGAGAACAAAAAAAAACAAAAGAATTGTAAATTGTGTAATAAAGACAATGTGAATTATGTACTTTTTATAAAATCAAAAACCTTCTTTGATTTCTTTAACATTTTTCTCTATATAGTTGGCCAATGAACTTGCACTTAAAGCCGTTAACATTAGCCATTTGTTTATGGCTTTTATGTCTAAATCGGTGACAAGTCCAACTGGTTAGCAATAAAAAGTGATTACAAGAAATTGTCGAACAAATTTTCCGGCTTTGAACGGGTTTTAAATATTTGTTTTGATTGGAATTACATAAGATGCGAATTGCTTCCTAAATTGTCAAAAAAATAATAATTAATTGGCAATAAATAGTTAGATAAAGACTTAAACGGTTGAAACTCCATACGAGTTCATATTACGCTGGGAGAAATTTATAGTTTGTAAACTGGCTATGCTTAAAAACTCTTTGCAAGTGCATTGCATTCAAAATGTATGTTAAGTGTGGAGTGTTTGCGCCAATATGTGGAGTCGCGCTGTTATACTACTGTTAATTAATATGCAGCTGCATGTTTGCTGACAGTGTATACACATGTACCAAAAGCACAAATACAAGAGGCAAATAAGCAGTCACAGTCTGTTTAAATTTGGTATTTGTGAGTCGTAACTGCCCACTGTTAAAAGACTGACAGACAGCAGCTTCGTTATCTTTCACATTGACTAACAGTTCTGTTAATGACATTTTTCAGTTTATAATTATCAATTGTGCGCGCCAGCCACATCTAACATACAGCTGTTAATCAAGATGCAGTTGTTCAGCTGCCAGTGTATACACACCTAGCAAACCCAAATAAATAGTATATGATAACAAAAGGGCAGAGTACAACAGGCAAATGAGAAAAACAGCCGCATGTAAACAAAAATGTTGGCCAAAAATAAATATGTGCCGCGCGTCAATCAGGTATCCAATTTAAAACTAAATTACAAACAAACTTAACAGCTTATTTTAATGCCAGATAGATGCCATTTATCTCAATCAAGACATATCCCGCATGATACGGGATAATCTGCTAGAGAATTTACAGGCCATATCGGTAGGTATTACAACAATCTCATATATTGCCTCAATTCTTAATCTTAACCCAATTTCAGCCTGTGCTGTTTATCAAAATACAACCAGAATTGGATTTACTTATACAATCGGCTATTTGGTTTGGCTCCGTGGGCAAACGTTGCTCGACGTTTGGTCAACAGCTTTTGGTCTTAGCCTACGATGCGGAAAAGTTAACTGTTTCACGCTTGGCTTTACATTTTGCACTAACTGTGCTGCCGGGCTATGTGAAGAGCTGGGAGGAGAGGCGTCTATCGCGCCGTGTCGAATGGTTCAGCAAAGCCATTACTTGGACAGAGAACAGCGCCTTGGTCTTGAATGTTCTCAACTATTTTAGATTCTTAAAGACTGGACGTAAGCCTACGCTGATAGACTTTCTGCTGGGTTTGGATTACATTAGTTTGCGCAACAATCAAAGACGTGACATTGGATACAAATACTTGACACGTGAATTGTTATGGGGCGGCTTTATGGTAGGTAACAATAACAATAGCAGAATAATAGTAATAAATTGTATCTTCACTTACAGGAAATTCTGGGTCTCTTGCTGCCTATTATCAATTTTCGCAAAATCCAAAGGCTTTTAAAGGCTGGGTTCTTTGGTGAGGAGGCTTACCATGCCCGGCGACGTGAGAGTTTGACGAGGGATCTGATAACTGCCAAAATGACTACGAATTCCACTTGCACCTACTGTGGGGAACGTCCTACGCAGCCTCATCACATGGGCTGTGGGCACATTTACTGTTATTATTGCTTAAGCGCGAATTTATTAACGGATGCCAACTTTTGTTGTGTTAAATGTGGGGCTAGCTGTCCGGAGAATGGTGTGCAGAGTGTTTAATTATTGTGATGTGATTTTTATACACTAGATTTAAAGTATTTGTATGCATAAAGTGCGCGATGGTTAAAAACTTTTCTTTTACTGTTCTATTTGGCGCGCGTATGCGCAACATTTTGGGTATTTGGCGCTTTCGTTATCTGGTCACATTGCTTATTTCTGTGAGTGCGGTGCGTGGTGCTTTCGTTGTTATACCTAAGTTAAAAAATAAATAAATTGATTAAATTACCATAAAGTGCATCTTTTGAAAGTTTAATGCATAGGAATTGACTGGAAATTGTTGGCAGTTCAAAAACATTCCAAATAAAATCGAAAGGTAAGTGCAAAACAATCAATAAAAAGCGCGCCAAAAATTGCTGTGCAGCTGCTCAGCACAGCTGTTGCGTTCTAACTGAGAGTTGCCACCTGATGGCAAGAAAACTTATTGTAGCTTAAGAAAAAAAACATTTGTTTACCTAATAACATAAAACAATGTATAAAAGTAGTCAATATTCAAAATATCTTCAAATACATTAGCTAATATTTAAAAGTAAAGTAGTTTTAGAATATTTTCGATGAATTTGCAAAATCAGCTGTTCGCCCGATCTGGCAACACATCAACTTTGTTATTACATTACATTTGTATTTCTGCTGCGCATTTGCCTTTTTTTTTTGCCTTTGTTCGGAGTGTGTATTAGAAAACGATAATATACTTTTAAAATTACGCCAAGCTGTAAAAGAAATTGCAAAACGCCTTAAAATTGCACGTTTACGCAATCAAACAATTGAACGTGCAAAATTGAAAACAAGAATATTAGCACTGGCAGCAACAGCAGCAGCAATACGAAACAGGGGCGGAGAAGAAGAAGAAACAACGGACTTGAACAAATAACAGACAAAACAATAACAAAAAACAAAACGAAATTGCGCATATTTTCGTGGGTCGCAGCTGATTTCACATATCAAGGTCAGTAAGGTGGCAAAAAATAAAACTAAAATTACAAAAAACAAATGAAAATAAACGAATTTTGTCACAGAATATGCTCGACCTGGAAATACTGCCAGAGATTTCGCTTGGTTGCGATGCTTGGGAATTTGTGCTTGGAATGCATTTCTCGCAGGCCATTGCCATCATACAGTCGCAGGTGGGCGTCATAAGGGGTGTACAGGTGCTCTACTCGGATATGAATCCACTGGGCGTGGACATTATCATAAATCTGCCGCAGGATGGATTACGTTTGATCTTTGATCCGGTTGTCCAGCGTCTGAAAACCATCGAAGTGTTCAACATGAAGCTAGTAAAGCTGAAATATTGCGGCGTCTATTTCAATTCACCCGAAGTGCTGCCCAGCATTGAGCAGATCGAGCATTCGTTCGGAGCTACCCATCCTGGTGTTTACGATGCGGCCAAGCAGCTCTTTGCCTTACATTTTCGCGGACTGAGCTTCTATTTTCCCGTGGATAGCAAGCTGCATTCGGGCTATGCCCATGGCCTGGGCTCCCTCGTCTTTCTGAACGGCGCCTCGCCTGTGGTATCCAAAATGGCTCTGTATGCAGGCAGCAATGTGGCCGAGAATCGTGCCCCATCACTGCCATTGGCCTGCTATCATAGACAAATGTATCTGGAGTCGGCCACAGTGCTGCGCTCCTCATACGGTCACACAAAGGGCTTGAAGCTGAAACTCTTTACGGAGGGTTCGGGTCGGGCGTTGGAGCCACGCCGTCAGTGCTTTACGCGTGAATTGCTTTTTGGCGACAGCTGCGAGGATGTGGCCACCAATCTGGGTGCGCCCAATCGCATCTTCTTCAAGAGTGAGGACAAAATGAAGATACACAGCTCGAGCGTCAATCGCCAAGTGCAGAGCAAACGCAGCGATATATTCTTCAACTATTTCACACTGGGCATCGATGTGCTGTTCGATGCCCGCACCCAGACCTGCAAGAAGTTCATACTGCACACGAATTATCCGGGCCACTTTAATTTCAATATGTACCATCGCTGTGAGTTCCAGTTCCAGCTGGAGATCGATCATCTGTCTGGCGACAGCGACAACAAGCATGATCATGTCAATATAACTGCCTACACCAAATGGGATGAGATTAGTGGATCGCTGGCAACGTCGGAGCGTCCGGTTGTGCTGCATCGCGCCAGCTCCACGAACACAGCGAATCCCTTTGGCTCGACCTTCTGCTATGGCTATCAGGATCTTATTTTCGAAGTAATGCCCAACAATCACATTGCGTCGGTGACGTTATATAACACAGCACCGCCCCGACAGCCGGCGCATTCGTGGCAGCAGCATAAAATGCAGGACATTCGTCTGACTGTCGCCTAGAATAAGGGATCGCTGGCTGCCCTGTCCCGGTTGTCCTCGTGTTTGTATTTGTGACTGTCTGACTGTCTGCCTGACTGTGCGTGCGAGTGTGCGAGTGTTCGAGTGTGTTGATGATGAATTTTAACTTTAAGCAACAAAAAACAACAAAAACCATGATCTAACCTAGACTTTAAACGATTAGTAGTTACATTACGAGTATATATAGTTATATATATATATATATATATATAAATATATATAGAATTTCTATATAGCAAGCTAAGCAAATTTATCAGACTCGACTCACAGAACATACATACATATATTCTTTTTGCGGTTCTACTATAATTCCATTTATGTTAACTCGACCTCAATTTCGACTCGATTCGTTCATTAACTGACAATTAATTAGCTGCATATATATTTTTTAATTGCATGTCGTTAAAATATCTAAATATTTTAAGCTCAAAACGTGTATTTCTCTTTAAAAAAGAAACAAAAAAAAACAATACAAAACAAAAATCATCAAAAAAAATACATATATATAAAAATATAGCAATAAGGTTTCGACAAAACAAACAATTACAAAATCGTTTTACTCTTATCATAATTTAATGTTTTTAGTATAAGATTTATGTAGAAAAAAGTTCCTGTTTGAGAGCTAATCTCATTTACAGCTGACTTGAAGTTTACTTTTGTTCAATGTCGCCTTTCTATGCGATTCTCTTAATCTTCAGTAAGGGTTACAGAATTGAGATAAGTAATGTATATATAGTGTGATAGTAGTATAATTAAGTTAGCTCCTAACTTTATCAACTCAATTTCTTTAGCTTGTATAAATATGGCCTTTCTATGCGATTTTCAAAAGTTTAAGTAAGTCTTGATGCTATGTGTGTTAGTGCTGTTCATAAAATAGTCAAAAATGTAATAATAAGCAAACTCCTAACTTTAACACTTCTCTATATCTTTGCCAGACTTTCAGTTCCGGTTGTAAATATCATGTTTCTATGAGATTTTTCTAATTTCGAGAAAATCTTAAAGCTATGAGCTAAGTAATGCTCATGTCAGCATATTATGGAAATACTAAGACTTCAGTACAAGCTAAACTAAAGTCGAACTATCTGTTCTATGCTTCTATATTTCCCTTTCATACCCTGAGTTCATATTTTATTTTATTTTTATTTATTTAATTGTTACAGAGAATAAATTCTAAATAATAATTTATTATAAAGCCAGAACAGCAAAGGCCTTAGGCAGGTTATTTTATATAGCCTTTCTGTGATTTTTATAGAGTCAAATAAGTTCTACAGACTAAAAACACTCTTAATTTCCCTGAGTCTATTTCTCTTATGAATATGAGACTTTCAGAAAATCCAGTCAAGTTTTTACAATCTATATATATTTTTTTATAATAAACATCGCCCTTCTATACGATTTTCATTAAATTAAGTAAGTTCTACTGACTTAAATTAGTCTAATTTGCCTTTAGTCTCTTTCTCTCTTATGAATATAAGAAAGTTAAGTATTCAAGTTTTTACCCTCACTTTCTATAATAAACATCGCCCTTCTATGCGATTTTCATTAAATTAAGTAATTTCTACTGACTTAAATGACTCTAATTTCCCCTTAGTCTCTTTCTCTCTTATGAATATAAGAAAGTTAAGTAGTCAAGTTTTTACCCTCACCTTCTATAATAAACATCGCCCTTCTTTGCGATTTTCATTAAATTAAGTAAGTTCTACTGACTTAAATGAATCTAATTTCCCCTAAGTCTCTTTTGCACTCTTATAAATATAAGAAAATTAAGTAAAGTCAAGTTTTTGCCCTTATTTCTATAGTAAAAATCGCCTCTATGCGATTTTCATTAAGTAAGTTCATAATACAGATTTAATTATAATATGTTTGCTCTATTTTAAGCTCTCTATTAACTCAAATACTCTTTTTTAGCATTTCATTTTATAAATTCCTTATAGAAGTATACCTCATCATGCCAGAACTTAACGCAGAGCAGGAAACTCAGCCAGCAACAACGTCTAAAGCACCTGCCTATGATGCCAATATGCTGCCCGATATGCTGCCCGTCTACTATAGACGCCTCTTTCCGCACGAGCCCTTCTATCGCTGGCTCAACTATGGACACTGTAAGCTCTATGCACTATCCAAATTTAACTGAATATTATAAACTTTATTTTTAATGCCTAGCTGAGGACAGTATATTTGTGAATCGTGAGATTTCCTTCACTCTACAAGATGATATCTATATACGATATTTGTGCTTTGAAACCCAAGCGGAGCTGGAGAAGGAGATCTGTTCGCGTAATCCCTATAAGATCGATATTGGCCCTGTGATGAACGTCAGGCCGAAGAACTTTCGATCTGTGGCTGGGGGCTTGACGCCCGTGCAACGTGAATTGGTCTTTGATATCGATGCTACGGACTACGATGATATACGCAACTGTTGCTCCGGCGCAGAGATGTGCCTCAAGTGCTGGAAATTTATGATGCTGGCGGCGAAAGTCTTGGATGCGGCCTTGCGTGAGGATTTCGGCTTCGAGCACATGTTGTGGATATTCTCTGGACGTCGTGGCATACATTGCTGGGTCTGCGATCACACGGCTCGCCACCTGGATGCACGTGCTCGAGCAGCGGTCGCCGAGTATCTGAACATACTTAGCTACACGAACAATGCGGCGCGTGTCCAAATGGGAGATCGACCGCATCATAGTCTGCGACGTGCCTTGAAGATCTTGGAGCCCATGTTCGAGGAGATTGTGCTGGAGGATCAGAATCTCTTTGGCACTCCAAAGGGCGTTAATAAGCTGCTGCAAATGGTCAGCGATGAGGTGGCTCGCAATGATTTGGAGGCGTATCTGCAGAAGAGCCACGAGGATGGCGCCCACTCGAAGTTGGTGTGGGAGAGCTTTGTGCGCTATGCCAATTCGATGCGCACCAGCGCCGCCAATGTGTGGAGCCGCAAGCTGAAGCACATTGTGGAGGAGGTGCAGCTGTGCCTGCTCTACCCACGACTGGACATCAATGTCACCAAAGGCTTCAATCACTTGCTGAAGGCACCTTTTTGCATCCACCCGGCTACGGGCAAGGTTTGCATACCCTTCAGTGCCAGCGCCGTGGGCAAGTTTGATCCGACAACGGTGCCCACGATTTCGCAGCTGCTGCAGGAGATCAATGCCTACGATGACAAGACGAAGAGCTTTATGGATGCGCCGGAGGACAAGAGTCGCATCAAGGACTACAAGAAGACGAGCATGTTCAAGGGCGTCGTCGTATTCGAGGAGTTTCTGCGCAAGCTGGAAAGGAACTTTAAGAGCAAGCCGATGGATTTCTAAAGAGGGATTTGGAGTTGCTTTGAATTAGTTTGGATTTATTACATACTCGATTTTTATTATAAGCATTAGGCTACCAACAATAAATAGACTAAGTGATTGAGTTCACATGCAACGCAGTCGCACCAATGGCACAATATTACCATCCTTGTCGTCCCAATCCACCTCCACTTCCAGCTGAAACAGTCCGTCGTCTATGGTCGGCGTCGTATCGGGCAGATGTGCCAATATTTCCTTTTGGCCAGTCCGCAGCTTAAACATGGCCAAGGCATCGTTAGCATCTCCGTCGCCGGACTGCGGCAGCGACACTTTGATCTTGGCGGGCAATATGCTGCCCTTGCTCAGAACCAATTTGGCGTTCGTCTCGTCATTGCCATGCCAGATGTATAGGTCATCTTCGACCAGGACACAGTCGTCGGCCTTGTGCAGCTGCGAATGCAGCGGATCGAGCAGGTACACCGCCTGCCGGGCACAGCCAATGGCCACCACCTCGTCCGTGGACTGACTGTTGTGCAGCTTGGCATCCGGATAGCGTGCTGCCACAGCCGCTTGCAGCTTGGGTATTTGCATGGTGGCGCCCAGCAAGACAATATCATCGATCCGCTTTAGCTCCGGATGCGTTTGCTGTGCTCGTTCCACACACTCGCCCAGCTGCTGTATCAGCTCATTGATCACCGGCTGGATGAGACTCTCGAAGCGGGCACGCGACATTTGGGTATTGTAATCGACGCCATCCATCAGGGAATCAATGTACAGTTGCGTAGACGGCAGGGTTGTCAATATATGCTTGCAGTTGGCTGCAGCAGTTCGGATTTTGGCCAGCGAACGACGTGACTCGTGCGGATCCAGTTTGTACTTGCGCTTGAACTCCTCGCAGATGAACTGCACCAGCGCCTCGGTGAACTGACGACCGCCAATGGCGAACGGTCCGAACGTGGCCAGCTCCACGAAATAGCCATTCTGTACGGCATAAAGAGCGAAGTCACTGTACAGTCCGCCACATTTGATGGTCAGCACATGTTGACGCGTCTCCAGCTGCTCCTCGCCAATCTTATAGCACATCACGGCAGCGGTGGGTTCAGCAATGATTTGTGCCACATGGAAGCCCGCCGATTTGGCAGCATCCGCGAGCAATTTGATCGATTGCGTCGGATAGTAGCTAGGTATGGAGAGTACGGCAATGGGTAAGTGTCCGATGTCCGTATGATATTGCCTGGCCAGCTCCAGTTCAGCGCGCAGCAGTTCGACGGTGACCTGAAAGGCGCTCATCTCTTTCGTGACTATCGTATCGTCTTGATCGTCCCGCTCTGCTGGCACTGTGTGCTCCATCCGAAACACAAAGGCCTCCTTGTCGTATTCACATGGCACTTCCTTCAGCGCCAATTTGTCCAGCTTTTCCTCGTTGAGCTCGGATTCGGGCTGCAGCAGTTGAAAACTGTGCGCCACCGCCTGCTTGGGTCGTGTGGCCATTTTTTGTTTGGCCGTCAGGCCACATTCGGTCTCCGTATCTCCGTTCCATAGCAAACACGCTTGCGAGACGCGATCGCCTTGCTTGTTGGCTATAACTTCTGCCTTGCCATCGGCTCTTACGTAAGCTATGCACAGTGTGCTGTTACCAACCTTTATGCCAAACCGCGGCCACATTTCGTTGCAATTAAAATAGTGTCTAACAGTGTACAGAAATTTGGGAAATAATTAAAAAATATAGCAACGAAATGCAGCACGCGCACGTTTTTTTTGTCAGACAGCGCGGTAATACTATCGCCACTATCGATAGTTAACAGTGTTGCAAAACATTCGCAACAGTGATGTGTAAGTTGTTTTTCGAATGCTGTATGATGTGGAATGTGTGTGGATTGTCACAGGATATGCAAAGCTGCTGTTGCTAAAAACAGCTAGTTTATACTATTGTTTTTCGAAAAATTAAAGTTCAGAGACATTAAAATAGATTTTAATTACGTGTTGTTTTAGTATAATTGCATCAAGACATCTGCATCCTGTCAATTGCGTGGAGCGAGTGTACATGTTGTACAGCAGCATAACTTGTGCATCGGCTGTCGGCACTGAATAATGTGCAACGTTGACCAACACCGCAAAAATATGTAAACAAAAATCTATACATAGAGTACGTAAAGAAGGCAACTATTGACCCCAAATACGACGTTAGCGCCACCCTACCGTACAAAACTGTAGTTTTTGTGTCAAGCAAACACAACACACACACACACACAGGCACGCACAGATACGACACACACACAATTGACGCCCCCAAAGAAACCCCAACAAAAAAAAGTAACGATTCGTCATCGATTAAAGGCAAAAGCCAAACAATGGAGCGGAGGTGCAATGAAAATTAAATAATTCTTAATTGATATTGAATAAAAATAGAAATTCGTTTATCTAACTGCAAGAAAATGCGCATTTCGTAAGCTAACTCAAATAAACAAACGATACAAATTCGTGGCGAAACGAAATAAAACAACCTTGAAGCAAATCGCACACACACACACACACAAATAGTAGAGCCTACATAATGGATGATAATTTGAGCACCAAATCCTCGGAGTCTTCGATTACAACCAGTGGCGAATACGAGATAGTGAACGATAGCAATGTGGTGACACCACTGGAACAACTGGCACCACCGCCACCGGCAGCCACCGTCGCTGCCCAAGTAACCGAATCTCTGAGCGCTCTATCGCTCTCCCCCGGCGGCGGCGATGCTGGCGGCGATCGTTCACCCACCTTGGACATGGCGCACAATCGCAATCTGAGCGACATCAAGCACGAGATGACAGACGCACTGCGTGACCTGCAACTGGAACGCAGCAACCTGGCAGCAAACATTGCAGGTAAGTAACTGAGCACGGAAAATTGAGCAATAACCAAAGAAAAAAAAAGAAAAATGAAGGCAGCTGAAGTTCTGTTGTTTACCAGACACCAGCCAGCTGTGCACATACGACGTTCCATGTATGGAGGCAAGCGCGTTTTTAAGCTCTTCAAAGTAAGCCCAGTGCGCAATCTTATCTGTCGACAGAATTTCAATCGCTGTCATGGCAACGCATAACAAACAGAATATTTTAGAAAAGCAACGAATCGTTTTGCAAATAAAAGATCAATACAATATTTCCATTTAACTTTCAACCATATCGAGTCACTTTTGTCATAATAATTGCCAATTAACATTCGCAGCTGTCGCCGATAAGACGCGTCATCCACAGCAGCAGCAGCAGTCGCAACAGCAGCCGCAGCCGCCGCCGCAGTTGCAACGGACAGAGCAACAACAAAAATCATTGACTTTGCCATTAGCTGGTCGAAAAACACAAACCGAAGCCGCAGGCGATGCTGAAATGCGTTTCAAGTGCAACCTATTCTCGCCGAAGGGTTGCGATGAATCAGAGGATGCATCCAATTCGGAACAGAATCGTGTGGGTCAGTCGGTGTTT
Source organism: Drosophila gaucha (assembly GCA_035045545.1). NCBI lineage: Eukaryota > Metazoa > Arthropoda > Insecta > Diptera > Drosophilidae > Drosophila > Drosophila gaucha. The sequence goes on along the minus strand of JAWNOY010000292.1, from coordinate 12,462,329 downwards.
TATGACTGCATCGATGCCAGTCCCGCCTGCATTGAGGAGAAACAGGACGCCATGAAGCCAGAGAAATGCGACACCACCGATGAGGAGGGTAAGCTCTAAAACTTCGATTTACTGTCTGTGTCTCTACTAATATCTTGAATAGTCTCAGAGATCGATCAGGGCTGCACTATATTCGCTGGAGTTACCTATTTGGGCGCCGCCAATATCAATGCTCCGAAGTCGGAGACGGATGTATATCGTATCATGACCGAACTGAACAGTGGCTCCAAATCGGTGGGCCTCAAGATCACTGTCAGCATACCCAATTGCTCCGATGGGCTGGTTGTGTAAGTAACTAAGCTTGGGGGTCTACTAACATTCAGATATGGATATATACATATCAAGAATCGCATTGGATTTTTGATAAAATTGAGATATGTTAAGAAGCTGTTAGTGAACAGATGACAAGAAAACGAAGAAACTACAGATTCCCATGTCTGTTACGTGATTTCCATAATAAGTACATACGCTGTTTACAGGCTATGTTAAGTAGCAGCTGTTAACGCCAAATTGTCATTCGCTTTGACAGACCATGTTAAATGACTGTTAAAGGCAAGCATTTTATCAGCTGTTATATGCAAGCTGTTACTCGCTTAACGTGGCTATGTTAAGCAGATGTTAAATGCAAGCTGTTACTAGCTTTAACATACTATGTTAACCTGTTGTCAAAGCCAAGCTCTTACTCTCTTAAAGAGACTATGTTAAGCTGCTGTAAAAGGCAAGATTTTATTCTTTTAAGGATACCATGTTAGGTAACTGAAAGTCAAGCTGTTACTAGCTTTAACATACTATCTGAAGCTGCTGTTATAAGCTTTAACATACTATCTGAAGCTGCTGTTAAAGTCAAGCTGTTACTAGCTTTAACGTACTATATTAAGCAACTTTTAAAGGCAAGCTTATACTAGCATAAGGAGTATATGTTAAGTAGCTGTTAAAGGCAAGCTTTTACTCTCTGAAAGAGACTATGTAAGCAGCTGTTAAAGTCAAGCTGTTAAAAGCTTAAAGGCAGCATGTTAAGCAGCTGTTAAATGATAGCTACTAATCGCTTTAACATACTATTTTAAGCAGCTGTTAACGTCAAAATTTTACTCGCTTAAAGAGTATATGTTAAGTAGCTGTTTTAGTCAAGCTATTACTCGGTTTAAGAGACTATGTTAAGCAGCTGGTAACTTCAAGCTGTTTCTAGCTTTAATATACTATCTTAAGCTGCTGTTAAAGTCAAGTTGTTACTCGCTTAAACATACTTTATTAAGCAACTTTTAAAGCATAAGGAGTATTTAATAAGTAGATGTTAACATCAAGCTGTTAAAAGTTTAAAGACAGCATGTTAAGCAGCTGTTAAATGCTAGCTGCTACTATCTTTAACATACTATGTTAAACTGATGTTAAAGTCATGCTGTTATTCGCTTTAATAGACTTTGCTAAGCAGATGTTAAAGTCATGCTGTTATTCGCTTTAATAGACTTTGCTAAGCAGATGTTACTCAAATATACGATTTCCTATTGATACTTCTCGCAATTTCTAACAATTCAACACCTTTATTTACTATTAATTGTATTTGTAATTGAAATTATTCACATCTTTAATAATACCTTTCTATTTGCAGTCTTCACGATGCGGAGAGCAACACGATTATAGCTACCTATGAAATATCAAGCATTATATTGTATTATCGCGGTCCCGTGGATACCGCAGAGAATGGCTGCTTTGCTTTCACATGGCTGCACGGAGATGCCTTATTCCAATGTCATGTATTCCGTTGCCATATACCCGAGGCGGTGAACCAAGTGAGCGGTGAGTGCGTCCGTTAAATAGTCACGGATATGATTCATATCAAATATATATATATTCATATTCATATTCATATTGCATTTGCAGCCTGCTTCCAGAAGGCATTTCAAACGTATGCGCCCAGCATGAGCTGCAGCTTGACTTCGGCTGTGGATATGGTGAACTCTGTGACATCGGATGTCAGTGGGAATCCCTTGAATACCGCTGGCTATGAGTTTATAGTCTCGCTAGAGATACGCGAGAAGGTGGCCAAGAATTCGTATGCGGCAGTACCCCGCGATCGTGGCTGCTTCAAGCTGCGCGCCAACACGGACAAGGAGGTGTGCATCACAGTCAAGCAGACAGCCTCGAATGTCCTGCAGCCACTATATATTGAGCGCTGCTTTGGCGTGCTTGTGGCACCCGGCAAGCTGGTCGTGCAGAAGGATATGCATCTCATTGATATGCTGAACATGGGCTATGTCCAGGCGCAAGGAGCGAGCATTGCGAGCGAACCCGACTCGGTGAACGCCTGCTTGACTGCCTATGCCATACGGGCGGAGTGGAAGGCCCAGGAGAAGGCATTCGAACAACTCAATCTGGAAACGTCCAAAACCAATCTCACAGTAGCCGTGGATATTGTCATGCGTGGCATACAGGAGCCGGTGCGTTTTGTCATTGAGACGCCAGTGAGCATTCAGTCGGCCAGCGATATGCGTATCCGGGAACACTTTATGTCCAAGCGACCGATGACGCTGCGCTTCTATTTGCATCTGAAGCGCACAGACGAACTCAGCTGGAAGGTGAACAGCATTGATCCCTCAGAAGAGATCACCGAGCTGCAAAGCGGTCAACAAGGCTCCTCTGCGTCGTTTCTCAAGCTGGGCATGACCAATTTATCGCGAATTGTGCGCAGCTCGTCCATAGCCTCCATTGAGGATGATTGCCCCACGGACTACAGCAGCGATGGCGATGAGCCGCTGCTCAGCGGCACTGGTGAAGTGTCCAAGGATTGCTCACAGGACACACTCGATGAATGGGATCCGATATTGCGGGAATGGGACGGCGAGAAGCGACCCAAAAATCTGGCGCCCTTAGTGCGTCTGGGCGTGCCGGAGGCGCTGCGTGAAAAGATCTCCGTTCCATAGCAAACACGCTTGCGAGACGCGATCGCCTTGCTTGTTGGCTATAACTTCTGCCTTGCCATCGGCTCTTACGTAAGCTATGCACAGTGTGCTGTTACCAACCTTTATGCCAAACCGCGGCCACATTTCGTTGCAATTAAAATAGTGTCTAACAGTGTACAGAAATTTGGGAAATAATTAAAAAATATAGCAACGAAATGCAGCACGCGCACGTTTTTTTTGTCAGACAGCGCGGTAATACTATCGCCACTATCGATAGTTAACAGTGTTGCAAAACATTCGCAACAGTGATGTGTAAGTTGTTTTTCGATTGCTGTATGATGTGGAATGTGTGTGGATTGTCACAGGATATGCAAAGCTGCTGTTGCTAAAAACAGCTAGTTTATACTATTGTTTTTCGAAAAATTAAAGCTCAGAGACATTAAAATAGATTTTAGAGTAATTGCATCAAGTATAATTGCATCAAGACATCTGCATCCTGTCAATTGCGTGGAGCGAGTGTACATGTTGTACAGCAGCATTACTTGTGCATCGGCTGTCGGCACTGAATAATGTGCAACGTTGACCAACACCGCAAAAATATGTAAACAAAAATCTATACATAGAGTACGTAAAGAAGGCAACTATTGACCCCAAATACGACGTTAGCGCCACCCTACCGTACAAAACTGTAGTTTTTGTGTCAAGCAAACACAACACACACACACACACGCACGCACAGATACGACACACACACAATTGACGCCCCCAAAGAAACCCCAACAAAAAAAAGTAACGATTCGTCATCGATTAAAGGCAAAAGCCAAACAATGGAGCGGAGGTGCAATGAAAATTAAATAATTCTTAATTGATATTGAATAAAAATAGAAATTCGTTTATCTAACTGCAAGAAAATGCGCATTTCGTAAGCTAACTCAAATAAACAAACGATACAAATTCGTGGCGAAACGAAATAAAACAACCTTGAAGCAAATCGCACACACTCACACACACAAATAGTAGAGCCTACATAATGGATGATAATTTGAGCACCAAATCCTCGGAGTCTTCGATTACAACCAGTGGCGAATACGAGATAGTGAACGATAGCAATGTGGTGACACCACTGGAACAACTGGCACCACCGCCACCGGCAGCCACCGTCGCTGCCCAAGTAACCGAATCTCTGAGCGCTCTATCGCTCTCCCCCGGCGGCGGCGATGCTGGCGGCGATCGTTCACCCACCTTGGACATGGCGCACAATCGCAATCTGAGCGACATCAAGCACGAGATGACAGACGCACTGCGTGACCTGCAACTGGAACGCAGCAACCTGGCAGCAAACATTGCAGGTAAGTAACTGAGCACGGAAAATTGAGCAATAACCAAAGAAAAAGAAGAAAAATGAAGGCAGCTGAAGTTCTGTTGTTTACCAGACACCAGCCAGCTGTGCACATACGACGTTCCATGTATGGAGGCAAGCGCGTTTTTAAGCTCTTCAAAGTAAGCCCAGTGCGCAATCTTATCTATCGACAGAATTTCAATCGCTGTCATAGCAACGCATAACAAACAGAATATTTTAGAAAAGCAACGAATCGTTTTGCAAATAAAAGATCAATACAATATTTCCATTTAACTTTCAACCATATCGAGTCACTTTTGTCATAATAATTGCCAATTAACATTCGCAGCTGTCGCCGATAAGACGCGTCATCCACAGCAGCAGCAGCAGCAGCCGCAGTCGCCGCCGCAGTCGCAACGGACAGTGCAACAACAAAAATCATTGACTTTGCCTTTAGCTGGTCGAAAAACACAAACCGAAGCCGCAGGCGATACGGAAATGCGTTTCAAGTGCAACCTATTCTCGCCGAAGGGTTGCGATGAATCAGAGGATGCATCCAATTCGGAACAGAATCGTGTGGGTCAGTCGGTGTTTTATGACTGCATCGATGCCAGTCCCGCCTGCATTGAGGAGAAACAGGACGCCATGAAGCCAGAGAAATGCGACACCACCGATGAGGAGGGTAAGCTCTAAAACTTCTATTTACTGAATGTGTCTCTAATAATATCTTGAATAGTCTCAGAGATCGATCAGGGCTGCACTATATTCGCTGGAGTTACCTATTTGGGCGCCGCCAATATCAATGCTCCGAAGTCGGAGACGGATGTATATCGTATCATGACCGAACTGAACAGTGGCTCCAAATCGGTGGGCCTCAAGATCACTGTCAGCATACCCAATTGCTCCGATGGGCTGGTTGTGTAAGTAACTAAGCTTGGGGGTCTACTAACATTCAGATATGGATATATACATATCAAGAATCGCATTGGATTTTTGATAAAATTGAGATATGTTAAGAAGCTGTTAGTGAACAGATGACAAGAAAACGAAGAAACTACAGATTCCCATGTCTGTTACGTGATTTCCATAATAAGTACATACGCTGTTTACAGGCTATGTTAAGTAGCAGCTGTTAACGCCAAATTGTCATTCGCTTTGACAGACCATGTTAAATGACTGTTAAAGGCAAGCATTTTATCAGCTGTTATATGCAAGCTGTTACTCGCTTAACGTGGCTATGTTAAGCAGATGTTAAATGCAAGCTGTTACTAGCTTTAACATACTATGTTAACCTGTTGTCAAAGCCAAGCTCTTACTCTCTTAAAGAGACTATGTTAAGCTGCTGTAAAAGGCAAGATTTTATTCTTTTAAGGATACCATGTTAGGTAACTGAAAGTCAAGCTGTTACTAGCTTTAACATACTATCTGAAGCTGCTGTTATAAGCTTTAACATACTATCTGAAGCTGCTGTTAAAGTCAAGCTGTTACTAGCTTTAACGTACTATATTAAGCAACTTTTAAAGGCAAGCTTATACTAGCATAAGGAGTATATGTTAAGTAGCTGTTAAAGGCAAGCTTTTACTCTCTGAAAGAGACTATGTAAGCAGCTGTTAAAGTCAAGCTGTTAAAAGCTTAAAGGCAGCATGTTAAGCAGCTGTTAAATGATAGCTACTAATCGCTTTAACATACTATTTTAAGCAGCTGTTAACGTCAAAATTTTACTCGCTTAAAGAGTATATGTTAAGTAGCTGTTTTAGTCAAGCTATTACTCGGTTTAAGAGACTATGTTAAGCAGCTGGTAACTTCAAGCTGTTTCTAGCTTTAATATACTATCTTAAGCTGCTGTTAAAGTCAAGTTGTTACTCGCTTAAACATACTTTATTAAGCAACTTTTAAAGCATAAGGAGTATTTAATAAGTAGATGTTAACATCAAGCTGTTAAAAGTTTAAAGACAGCATGTTAAGCAGCTGTTAAATGCTAGCTGCTACTATCTTTAACATACTATGTTAAACTGATGTTAAAGTCATGCTGTTATTCGCTTTAATAGACTTTGCTAAGCAGATGTTAAAGTCATGCTGTTATTCGCTTTAATAGACTTTGCTAAGCAGATGTTACTCAAATATACGATTTCCTATTGATACTTCTCGCAATTTCTAACAATTCAACACCTTTATTTACTATTAATTGTATTTGTAATTGAAATTATTCACATCTTTAATAATACCTTTCTATTTGCAGTCTTCACGATGCGGAGAGCAACACGATTATAGCTACCTATGAAATATCAAGCATTATATTGTATTATCGCGGTCCCGTGGATACCGCAGAGAATGGCTGCTTTGCTTTCACATGGCTGCACGGAGATGCCTTATTCCAATGTCATGTATTCCGTTGCCATATACCCGAGGCGGTGAACCAAGTGAGCGGTGAGTGCGTCCGTTAAATAGTCACGGATATGATTCATATCAAATATATATATATTCATATTCATATTCATATTGCATTTGCAGCCTGCTTCCAGAAGGCATTTCAAACGTATGCGCCCAGCATGAGCTGCAGCTTGACTTCGGCTGTGGATATGGTGAACTCTGTGACATCGGATGTCAGTGGGAATCCCTTGAATACCGCTGGCTATGAGTTTATAGTCTCGCTAGAGATACGCGAGAAGGTGGCCAAGAATTCGTATGCGGCAGTACCCCGCGATCGTGGCTGCTTCAAGCTGCGCGCCAACACGGACAAGGAGGTGTGCATCACAGTCAAGCAGACAGCCTCGAATGTCCTGCAGCCACTATATATTGAGCGCTGCTTTGGCGTGCTTGTGGCACCCGGCAAGCTGGTCGTGCAGAAGGATATGCATCTCATTGATATGCTGAACATGGGCTATGTCCAGGCGCAAGGAGCGAGCATTGCGAGCGAACCCGACTCGGTGAACGCCTGCTTGACTGCCTATGCCATACGGGCGGAGTGGAAGGCCCAGGAGAAGGCATTCGAACAACTCAATCTGGAAACGTCCAAAACCAATCTCACAGTAGCCGTGGATATTGTCATGCGTGGCATACAGGAGCCGGTGCGTTTTGTCATTGAGACGCCAGTGAGCATTCAGTCGGCCAGCGATATGCGTATCCGGGAACACTTTATGTCCAAGCGACCGATGACGCTGCGCTTCTATTTGCATCTGAAGCGCACAGACGAACTCAGCTGGAAGGTGAACAGCATTGATCCCTCAGAAGAGATCACCGAGCTGCAAAGCGGTCAACAAGGCTCCTCTGCGTCGTTTCTCAAGCTGGGCATGACCAATTTATCGCGAATTGTGCGCAGCTCGTCCATAGCCTCCATTGAGGATGATTGCCCCACGGACTACAGCAGCGATGGCGATGAGCCGCTGCTCAGCGGCACTGGTGAAGTGTCCAAGGATTGCTCACAGGACACACTCGATGAATGGGATCCGATATTGCGGGAATGGGACGGCGAGAAGCGACCCAAAAATCTGGCGCCCTTAGTGCGTCTGGGCGTGCCGGAGGCGCTGCGTGAAAAGATCTGGCAGAAGCTGGCCAATGTGGAGGGCAAGGTGGAAATGAATGACATGTACAAGATTCTAATCACCAAAGTGAGTAAAATAAATAATAAATAAATATTAAATATTTAAATATAATGTATTTCAGGAAACCAAATGCGAGACAGTCATACAGCGGGACATACATCGCACCTTTCCGGCGCACAAGTGTTTCAAGGAGACAGGCGGCTCCGGTCAGGACGCACTCTTTAAGGTATCCAAGGCATATGCCGTCCATGACAGCGAGGTGGGCTATTGCCAGGGCCTCAGCTTCATAGCAGCCAGTTTGCTGCTCCATGTGAGTGAATTTTGTAAATAAAATATGTAAAAGTAGATAAAGTTCTTATATAATAATAATAATATATTTAATTTGTTGTAGATGCCCGAGGAGGATGCCTTCTGCGTGCTGGTCTCTCTTATGTACGACTATGGACTGCGTGATCTCTATAAGGCCGGCTTCGAGGTGCTCTATTTGCGCCTCTATCAGCTGGAACGGCTCATCAAGGATCAGCTGCCGAAGTTGCATGAACATTTCACAGCTTGCGGCATCGAGACGCACATGTATGCCTCCCAGTGGTTCCTAACTTTGTATACGGCCCGCTTTCCGCTCTGCTTTGTATTCCATGTGCTGGACGTATTCCTGCTGGACGGCTTGCCTGTGCTCTTCCAGGTGGCTGTGACATTGCTGTCAATCTGCGAGTCAGACTTACGTCAGCTCGATTTCGAGGGCATTTTAAAGTATTTCCGTGTGACGTTGCCCAAGAAGTGTCGCAGCTCGAGTCAGGCGCGCAAAGTCATGAAGCAGGCGTGCGAGCGTAAAATCAAAAAGTTGAAGCAGTACGAGGAGGAATTTCTGCTAAAGAAACAGCACAAGGAGCGCCTCGAGAAGGAGGCACAAATCTATGAAAGTCGTTTCGGCGAGGAGCGACGCAAGCTCCAAGCCGAGATTGAGTCGCTAGCACAGCAACTGGCTGGCGCCAATGAGCGTGCCGTGGATAAGGAGAAGAAGCACACAGGCATCATACAGGAATACAAGCAGATAATACAAAGGCAGGAGCAGGACATGAACACGCTCAACGAGACGCTGGGCAAGGTTATGGTGGGTGTAAAGTCTTTAAGAAATAATTTTAATTATTATTAATTTTCCTTCTCTTCCCAGCACACAGTTTCCAAGTGCTCGCATTGCCTGCAGCTGATCGATGTGGGCAATGAAAATGCCAAGCAGCAGGAGCTGGGCTCTGGCAGCCTCAAACGTCACTCCGTGCCGCTGCGCAATGCTAATGAGCCGCCGCTGGGTCCATTGGATCCCTTGAATGTTGCTGCACAGCGCATACGCGAACTGGAACTGGAGCTGGCGCAGGCCAAGCTGGCCCAGGTGGAAGCGGAATGCAAGAGTCAGGATCTTAATCATCAGCTCAACAATACGCTCAGCGAGCTGCAAACCAATCGGAATAGCTGGCAGCCGTGGCTCTCGAAGACCTTCAATTCGCTGCAGGAAAAGGTGACTACGCGCAGCGGCAATTCGCAACGCTCCGATCATCCCGGACCCACATTCCAGTCGTACATGGCCCAGGGGCCGCCGACCACGGTCAGCGAGGCGAGCTCCCCGAGCGCCAATCAGGTAACCTGACCCCAGTTGCCAACGCATCACACAATAAATCCATGACAGGCGCCATCGAGCGTCGTTAAACAGTCTTAAGTTTTGATTTTCTGCATTATTAATTATTAACTATTCTATATTTTGTTTTTAAGTTGAAATACTTTGGAGTATTACTTTTTGTTTTGAGCCTTGAAGTTGGCTATAAAAATTTTGTTTCGAATACTAAAAGTTTTGTGAGCACACCTGCGTTGCCATTAACCATACTCCAATTTGTTGATCATGCATTATTTATATTTATATATATGCCACACATATATGAAGAATTTATCTATATATTTAATTGATTTATATTTATATATATATGTATATGTATATCACCAACACCACACACTGGACCTTATTTGCTTTGTTAATTTGATTTCTTGTTTTTTGCCATCGCAAATAAAACTTTGTACACATTTATATATATATATATGATATATTCCTTTTCCGTTTTAGGAGTACAAAGCGTTTGCATTCGCTTCGGTCGGCGGCTCCCCGAAGTTGCCCACAAAATTTCAGTCGACCAAATTGCGCAACAGCATCGACAGTTTGCGCAATATCGTTGTCCCGTTGGAGACGAGCAAAACGCTGCTCTCCGAGAATCTCAAACAGCAGCTGCAATCGCAACCATAGAAGATATACTCTATCCCAATATATATGTGGGCGGCTCTGGCTAGCAGACAGCCCTACGCATCGTATTCGTCTATGCATATATATATACACTATATATACCAGTCTGTGTAGTCTATAACACATATACACATATATGTATGTACTTTGCGCATTCCTTGGTTTCGATATAGAATTTTGCATCGTTTTTCTTTTGCACCTTTTGAACGCACCTAGGCTTGTCCAACTGTACGTGCATACATGTTTGGCATGCACTGCAGCAACAACAGAAAAATACGCTGAAACTTATATACAAAATATATATACTATATATACCATACATATATATCAAAAATAATGCAACAAACTGTGTAAATACTTTATTAAGCTTGATTTTAGGTTTCAGAATAATTTCTATATGCATATGTATTTTTCTATATATATATATATATATTTAGTTTTAGGACCAGCTCCTGAACAGCATCACATCGGGCATAATACTTTCGTTCCGTCATCAGCTCCAACTCTATATGGGGCCTCTCTCTATATACACTTCACTTTGTATGTTCCCCTTCTTCTATATCCCCATCCTTTCACTATGTATCCCATGTCTAAACAACCTATCCCTACCTCAATAGCCCCGCTCCTAACACCACCTCACTCCATATACTTTATTCGCTATATACTCTATACGAGAGATGGGCGTCGGGATCGGGATTTTCGGGACCCGAAATTGTCCCGAATACACACTTTTTCTATTTACACTCCTCCTCATACACCTCTCTCTAAATACCATCTCCCTCTCTGTACATACCCTCTCATTATATGCAACACCTCTCTACTTAGGCCTTGTCTACATACCATCTCTTTACCCTCTTTTTCCCTCTCTCTATGCACTCTACACACTCACTATATACCCCTATCTCTATATACTCCCTCTCTCTTTATATACGCTCTTCCTTTATACCCTTTCTCTCCATCTTCCTCTCTACATTCCCCTTTTCTCAATATACTTCCTATCTCTATATACACCCACTCTCTGTATATACCCTCGCTCTATAAGACTACATTTCCCATTCTTCTATTTACCGTCTCTCTCTACAAGCCCTCTCTTTCTACAATCTCCCTCTCTATACATATACTCCGTTTCTCTATATACTCCCTCTCTCAATATATACTCCTTCTCTCTGTATACTCCCTCTCTAAATATATACTCCCTCTCTGTATACACCCTCTCTCTTTATACCCCCTCTCTCAATAAACCCATTTTTCTATTCCCCCTTTCTGTATACTCCCATTTTCTATATACTTCATATCTCTATATATCCCCTCCCTCTATAGACCCCTCTCTATATAAGCATCTCTCTCTACATTCGCCTTCTCTCTATTTACCACCTTTCTCTACAAGCCCTCTCTCTACATTCCTTCTCTCTACAACCCCCTCTCTCTAAAAACTTCCTCTCTCTCCATACCCCCTCTCTTTCTCCCCACATACTCCCTCTCCCTCTACAACCCCACATTAGATAAAGAACAATCGCTGTATTGTTTTGCCTTCCATCCCGCCCGTCTCCAAGTTCGCATAGATCAGCAGATCCGCCGAGGAGCTGCGCTGCCGCAGACGTCGCCTCGCGCCGCTGCCCACTCGCCCGCTGCTGCTGCTAAAGGAGCGACTGCGCACGCGTCGCCGCTTGGGTCGCTGCGAGACTGCGCCAAAGCAGAACACTTGCTGTTCCGCCTCGCTGTCGTTCGGCGTCAGCTCCGACTGCAGCGTCTGCACCGAGCACTCCAAATCCCTACTCGGTGACGGCGTCAAGGTCTGGCTGTCGCTCTGCTCGCCGGCTGTGATGCGCGCGCGTTTGCCGAAGCTGTAGCTGGAGGGATCTCTGGAGAGTTCGGAGCCAAAGTTGCTGCTGCTGCGCTCGTGCGGCATATTCGTGCCGTAGCTAAGGAAATCCGGATAGGGTAGATTGAGATGCGGCTCATGGGTGCCAAAGGCTTCTGGCGAGGAGAACGTGTGGCGGAGACGCTGCACCCGACAGCGCTGGCCATGCGGCGTCTGTTGGACCAGCAGCCAGGAGCGCTTCAAGTACGTATGCTCGGTGCAGTTGCTGCTCAGGCTCTGGTTGGTGGTCGCCGAGGGCAACCCTAGAGTGAGTGATATATTGAGTGAATGGTCTCGGAAGGCGTCGGTGCAGTCGTCCGTGGCACTGTTGTTGGTGGGCGTGGTCGCTCCAGCGGCTGCGGATAGTTCACGCCCAACGGATAACGATGTCGGGCACGTTGCATGCCCCACGGATTGCTGCGCGGCTGCTGGGGACGGCGGGCCAGACGCGCCTGCAGCGCCTGCAAATGGGATTCTGTAAGGGTGAATTAGCAAGTGCAGGGGAGGGAGGACTCTTCAAAGTGGGTTCAAGCCAATCTCTCTTACCACAAATGGCTGTGGCCAGCAGCATGCGCTGCGACAGCAACTGTTGCTGCTCCAACTGTGTGGTGTCTGTGGAGGCAACGGCCCGGGTCATCGCTGCCGCCGAGGTGCTGGGCTGATCCTGCTCCAGGCTGCAGCTGCGATGCAGTGGCACCATGGATTGCATGGTGCAATTGCTGGGAGCTCGACTGCAGGCGCGTTCCCTGGGCCGCGGGCGTCGACGCTGACGACGTGGCTCACGCAGCTCCTGCTGCATGCCCACTTTGATGACCTCCTCGTAGTCGGGTGGCGCCTCATAGCTGGGCGGCTCGTCCGGCGTGCGATCCTCGTCCTGGCGATCCAGCAGCTCGCTTATCGTCTGCAAATGACTTTGCAGCTCTCGTTGATGTCGCGCCCTTACGCCCATGCGATAGAGTATGACCATCCAGCCGGACAGCACGCCAAAGATGCCCAAGGTGCTGATGATGAATATGCCCGTGGCTGTCTTCAGGTCCGGATACTGATCGATCTTCGGGAAGTAGTAGTTGGGCTTGTGTGAGTACCAGCGACGATCGTGATGCAAATGCGCCCAATCCTCCTCACAGGAGTCGGGCTCATCACTCCCATCGCCGCAATGATCGAAGCCGTCGCAGTGCAGCCTTATGGAGATGCAGTGATTATTCCCGCACAGAAACTCCGAGCCGATATAGCAATCTATATAATCAAATCACATTTAGAGAGAGTCTAAGGAATGGTCTATCCTGCACCTACTCAAATAGTTGAAGACGCTGTAGACGATGGCCAGTTTGGAGGACATCCCGAACACGCCTCGCAGCCTGATATAGTAGCCCGTCAATATGGGCGCTATGTGATTCTCCTTGCTTAGCCCATTATTTGGCCACATCACGTTCTCAATGTCCGTCGCATCGGATGTGGTGCCTTGTCTAATGATTAGCTCCGATCGCGCTGCCATGCCATAAAAGTCATCCACCCGCAACGAAATGTGGGTCTTCATCATCATGTAGTTGTTGCCCGGCTTAATGATCCAGATGCAGTCGAAGAGCCGCACATCTGTCGCATTTTCAATCATGTTCATCATGGTTATGGCACCACCGGGTCCGGTTACCATGCCACCACAATCTGTTGAGTTTTTAGAATTTGAATTTTCCTATATTTTAAATGGAATTTTTTAGAAGACTTTAGCTCAAGCTAATGATCTGCCCAACATCTTGGCTTAAGCTCTTAGGCTTTTAGCCTCTATTGTTGAGTTGAAATTGTTTTTGGACCCAGCTACTTAAAGCAGTCCAAGCTGGTCTTATCCACACAGTTTTAACTTAGGATAAACAATATTTCACTTTTTCCAAATTTTAAAAGGTTCTAGAGAGGTCTTAGACAAACTCAATGGCTTTCATAGTCTAGCCAAAGGTGTCTTTTTATACCCTTGCAAAAAGGATTTGGTCAGAAGTTTGCAACGCAGAGAAGGAAGCATCTCCGACTATATAAAGTATATATATTCTTGATCAGCACGACGAGCTGAATTGATATAGCCATGTCCGTCTGTTCGTCTGTCCGTCCGTCCGTCAATCAGTCTGTCCGTCCGTCTGGATCAACGCAATCTCCTCCGAGACTGTTAGAGCTACAGAGCTGAAATTTTGCACATAGGCTCCCCAATCTGCTGCAGGCATTGTATATCTCGGAATCATCCCGATCGGACGACTATATCCTATAGCTCCCATAGGACAGATCGGTTTTAACAAATGTTTTAGTGGGATAACTTCGACGTTATTAAAGTCAGAGACTTGAAAATAGGAATGCATACTCCTGAATACAAAAAGACATAGAGTATATAGCTACGCCCTTTGGGGGTGTGGCAAATCGGGTAAAACTGTATCTTCTACAGTTTTGAAGCTAGAGCATCCAAATTTGGAAAGTAACCTACTTTTTACCTCCCCTTTAGATTGATCATAAAGTTATGTATCCACACCTATTTGGGGCGTGGCAAATCGGGAAAGTCTATATAGTGCTTAACATAAATCCATAAATCAAATATATCCACTTGTTGGGGGCGTGGCAAATCAGAGAATACTATATCTATATCCTTTACAATTGCAAGGGTGTTATCCATCCCTCTAGTTTTTAGGTATGCCTAAATTAAGCACTCATCGATTTTAAGCTCCATAGTCTACCTACCTTTTAGTCTAAGGTGATAGTTCTTGTTTCACACTCAATATCATAAAGACACCTTAAGCAAATCTCAGCAAAAAGCGTTCTATAAATATTCATGCTCTGCTCGCAGAGCTTCCACTTCCTCTTACGCCAGGCCGTAAGCCCACTTACCCCACAACAATATCGATTGCATTACCGAACTAGACTATGTTAAAGCGTCGCCCAGTTCCACTTTAGAGACTGCCTTGACATTGAAATTTATACAACAAGAACGCGCCTAGCCTCCCACTTGAGCTTCAATCAATAATCCAATTGCAGACACTCAAAAAGCAGCCCTCGCTTACCCGTGTAGGGCACCAGACGTTCGTCCTTAAGCTGCTTGGAGGAGACAAAGCTGACCTCGGCACGAAAGCCCACGCCCGATGCGGAATTGCCACGAAACTGAAGCAGCAAGGACTTGCCACTGCTCACGGTAATCGGAGGACGAAAGTGCTCGCCCGTGTAGGAGTCCAGCATTTGGCCATTCGAGTCGAAGATTTCCAGCGTCGAAGCGAGACCCAATTGAAAGTCTGTAAAGTCCAGACGCACCTGACAATTGTCCGCCTCGCAGGTGAGTATGTGCTCGATGCCATAATCCCTTGGGTAGGCCATCGGGAAATAGGGCGTCGATATGACCTGTGGCAAATACTTGGCATTGCCAGTGCCCACGATGGATTGCTTGGGTGAGCCACTGACAATCTTCACATTGCCTAAAGGTAGTTGAAGAACTGTCAGAGGGAGCTACCCAGCAGGGAAGGAAGACCTTTAGCTTACGCTCAGAGAAGTACTGCAAGGAGAAGACGTGTGCATTGGTGGCTCTGTAGAAGAACTTGAGCTGGAGAGTCCTGGTCTTGCTGCGGAAGACCTTGCCATCGCCACAGAACTCCTGACCCGATATGGTTGTATCATACGGGGGCTCCGAGAATTGTATATGCTCGCAAGGACACATATTGGTATTCGTATTGCTGCAGCTCTTGGAGAAGTTGGCGTGGGAGAAGGTAACCCTTATCACACACTCGGCACAGGTGACCAGCTCCAGATTGCATTGATACCAAACATCCGCAGCTGTCAAATCACTCTTGAGACTCAGCGGAGAGCTCTATGGGAAGTAAGGCCTATCTGTATAAATCTGGGTCACATCACATTCCGGCTAGGACTCACTCGATAAGCCGTGTTGCTCACATTCCTCGCGTGCAGCTCGCCACGTTCGCCCAGCTCCAGGAAATGTCGCCTGCCATTCCAGTGATTACAGATGTCCAGATCCCGATAGCTATTCGTGGGATAGGCATGGCTCGACCAACTAGCCAGAGCCAGCACATAGGCCAGGCAATAGCCATAGCCCAAGGCGTTAACCAACATCTTGGCTAGGTCTAAATCTATATTGAATGCAGATGCGTTGTCCACGAGCGTCGACTCAAGACTGGACGCAAATCCAATAAGCTGTGCAGCTCAAGAGCTCGCAGCAGAAGCCGCACAAGTGGAACATATATAAGAGGCGACTATAACAAACGATTTGTGAGTGGGTGGGGTGGGCTAGGCGCTAGGTTAAAGACCTCAAAAAAAAAGAAAATAAAAACGTTGCTTGGCGGTAAAAAAATATTTATTGAGTTTTTTTTTTGTTAAAAATTTTCCGGACACAGTTGACGAAAGAACGCTTTGATGGGGTCTCGCAGAGACGAATGCACATGGAAGCGACATGCAGGGAAACGAATCAAATATGGTAAGGATATACACACACACACTCACACATACACAGATGTACAGGCAAATATGACAATGAGGACATTGGATGAGTGTTTGGAGGTGTGCTTAGAGTGATGCCTGCTGCTTGGAACTCTTGGCAACGGCGGCCTGCAGATTCTTGGCCAGAGTCTCCATGAACTCGAAGGTCTCCTGGTAGTCCTTGCGTTCGACAGCGTTGATGCTGCCCTTGATGCAGATGGCCAAATCCTTGGTCATCGCACCACCCTCAATCGTATCGATGCACACCTGTTCGAGTGTCTCGGCGAACTGCTTCAGGGGCGCGTTGTCGTCCAGCTTGGCGCGATGCAGCAGACCACGACTCCAGGCAAAGATCGAGGCAATGGGATTGGTCGATGTCTCCTTGCCCTGTTGATATAGACGGTAGTGACGGGTCACCGTGCCGTGAGCAGCTTCGGCCTCCACAGTCTTGCCATCGGGACACAGCAGCACCGAGGTCATCAGACCCAAAGAACCGTAGCCCTGGGCAACGGAATCGGATTGGACATCGCCATCGTAGTTCTTGCAGGCCCACACAAATCCGCCCTCGGACTTCATGCAATAGGCGACCATGTCGTCGATGAGTCGGTGCTCGTACCAGATGTCGGCTGCCTCGTATTGCTTCTTGTACTCCTTGTTGTAGATATCCTCGAAGATGTCCTTGAAGCGGCCATCGTACTTCTTGAGGATTGTGTTCTTGGTGCTCATGTACAGCGGCATCTTGCGGTCCAGCGCATACTTGAACGACGCATGGGCAAAGTCCACAATGGAGTCGTCCGTGTTGTACATGCCCAAAGCAATACCGGGACCCTTGAAGTCATTGATCACCTCGTTGATGATCTTGCCATCGGTGCCCTTCCAGGTGAGGGTCAACTGTCCAGGTCCGGGCACCACATAGTCCACAGCCTTGTACTGATCGGCATGGGCGTGGCGACCAATGACAATGGGATTCTGCCAGCCGGAGACGAGACGGGGCACATTCTTGCAAATGATTGCCTCACGGAAGACTGTGCCACCCAGAATGTTACGAATGGTGCCATTGGGGGATTTCCACATCTTCTTCAGGCAGAACTCCTCGACACGCTTCTCATCGGGCGTAATTGTGGCACACTTGATGCCCACATTGTACTTCTTGATGGCCTCGGCACAGTCGATGGTCACCTGATCTTCGGTCTTGTCACGATGCTCGATGCCCAGATCGAATGTGTGCAGCTCAATGTCCAGGAAGGGCAGAATCAGCTTGTCCTTGATCGATTGCCAGATGATGCGGGTCATCTCATCGCCCAGCACATCGACAACGGGTCCAGCGCGTATCTTCTGAGCCATCTGAGTGGGAGAGCAAATCGAATAGGAGGGCTGGCATTTAAACAGTGTTATCAATTGTTATCTCTATATATATAGTTGATGAAATGCATGGATATCACCTCATCGTAAGCACTAGGCATTTTCTTTTTTTGTTGAATATTCAATTTACCCTATATATGACAGACGAAAATTTTTAAATGGCTTTTAGTCTGATAGATGATGAAAATACGAATTTAGACAAGCCAAAGTGAACTTTGATCGGATGTGAAAAAAATAATTGACGCTTAGTTGAAACAAAAATAATATAAACTTTGGCTAATAAACCTCATTTCATATAGTAAGCAGGGTGTTTATTGCTAAGGGTATTGCTGACGGCAAAGAATCTCGTTTGGCATCAAACCAATATACCCCGTTTCACTTTGGACACAGGGTATTCACAAACCTACCGCCGCGGAGACGCCGAAATTTGCTTTAAAAGCGCTGCTGAGAATCAATTTTTGTGGCCCGTAGGCCATTTTAAGAGTACGGCGTAATGCAAACATTTCACAACGGTAAAAACTTGGATGAATGAATTTTCTATTTTCCAACAATAGACGAGAAAATGAACAGGCTATGCGTATGCTCTGCCAGCCGATGCTCAACTGATAACTGTAAGCGGCGCGCACCGTTAGACGGCCCAACAATCTCGAATGCACCAATTACAATTGCGCAATCACCGTTATCACAGTTACTTATAGTCCAATAGACTCGTAATCTGATAAGCTTGAATGTGTGTTAATGTTTTTTTTCTCTAAGCTAAAACAAGTGAATTTTTTTCGTATTAAAATTGCACTAAATTTCTGAGCACAAAAGAAAACACAAGTACGCCCGAAGCTTGTAATCGTTATCGCATTTGCCGGTCGACAGTATAAATATTATATTGTCTGTCTCTCTCTCTCTCTCTCTCTCTTACTCTCAGTGCTTAACTATCTGTTGCGTACTAAGAATTTTTCCACTAGCGAGCATGAGAGTGATTTTTTTGACAAGTTCATGGTCGCACGCAGCAGAAACAGTGCTGATAACCGTTGGTGATCTTTATCGATAACGATAGTTGACACTGTGACATTGAGCAGTGTTGCATAATGGCGCGAGACAGCTTTTTTTGAATTAGGCGCCAATGTGTCTGCTTTCTATTAGAAATTCTTATCACATAATTGTATTAAATTGTCTCAATGACTTATTGCACAATAATTTGTGCATCTGGCGAAATTATATAATATTTATATATATTTATAGATTGTCAAACTGTTGTTTTGCATACAAATTAACATACATATTCGACACAGCCTAATAAGTTTCAGTTGCTAATTGCTTTTGATACAAGCTGGGCAGCTCCTTTGCATGCCAAATGGCGTGATTTTGTCTGCTCAAAAATCACGCCATATCCATGGCTTGGGAAGACACGCCCACAAATATATGGAGAACAATTTGCTAGTCGACGCTTTCACCAAATATATTTTTCTTACAACTAGGTTTTCAATTATGCTTTACGCTCGCCTTATCAACTGGAGTAGAATAGTATGATAAGATTTGGCATTGTTAATTTATTATGTACGCGTTGTACAGGGTAGTATTACAATGCGGGCCCCTTGAGACTTACTCGAACAATCTGAGTCTTTTGAAAAAAAGTGACTATGCAAATATGTTTAAACTTTAAACGATAGGTAAAAAAGAAGAAGAAAGTTAGGCACAGGTGGCAACGTGTAAGTTATTCTCTCCCTCTCTCTCTTTTGATTGTCTTCTCTGCCGACAAACCGGCTGCGCCTTAGAAAGGCAAGAAAATAAACAAGCTGATGGAATTGCATATATGTGATGAATATGTATGCGTGCCAGCATACATATACATACATACATGTGCAAGCATGTGTCGCACAGATTGTCGTTGCATTTGTGTGTGTGGCATGGGGAAAGTTCAACTCAAAGCAAAGGCAGACAGCAAAGCAAAGCAACAACAAAAGCCGAAAAGTCGGAAGGCAAAGGTTATACAAAGCTTAAACAAACGCAATTTATTCATTTAAACACAAATAAATACTTAAGCAACCTATTTAAAAGCGGAATTTCAGCTGTACTACAAACACACACGCATACATTCATACATATTGCATCTCTAATTGACATTTATTGCAAGTCACCGTTGAAATATGTGCATTGACTATTCTAATAAGATAAATGTAAATGATAAACTCTTATTGACATCTCAAAACCTTCATTTATATAATAAATTTGACTAGAACTCACCTTTAAGTATTATAAAAAACTGCTTTGCCGGTTGTTAATAAAAAAACGAACACTGAACTTTTTCGATTGTTGACCGCAAATAAAATGGCGAACCACTTCCACTCAGACACAACGTAGAACTGATTGGAAACGACAACAATGGTGGGCAAGAAGTGGTCTGACTGTGTGCGCGTGTATAAAGATAAGCCGCTAGATAAATACAAGTTTGGCGGCCAGCTGTTCGCCAGCTATGCCAGCTCGGCTTTAGACAGTGTGGCAACTCTCTGAGCTTTTGTCAAATGGTTGTGTTGTGAAGTGTTGTAGCAGGCAGCTATTTTTGATGTAGTCTGAAGCCGTTAGAGCTTTGAAATTGATTTTGATTTAAAATTGTAGCTTCAATTTAAGAAAAAAATTAAGAAAGAGCTGAAATTATAAAAAAAAAAAAGATTTAACTTTCTGATAATAAATATAAGTAAGTCTGATTGGAATTGTGGCCAAGTTGTTTGTTGAGCATAAAATGTACAAGGTTTCTTCAGGTTTTAATTAAAAAATATGTATACAAAATTTAAACAAAATTTAAATTAAGTAAAATATTAAAGAGAAGATTAATAGAAAAAGCTATCACTGCCTTAGCTTATTATTTTTATTAGCTAAATCTTAAGTTTCTTTTACAGTCAAGCTAAGGATATTTATTATTTTAAGTCTTTTTTCTGTTGGTTTCTTTTTTGCAGATTGATTTAACATCAAAATTTGTCCCCACATGCCGTAAAAGTGAAATGTTAAGCTATAAAATCTTAGCGCAGTAAATAAAAAAATTGATGTGCAAATAAAAATTATTACTCTGCTAACTAGACTAAAACTGTTTTTTTTTTCTACTTTTTATGGCGTTTTTAATGTGCGAAAGTGAAGTGAAGTGCGAAATATGCTTAAGGCGTACGAATAAAAGAAAAAAACTACAGCATATTATAATAAGAGGCAACTATTATAAAAAAACATGGACAATGCTGCGTATACTTAATTTTTATATACATATGCTATCAAATATAAATAAATTCTCAGTCATGTTAAGCTAAAGCATATCTATAGATTAACATATTTTTTATATATTTTTTAGCTACAGTAAACACTCGCTAATTACAAAGCTTTGCGACAAACTTTTTACGTTTTTTGTTTGTAAAGAAGGAAATGAAAGAAAAGGAAAAAAAGTTGTCTAATTGGTTGCCGCTTTCTATTGTCCAATTAGATAATCGCTGAACCAAATGTTACATAATCTAATTATAACAGACTTCAATTGCATTAAATAACAATTTCGTTTTTTATAAAATACAAATAAATTCAAGTTAGTGTACTTTATGTTAAATGCGCGCGTGCCGGCGAAACTATGTGGCTCTTGCCAGGTGACAATTTGACAGCCAGCCACGCCCCCCCCCCCGCCTCTCGGGCTGCCAGCTCCACATGCCCCATGTCAATGAACGTGCAATTGAGCATTAAGTACCTGCAGCTCTACCTAAGCTACCTGGCTACCTGTACATTAAGTGCGTGCCTTGTTTTTACAAGCATCAATTTTTTGATTGTTATGTAAAGAAACAAATGCCAAATGAAATGAAAAACAGCTAAACTAATTTTAGAGAAAAAGAAAAGTAAAAGCCGCAGCAGAAGCTATGCTAAAATATATTGGCTAAAAATAATTTTGAAAGTGAGCCTGAAAAGCTGAAAACAATTTGCATAAATAACAAAAAAAAGAAGCTTAACTCATAAACTGCTGAAGCATCTTTGTTGTTTTTCTAAAAATATACATATATATATATATATATATAGTGTATTTAGATATTTGGTGCTTTGTTTGTTTGCCACACACAGCGAAGTTTGACTTTGACTTTTCACTTGTTACACATACGCCCCGTGGTGCGCTGCGAATTTTGAGTAATGAATTATTTGGACAGGGCAGCTGGAGAAATGGCTTTTTCTCTCTCTCTCTCTCTCTCTCTCTTTCACGCTTAAGCTCTGACTGCACGCCTGCAATAATAAATTACTTCCTGCTGCTGTTACAATTCTGAAGACGTGCAGCAGCTAAGCAACACACACAAAAAATATTACTTTTAATTATATTGAATGGAGAAAGTCAATTTCGTCAAAGTCTGACGGCGTCTGTGGCTGTATCTTTGGCTTTTGTGCGCCATTTCTAAAGACGCAGCTGTCAGTCAGTCAGTCAGTCAGTCAGTCAGTCAGCGAGTTGGTTAGCCAGTTTCCATTTCAACTGCTTTCAGCTTATCTTTGTGGAGCGTCGTCGCATTCTTTTGAGCCGTATCTCTCTCTCCCTCTCTCTCTGTCTCTCTCTCGTCGTCTGCTCTCCGGTTACACTTGATATTTTTTAATCGTATTGAAGATCATGTGGCATGTGTGGCACATATACTACATACTCTTCTTTTATTTCACCAAATCTGTCCAAATGCAAATGTCGTGCGTCAGTTGAGAATGATATGCAATACCCTGTAAGCTAACTTCGTGAAGGGGTTTCTCGAAAATAAGTGAAGACGTGCATAGAAAAGATGATGCTTAAATGAAATTGAAAATTATTTATTTAAAAAATCCAAATAATGTCGAGAATGTTGATTTATTTGCATGTATATGTATATATATATAAGTATAGAGAGTAATACTGTAAGCGCTAGAGCTGAGAACTGGACTATATACACTATTCAATATATGTTTTATAACATTTTTATATCTTGAACCCATTGAAAATAGGAACTCAGTCTATTTGAGCAGATCGAACGGAGCCTAAAGCATCTCCTCATAGATATATTCATAAAGATCCACTAGTGCGGATTTTCACATATTTAAAATATTCGTATTCATACTTTTATTTAAATTTATTCAGCTAAAGTTAAGAGTTCAGGTATTTAGATTCGTATATTTACATTTTTCATATTGACATACACATAAACGCTCATATTTATATTCATATTCATCTACACATTCATATTCATATTCTTTTTTTTATACATATTATATTCATATTCATATTCATACTCTCATAAACACCTATTCATATTTATATTCGTATTCACATTCATGTTTATATTCGTATTCATATTTATATTATCATATATTCTTCATATTCATATTCATATTCATATTCATATTTATATTCAAACTCATATTCATATTCATATTGATATTCATATTTATATTCATACTTTCCTAAACTGATATTCATATTCATATTCATATTCACATTAATTTTCATATTCACATTCAGTTTCATATTCATATTTACATTCATATTCATATTCATGTTCATATTCATATGCATATCCATATTCGCATTAATTTTTATATTCATATTCATATTCATGCTAAACTCACATTTATATTCATATTCATATTTATATTCATATTCATATTCGTCTACACATTCATATTCATATTCAGATTCATTTTCATATTCATATTAAGCTCATATTCATATTAAGATCAAATTCATATTTTTCAATTATTCGCATTCGACTCATGTATTACAAATGCTCATAAAAGCTATCTACTGTATATATGTATATGTACATACACAGAACATGTTACAGATTATTATACAGGGTATCTACTGCGCCTAAGCACATTTTAAACTATATAAAATATTTTTAAAAATTTAATTTAATTTTATATATTTTTTATAGGCATATTTTGGTTTCCTTAATTACAAAATATTCACCCAGGGTATCTACTAGTCGTGCTAAAGAGCTCTAGGTTTTATGTGGGCTTTCAGTTATTTATTAAGCGCTTGTTTCGATTAACAACAAACAGGGCCAAACACACACAAAGTTGATTTTGATTATGTTTACAGTTATGTCGTCTTTAGTGTTTATGCAAATTTATGTTAAGCTCTGCGCGACAGATGCGCCCTCTGCTTATGTGTGTGTGTGTGTGACTGCGTGATGTGGGTTAGGGCTACCGATTCACCCATTTGATTTGTCTTTAATTTGTTTATTTGTTCGCCTCTCGAGTGTTACTATTTAAAATCAAAGTTGAGCTGAGCTATTGGCAGGTTCATCCGAAAGAGCAGTGAAAGGCGTTGCCAATAAACCTTGCCAATAACTTGCAATGGCTTTCCAAAAAAAAAGCAACAAGCAAAAAAAAAAAAACGAAAGCCAAAGCCAAGAGTCGAAGACAACAGCGACGAGATTTGCGTTCGTTTTTTACTGATGAAGTGCAGCAGCAGCAGCAGCAGCAGCTGTAATTGTTGCCAACTGCATACCAAATGTCTACTGGGTCAATGTATCGCAATGTTGGCCCAAACGCAACTTGGCCAAAGCCACAGCGAACGCATCCCAGCTAGCCAAGTCTTGTGAAAATCATTAATGCGCTCGCAGCTAGCCAAATTGCTTGCTTGGCCATGTTGGCGGCTTTCACATGAACAGCAACAGCAGGCAGCAGGTAGCAACAGGTAGCTACAGGTAGCCAAAGGTGGCTCTATTGTATTGTCATCTGAATATGGCCAATATAGCCAAATATTAATTCCTTTCCTACCATCTGTTTATATGCAAATTTCCATGCCTTAACGTTCTATCTGGAAAGTAATACGAGTGCAGGCCGCGGAAATGTTGAAAGCCAACTGCAATGGCCAATGGATTATTGTTAATAGAATTGAATACACTTCATTTTTTTTCTTCATCTTGGCATGCCTCGGGCAGCCCACGGTGCGGGGCAGGTGAGTGACGGGCTACAAGCGAACAGTTGATTACAGCAGCAGGTAAAAACAAAAACGAGAGGCGGAATTTTACATTAGAATTAGGTGCGCAATTCGTATGAGGGGTATTCCCTATCGATTGCAGTAGGAGGAGGAGGAGAATGAAGAATATCAAGGAGGAGAAGTATAAAGCTAAGGTAGTATTAAGAAACAGCTTAACGAGAAGGCAAAGGAAAAGCTATTGTATATGAGAAGCTAATGGAGAAGCTTAAGGAGTAATTAAAGGAGAAACTAGAGAAGTAGTAAAAAGGAAGCTAAAGGAGAAGCTGAGTGAGGAGCTAAGGGATAAGCTAAAGAAGAAGATAAAGGAGCAGCTAATTGACAAGTTAAAGGAGAAGCTAGAGAAGAAGTAAACAAAAAGCTGAAAGTGAAGCTGAATGAGAAAACGAGAAGCGAAGGGAGAAGCTAAGAGAGAAGCTAAAGGAGAAGATAAAGAAGAAGCTAAGGGAGAAGTTGAAAGAGAAGCTAAAGGAGAAGCTAGAGAAGAAGCTAGAGAAGAAGTAAAGTAAGTAAAGTAAAGAAGCTAAAGGAGAAGCTAAAGGAGAAGCTAAGGGAGAAGTTCAAAGAGAAGCTAAAGGAGAAGCTAGAGAAGAAGTAAAGTAAGTAAAGTAAAGAAGCTAAGGGAAACACTCAAGGAGAAGCTAAAGGAGAAGCTGAAGGAGAAGCTAAATAAAAATCTAAATGAGAAGAAGTAAAAAGATGCTAAATGAGAAGCCGAAGGAGAAGCTAGAGAAGAAGTAAAACGAAGCTAAATGAGAAGCTAAATGAGAAGCTAAATGAGAAGCTGAATAAGAAAAGCTATGAGAGAAGCTAAACGGGAAGCTAAAGGAGAAGCTGGAGATGAAGTAAAAAGAAGCTAAAGGAGAAGCTAAGGGAGACACTCAAGCTAAAGGAGAAGCTGAAGGAGAAGCTAAAGGATAAGCTACAGAAGAAGTAAAAAGATGCTAAAGGAGAAGCTAAATGAGAAGCTAAAAAGACGCTCAAAGAGAAGCTGAAGAAGAAGCTAAGGGAAAAGCTAGAGAAGAAGTAAAAAATAAGCTAAAGGAGAAGCTAGAGAAGATGTAAAAAAGCTAAGTGAAGATAAATGAGAAAGAGAGAAGCTTAAGGAGAAGGTAAGGAAGACACTCAAGGAGAAGTTAAAGAAAAATCTAAAGGAGAAGCTAAAAGAGAAGGATAAGCTAAAGCAGAACGATAAGCTAAGGGATAAGGTGAAGTTAATAGAGAAAGACAAACTAAAGGAAAAGGAGATGCTGTATGAGAAGCTTACAGTGTAGCTAAAGGAGAAGCGAAAGAAGCTAAAAGAGGTGATAAGGCGGAAGCAATACAAGCTGAACGAAAAGGAAGAGAAGTTAGTTGACGAACAGATGAACCTACGAGAGAAGCAGGCAAAGCAAACTAATATGTAAATATTGCCCTTCTAGGTGATTCTCATGCATTTAAGCTTGCTTGCTTTGCATATGCACTCTTCTTCAGCTCTATATACATATATCGGAGTCTCTTAAATTCTCTCTGTATGTCTTAAAAACCTAAACAGATCGATCGATTAATGTATTCTCCAAATGTGCCATAATGCCTTGAGATATTTTGGTTGTTGCCTAAGCGCAATCGGATATTGACATCACGCGTAACTCCGGCATCAATGTCAATCGGTGTTTCCCATGGAACCTAATCAAAAACCAAGATATCTATCATGGCTTTTTTGTTCAACTCTCTGTTTTGGTGATATCTCTGGCCAACTCATAAATGAATTGGAAACTGGCAATCAATATGCCAAGTTTTCATGTTTCCCATGCAATCATCATTTCTCAAAAAACTCTTTGATGAAGCGTATGCAAAAAGCTCTAGCCTTGACTTGTTGGCCATTAATATATGTGAATATACACATATATATATATTTTTTTTATGCGTTTATTTGGCACAATTGGCTAGTTTAATTGGGCTGTCATGTGGTTTTTAATATCCTCTCGATAAATGAGCAATGAAATTGTTGATAGCTGCCGAGAGAACTATTCCAGTTGTAGGTGCTGCAAGTGGGTCAACGCAAAGCGACTCTGACACGCATTAATTGATTTGTTTCGTAACCGAAATTAAGTAATGCCATCAAGCATTTAAATCTGCTTCTCGAAAGAAAAAAAAAAGCCAACGACTTCCGAGCCCGAGTTGCCCAAAGCACTTTCAATGTAATTTTCTACAAATTTTACAGAGCCACACGTGAAAGTTCATAAACGAAAGCAAAAATGTAAAGATACATGAACTGAGAGTGAGTGTGTGTGTATGTGTGTGTATGTGTGTGTGGTGTGTGTCTTGTATCTTTCATTGTCATTAAACAAAATGAAGCAGAACCGCGTCAGGCTATGAAAGGCTTTTTTTTTTTAATACGAGTAGATGAGTAGCTAAATGTGTGTGTGTGAGTGGAGGGCGGCAAGGCTGGAGGAGGGGGGGCGTGGGGGCCCACTCACGGTGAATGTACGACGATGATCATTAAATGCCAAAAAATGCCAACAGTTAGAGAGTCAGAGCCAAAGTCAGAGCCAAATTATGGCAAAAGGCAAAACTTAAAACTGTAATGTTTTGAATGTTTCATATATATATGTATATATTTGGTTTCACTATCATTTGTGTACGTGAATGTGTGTGTGTGTGCATTAAAAGTGAAAACATGTAAAAAGTCATTCATAGAAATGTTAAGACCCAGCAGCAGCAGCAGCAGCAGACGCTACGCATATGGCATACAAATTACGTATACGTAATTTTTAATTGATCGTTTAAGCATTTCGCTTATTGCCTTCTTCTTCATCTTTTTTTTGGCCAATTTACATAAGTTAATAATGGCGCTGCTCAATAGTTGGCTTATGCTAATTGCGCATCGTTTAGAAGGATTATACGCATATATATTTATATATTTAACTCAAAAATGAGTAAAAGTTATGGCAAGAAAGTTATGCAGATTTCTTGCTCTGTTGTTATCTAACGTTGGCGCGTTTGGGATTTGATCTTATTTGTTCAAGTTTACTTTTTAGGCAGCTTTTGAGGCGATAAGCAGCATCTATTTAGTAGCTACCTTATTTGGCTAATTGTGGCAAGCTTTCAATAATTTTTGTAGCTGGAGTATAACAATATAGTCTTTTTAACCTATATTTTATTGTTCATCTATTGATTGAGCATAAATAGAGAATTGTTGGAAATATTTATATAAATTTCGGTATATAGAGTCTCAGAAAGTATTTACAGACTTACATTTTTCTTTTTTCTTAGGTAATAATCTAAATGTTAAATTTATGTGAAAAATTTAATACAATTTCTAAAACAATAAAAAAATAAAAAAGATAAAAATTTTTAAAAAAATTTTAAATATCTTACAATTAATTTAAAAAATTTTTAAATACATATACTAATAAATTTAAAAATAAAGAACTTAGTTTTTTAAAAAAATACAGATTCAGAATATATTATTCGACTTTAAATTGAAGTTAATAGAAAATAGAGAGATATGGAAATTGTATCTAAATAAATATATATTTCTAGGAAATGTGGAAATATTTTTTGGATATTTATATTTGTCTTAAATGTATTTTTTTATATAAAATATTTCTTAAAAAAATCAAAATTAAAAATTTGGCAATGTGGAAATATTTTTTGGTTATTTATATTTATTTGATATATTTCTAGTAAATGAGGAAATATTTTTAGGATATTTATATTTGTATGAAAAGTATATATTTATTAGAAATCTTTCTTATATTCTTTCATATGTATATCTAACATATCATAATCTCTCTATAACCTCGGTGTTATAATATACTTTTATACTTTCAACAAATCCCACAAAAAAACTTAAGGGTTATTTTTTTTAAGAATTCTCAACACATCTCTTTCCATTTTTTTGTCGAACAAAAATGTTCACACGTGTAAATTAGCTTCCAGTATTTTAATATGGCATACTGCGCATGCCCACTTTTTGTATAGCACCTACAGTTAGGCAGCTCTCTAACTTGAAGCTTTACCACCTGCTTTAAACACCATTTATCATCACACTTTCCGAAAACTTTGCAGTTGCTGGATGCTGTGTGTGTGTGTGTGTGCAAAAAAAGAGAAGCAAAAATATACTCATTAGACCGCAAATATTTGTCAATTTAAACGGGTCTTTCGTTTGCCTGTTGTAACTCCAAGTATTTTGGATCACTCAAGTGAAAGTGCCTCGACCAAAACTAAAAAAAACATTCAATTTCTTGTAATTTTGCTATCAATTAACAAAGCGAACGCACAGCGTACACAAATATATTGTAGAGGTAGAGGCGAGACGAACAGCTTGTAGAAGATTAATTGCCGTACAGTCAGCACTCGCTGTTGGCGATCGTTAGCACATCATTACGAGCACTGTCCCCACCGTTGGAGAGCTGTTGGTTCAAGTCGTCAAGCTCCCCAAAGCCGATGCGAGCGTGCGACCCCCCAGGGTAGCTACAGAGAGCTCTAAAGGCAGCCAAACTAAGAAGAGAGATATTCAGTCAAGCACAAGCAATCATTAAATATTTATGCATATTTATATTACATTGTTTTTATTGTTCTGTGTAGCGTATTTTTTGATAAAAATTTAATTTTCTGAAATTTTGAGAACTTTAGAAAAAAAGTCATAAAGACATTTCCATATCTGAAATATAACATCTATAGAAGACCTGCATGGATTTAAGCAAGTCATAGTCATGTTTAGCTCAAAAATTAATGTTTTTGATATGTTAGGTTCTTCTAAAGAATTGATTTATTTAAATCCACAAAGGCTTAATTTTCCAAGCCAGCCAGGATGTGCGTGAAGTGTTCTGCACCTAACAGTCAAGTGAATCAATAGAAACAATTTTTGTAAACTGACCAGGAAAATTTTAAAAAAGAAGGGAAATGAAGGACTAGAAAGACAATCTAACTACTATTTTTAAAAGGAGCAAAAAACAAATATATAAAAAAAATTATATTAAATAAAAATATATAAAAAATATATATTTTTTTTTAGTGTACCCTATTACCAAAGGGAAAAGGAGTATATTGGCTTTGTGCAATGTCCGCTCGGAACCTTTATGTTTTATAGTATTTGGTATAAAAAGTAATTTTAAAAGTGTTTCTAACGAGTCAAAATTTTGATCAAATTTCCATGTCAATGTCAAAAGTGTTCTAAATTTCGACAAGAGTGAGTTTTGAAAGTACAAACATCTATAACTTTGTCAAAAATGTCCTGCCCTAAACTCTTATGTGTGCATACTTTCAGGCTCCGTCTATAGGGTTTATTCCTTAAAATCTTGAAAGGGCATCGCTTAACTAAACTTTCGGCGCATTCTCAGTTGCATTTCTCGGAAATGTTGCTGAATGCAAAAAAACCAAAAAATGCTGTTGAAAGCAAATGTTGCCAGACAGCCTAAAAAAGCGTCGCGTTTGCTGCCGCTGCTGCCGCTGCTGCCGTTGCTGCTGCCGCTGCTGCTGCTGCTCTCCATTGACCTCGTGCACGATGAGCTTTCAAAAATTGAAAAACGAAACGCCAGCCAAGAGCCCAACAATGGGGCAAGGTAGAAGCCAGGCTTGCGAGTAAGTCACACAGGCAGGCCGGCAGCGACGTCCGTCTCTTCGTCTGGTCTCTGGGATTTGGAGTTTGGTTTTGCCGGTTTAACAGATCTGAATCTCATGCTGCGTAAGCGGAGATGAAAGTGCTTGGCCTGTGCAGCAGCAGCAGCAGCCAGCTTACTGGGATGAATCTGCCATCATTTCTCCTTCGGTTCATGCTGTAGTCAAATGATGTTTGGCATTTGCTTTGCCTTTGCCTTTGCCTTTGCCTTTTGCCTTTTTGCCGTTTTGCCGTTTTGCCGTTTTGCCAAATGTGTCCGCAATGCGCATAATAAAAACGAAAAGCGTGTAAAACGTACGAAGCACAAAAGCCCGAACAAAAATCAATTGGAAATTTTACTTTCGACGACACCGAAAATAAAAACTACAAAAATATACACAAAGAATGATCTGGTTGGTATTGACCGACTAGGAGATACCCTAAAAATTAGTGTGAGATGGAGAACTTCTCTAATTTTGGAAGTACCTAAGTTTGTATTAGACTATATCGATGCAGCTGATATGTAGTCTTCGAGCATATACCCTGTAAAAGAGTCTGAATTGCAGCTGTGCTGATAGTTTCTCAATTTCCTTAGCTACTGATTAGATGTATATTTATATTTTCTAAACTTCAACTTCTATATTTTTAACATACCCCTTTTCATTTCCTATAGGGTATCAAAACACAAAAATAATTGTGAGGCGGAAGATGGCACAGAGCGAACCGAACTGAAACTCTAATACTCACATTTGTCGACTATTTGCGTGCTGTCATTAAACTATAATTAAATTTCTTTTCTTTTGATTTTCACCCTGCAACTTAAGAGTCATCCTCCATCTAGACAGACGGACATACACAGACACACACACACACACAGTGATCCATGGCATGAAGGGTTTACCAAACTTCACGCCTGTCACGGCGCTTGGAATTTTTATTTCTTTCAGCTACATTTTTTTTTTGCTTTGTTTTTGTGTTCAGCGACAGCAACTGAAATTTCGTGGATTTTTGACAAGAGAGAATCATCTGCAATTTTTTTTTTGCACATTACAAAAATTGTCGAAACTTGACTTGGGATATTTTTATTAAAATAAAATATTTATGGGAATGTGCTTATATTTTGCGAAGTTTATTTTAAATTTAAATCAAATTTTAGTTCATTTCATATTGATTTAATATTTGCAAATATGACAAATGTAATTATATGAAACATTTTATTATAATTATATTATTATAATTATAACTAACTATAAATAGATCTATCTATCATTATCTATCTTTATCTATCTATCTCTATCTATCTATCTTTCTCTATCTATCTCTATTTATCTCTATCTATTTATCTCTACCTACCTCTATCTATCACTGTCTATCTATCTATCTCTATCTATCTATCCCTATCTATCTATCTCTATCGATCTATCTTTATTTATAGATCTCTATCTATCTATTTCTGTATATCTATCTATCTCTGTCTATCTATCTGTATCTATCTATCGTTATCTATTTATCTCTACCTATCTGTATCTCTCTTTATCTATCTATATCTATCTATCTGTCTACCTCAATCTATCTTTCTCTATCCATCCATCTCTACCTATCTATCTATATATCTATCACTATCTATCTATCTACCTCTTTGAGTATGTAATATCAATTTAATTAAATTAACAAATTGAATTTAGTATTTATTAAATACTACGCTTAAAGTTTAACGAGCACTACCTACGGGCAATATAAAAAAAAATATTTTTTAGAATTTGTCTATAAATATTCGAAATGAATAGAATACTCTTCTTCATGACCTTAAAGCTTCATAGCTTTGTCAAGAAGCAACAAATTGGTATGATTATTGCTATTTCAGCAATAGTTGTAGTTTGATTCTACATTTACATTACAAAAGATTTTTGTTTTGTGTTCCATAATGTTAAAATTGTTGCTGAGAAGATTTCACAAACTAAGTTAAGGAAATATTTATATGTTACACATTTTGTTTGTTTTTTTATCTCTAGTTTAATTCTACATTGAAAATTGCAAACAACATTTTAAATTATTTTTTGTACACTTGCAAAAAGAGTATATGAAATTTTTGTTCATATGAAGAAACATAAATCTTTTTCTTAACCCTCAAATTTTCTGCACTCTCTCAAAATTAATTTGATACTTAAAAGATACTAAAGCTTTGTTCACGATTTGATCAAAATTCAAAAATTAAAATAGTGAGGTATGCGTCAGGGTTCGAATCCTACTCAGGTCAGTTTGTAATAATAAGATTTACTTGATGTCATAAATGACAATTGCAAATAAAGATAGAAATAATAATTAAAATAGCTAATTAATTAATAAATAAGTTTGTTTTGAAGTTCTAGATAAACTTGTTGTTAAAATCAAAAATCATAAAAATTTTTAAAAAAATTTTATAGATATTTTTTGAAGTAGATATTCCAAACTAAGCTTCAATAAGCAGCTACTACTAAGTAAGTTAAATGTTTCTAATTGTGTTTTGCGGCATACGAAATGCGTGGGCATTTTTGTTGGCTTGCTACATTTGGTGGCAAGGTCTAATGAATTTATGAGCTGTCGCTGTGGCAAGGCATATCACAAGGTTTGCTTTGCAGCAGCAAATGCCGACCGGGCGGCAACTTGGATGGGTCGACCCACCCAGTGGAGGATGGCTGAGCCATATGAAGACTTCAGCTGCGGCAGCAAAATGTTGCAAGCGAGGCAGCCAGGCAGCCAACCAAAAGCATTCAAATGCCTCGTTCTGTTGGGCTTCGGGTATTGCTGTGGTCCGTTCTGGTGCATGTCAGGCGAGTTGCAGGCCAACTGCTACTTACGACTGCCAACTGGCCATAATATGTAATTTCAATGATTTGCATACAAAACACTTTTCACCAAACCAAGAAGAAGACGAAGAAGAAGACGCCAAAGTAGAAGCTGCAGCTGAAGCTGAGCTGAGCTGGCCAGCAGGCATTCGTATGGACAAACAAACACGTTAAATACTTCCGCGTTCGTTGCATGCTACTGGATGGGGGCAGGCGCAGGGTATCAGATGGCAGGGCGGTCTCTCTAGGGGCATGCCACACAGTTTTTTGGCTCGTTTTCATAAGCTCGAAATATTCATATTTGTCACGAAGCCGCTTGCAGCACGGCCCAGCGAAGATTTCCTGGCCAAGAATGAGGCCAACTAATGGGCTTTGCCTTTTTGCCTGTTGCCTTCTGCCTGCTGTCTTCTGTCTTTTTGCCTGCGTGGTTTCTGCGAAACCGAAAAATTATAATAACCAGTTTAAAGTTAAAGTTAAAGTTCTTTTATAATATGCCGCTTCACTTCTTGTTTTTTTTTTTCGGCAAGCCGGCCAATGACCCAGCACAATTCACAAGGGCCATACGCAGCGAATCGTGAGTGGCCAAAAAAGGGAGCGTGCCCGCTTTCGAGGCAAGGTCAGCAGGAGCTGTAGGGAGCTCGCAAATGGTTTGCCTCGGCGAAAGTTTTCGGTGTGAAGTGAGAGCGAGAGGGGGAGAGTCCAAAAAAAAGCAAGTCCATTTAGATTTAATGAGATATTGGGCCCAAGTCAAGTCGCGTCCGGCGTGGCCTTTCCTTTGGCACAGAAGCATATATGAAAACTGCAATAAAGCAAACGCTTGACGCTTGTGGCCCATAACGAATGAACAGCAGCAGCAGCAGCAACAGTCGCAGCAACTACACAAATGTATTTTTTTTTTTTGAACAAAAATTCCAAAAGCAAATCCATTTTGTTCCGACTTTCATTTCGGAGCAGCAGCACACACACACACACACACTCGCACACTCTTAGAGCAGACAAAAAGTGATCGCTGCACAGTTTGAAGACAATTGTATAAATGAAAGTTTAAGATCTCCATGAACAAGTGTGTGTGTGTGTGTGTGTGTTATGTGTTTGTGGGGCAGGGCAAACGTGTGCGCCCCTCTATATGATATGAGCTAACGGTGGCTCTGCCACCGCCTGTGGCAGCGACAGGTTGTACACAGCGCCGGCACTTGACTATGCAACTGGCCCCGCTTACTCCCCCCTTCATCCCCCCTGCCAGCTAGCCACCCAGACACCTGGCACGTGTTGCCCGCCAATGAATAAAAGAGAAGAGTTGTAGGTAGAAGAAACAAAATAACAATTTTCAATTGTTTAGCAGTTGCTGTCGATGTGGAAGCTGGGCCACATTTCTCCATTGCAGCTTTGACTTTGATTTCGATTTACTTTTGCTTTTCATTGTTAAAAGTGCCGCCGATGCGCTGCAGCAGCAGCAGCAGGAGGTGGGGGCGTGGCATTTGTTGGGTCTGTTAAGACTTTTAATATCAATTTTATGGTTTTTAACACAATTCGCTTTGCGACCATTGTATTCAGCGTTTCTATGGCAGAGAGAATGGGGGAGAGATCTGATTAGAAGTTGCACTAAGACAGAGCTATATAAAGTGAATCGTTTGAGAAATCAATTGTAAGAGAATTACTTAAAATTTTATAGGGTATTTCCATTGAGGGTTATACTAAAGTAAAGACTAGACTTATTGGGAAGACAAAGAGAAGAAGCAGGTGGAAGAGAATAGAGATAGAGGAAGAAAATAATTAGAAGCAGGAAAACGCAAGGAGGAAAAAGAAATCGGGAAGTAAGAAACAGAGGGGGGGGGCAGAGAGGAAGAAGGGAGAAGGAAGAAGGAAGAAGGAAGAAGGAAGAAGGAAGAAGGAAGAAAGAATAAGAAAGAAGGAAGAGGGAAGAAGGAAGGTGGAAGGAGGAAGGATGAAGGAGGAAGGAGGAAGAAGGGAGAAGGAAGAAGGAAGAAGGAAGAAGGAAGAAGGAAGAAGGAAGAAGGAAAAAGGAAGAAGGAAGAAGGAAGAAGGAAGAAGAAAGAAAGAATAAGAAAGAAGGAAGAGGGAAGAAGGAAGGAGGAAGGAGGAAGGAGGAAGGAGGAAGGAGGAAGGAGGAAGGAGGAAGAAGGAAGGAGGAAGGAGGAAGGAGGAAGGAGGAAGGAGGAAGGAGGAAGGAGGAAGGAGGAAGGAGGAAGGAGGAAGGAGGAAGGAGGAAGGATGAAGGAGGAAGGAGGAAGAGGAAACAGGAAAAATTATGAAAAGAGAAAAAGGAAAACCAAAAAAAGAAGAAAGAAAGAAGGAAGAAGGAAGGAGAAAGGAGAAATTGAAAGAAGGAACCCGAAAGACGAAAACAGCAAGGAGAAAACAGGAACCAGGAAGGAGGATGAATAGCGAAAAAGGAAGAACGAAGAAGGAAGAATGAAGAATGAATAAAGAAGGAAAAGAAGAAAGAAGAAATCAAAATAAGGAAACAAAAAGAGGAAAAAAGAAAGGTGGAAGCAGGAAACACGACAGAAGGAAATCGGAAAATTGAAAAAAGAGAAAGAAGAAGGAATGAGGAAAAAGGAAGGAAGAAAGAAAAAGAAATAAGGATATGAAAAGCAGATGGAAAGATAGATTCAAATAGGTAAGGAGAAGGGACGACGGCGAAAGACGGAATGAAACAGGAGAAAAGGAGATAAGAGCATGTGGCATTAACAAGATACCGAAGAAGAACAGAGGACAAGGACGATGAAAAAGGAGATTGAGGATAAAAAGGATAAGGATGGAGATGAGGAAAGAGCAGAATCCAACTGAAAAAGCAAAAGAGAATATTTAAAAGAGGAAATGAGATTGAAAGAAGGAGTTGAA
The DNA here is from genome assembly GCA_035045545.1 of Drosophila gaucha. Taxonomy (NCBI): domain Eukaryota; kingdom Metazoa; phylum Arthropoda; class Insecta; order Diptera; family Drosophilidae; genus Drosophila; species Drosophila gaucha. The sequence goes on along the minus strand of JAWNOY010000292.1, from coordinate 12,426,318 downwards.
GAAAAAGAAAATGCAAATATGAAATGATCTAGAAGAAGATGGCGATAATGTCGATAGCGCTATGAGAAGGATAGCTTCATACTAGGATATGGCAGTAAGAGTTCTGTATCTAGGTAGATATGGATATGCTATAGATTATCTTAACAACATCCTGACTCTTGCATCGTGCTCATTTGGCACATGTGAATGAAAGATCTCAATGGAAGCCCCGCTGATCGACCGCTAACGAGGGTGAATAATCGCCTTTGATATGTTGATTGCTTTATTAATGACCTATGCTATTGATAAAGTCCGCCTCCAAATGCAAATTTTCGGCATGGCACCAAATTATGTGAATATGCTTTCGTTATGCTTCATTACTTGGCGAACGTATTCACAGTTCCCTCAACCCGGCTCAATAAATAATGAAAAAAATACTAAAGATCATTTCCCCATCTTTTTTCCACAATCAGCGTCAATTATTGATTTATATACTATGTATATGTTTCTGCCTGTGGGACAATCAAACTCGAGTCTTTCGGCTTCCGGTGCTCAATATAAATCTTCAAATTAAGTTTTGTGTACGAAAAAATTTAGCCAAAATCGAAGCAATTTTTTTGCTTTTTCATAAAACAAGCTCAAGAGAAAGAAAATGAAATGAAAAAAATAAAAGATCAACGCTTTCAAGTGCCCACTTGGCACAATATAAAAAAGATCTTTACGCTTCTTGTGCGAAGGCGATTGCTCTCTGTGTGTTTGCGTGGGTAGTCCAAGAAGTTTGTTGGGCGTGGGCTCAAATCAATCTATTAATATGAGCGCATATATTTAAAATTGATAGTGAAGATGAAACTTTCATAGAAATTTTTCCCTTGCAGTTCGATTTGGGAAATTTAATTAATAATAAAAAAATTAAAATATATTAAATTTAGCTTAAAACAGTTGCTGTTTTTAATAAAACAGCTTAACATTTTTCTAAAATATTTTTAAATGCTCTAAAATATTTATAAGATATTTTTTTTAAATGTTTTAAAAGTTGATTATTAAATTTTTTTTGATTTATATACTATTTATATTTATAAGTATTTAAGACATTCTTTCATTCAATGAGAGATTTAAGTTCATAATAAAAACTTTGAGCTATTTTAATATATTATTTTTTAAAAATATTTTTTATAATTTCTAATATTTTAATAATATTTTTTTAAGTATTTAAGAACATTCCTTCATTCAATGAGAGAAATTAAATTCATAATAAAAACTTTTAGGTATTTAAATAAATTATTTTTTTTTAAATATTTTTTAAAATTTATAATATTTTAATATTAAACTTAACTTTTCCTTAATCTAATTTATTTTTATTTATATACATCACTTCCTTATCCCTTTTGAGAACCCTTTGAACCACTCCGATTGGTCCAGTCAAAGCCCGGACAAAAATCAACAGTTTCTCTGGCAATTTGGCGGGTCAGATTCAACTCGAAACGAACGCAAATGCGAAAATTACACCCCAAGCGACCAATTTAAAGCCATTAAATTATAATTTTAAATTTTAAAGAGCCTATGCGAGAGCTGAACGCCCGTTCAGAGCCGCAGAGACTGCGAAGACACCCGAACGAACGCATTATTCAATTAGCGTGAATGCTTTTGTTTATTTTCGGAGTAGAATTGTTGCACGTTTTTTTTTATTATTTGTCTTTGGCTTGGACACGAAATTGAAGCGATTGCTCAACACTGGCGGAAGCAAAACGACACAAAAAAAAAACGGTTAATTGTGAGCGAAAAGTGAAAAACAAAAAAAACCTAGAAATAGAAGCAGATGTAGGTGTCAGTTGTAAGTGTGTGTGAGTGTGTGTGTGTGGGTTACGTTTATCTGCTTCAATCTGCGCTTGCAACTGTCCCCAACTGACACTCATAATTAAAGAAACAAATAAAGCACACACAGCAACAACAACGAAACAGCCTCCGCAGTCGCAGCGACCACATTAACATAGTGCAAGAAAATAATAACAACAACAAGAGCAGCAACAGCAGCAGCGACGACGACGACGGCACTTGTCGTGTCTGCGCGTCCAAGACTGCGCGCAAAGCTTCCGCTGCGACTGCGCTGCCTTGACTTTGAGTTTGCCTTGGCCGCTGTTTGGCGGAGCTTTTAAGCTGGCGTCGCAGTCGCTGCCGGCGTTGGTAACTTCTTCGTGTCTGCAAGCGGCTGCTGTCTTAGTTCTTAAGTCCGTCGTTGGCGTGCTCCTCTTCAGTTCGTTGCTGACCAACGTAACGTGCGGACGTGCCCAGCTCGCCTCCAAACGAACCAAAAAGAAAATTTCAACAAAAAATATAAGAAAGAAGCTAAATACAGTGCAGCTAAAATACAAATTTAACATTTAATGGTAAAATATGTTCCACAAAAAAAAATATATATATATATAAAATAATTCAAGTGCGCGACGCGTGTGCAAAAAAAAAGAAAAAACAAATAAATAAATAATAGTAAAAATAATAATAATAATTAGGTCTAATGTGTTGCATTTAATATATATTTGGTATATTTTGTACGCCTCGGCCAAAAAGTTGTTCAAGAATTTCACCAACTCGCCTGTGTTGTTGTTGCTGTTGTTGTTGTTATTATTTTTACGGTCTCGATCTCTTGTAGAACGTCTCTTCAATGGGTTTTTTTTGTGTGTTTGCTGTTTGGGGCTGTGGCGGCGTTGATTTTGTCCATGTCCAGGTGTGTGCCTGTGTGTGTGTGTGTGTGTGGCAGTTGTTGTCCATGTCCAAGGCGCGGCCAGTGGCGACTGTAATTTCTGTCTTGCGCATTCTAAACACACACACACACACGCTCACACTCGAAAAAGCAAACAAACAAACAAACAAACATGGAACGCAGTCAAGTGAAGACGAGTTGCAGGCAGAGAAGCAGCGGCAGAGGGAGCAGTGGCAGATGAAGACACTCCTGCCTTGGCTAGTTTGGGAGGAGATGCAGATGCAACATCTGCAGCAGCATCAACTGTTGCTGCTGTTGCTGCACATGTGTTAGCGCTCTCTCGCTCTAGCACGCTGCGTCGCCATATTGGGCGCATAACGGTGCAAAAATCGCGCTGCTTTTTAGCCTCCATACGTGTGTGTGTGTGTCTAAGTGTGTGTGTGCTTCTTTTTATGCTGCCAAGTTTATGTCCATGGCTGCTGCATTGATGACGACCCAGCGACCGATAGACCAACCAAAGTGCGATCAAGCGAAAACCGCAAATACGAAAAAAAAAGAAAAAATGGGCAGGGGGAAAAAAATAGAATCGAAATAAAAAATGAGCAAGAAAAATGCACTCTGCAACTCCATTTGCAGTTTTGCGGTTGTTTGCAGCAGCCGCAACACTTCACACACACACACAGATAGAAAGACACCCATTGACTGTGCGTGGCGGACACATAAATTGTGCAGCTGCCACTTGGCATCCAGCATCCTCCCCAGAATCCTGCCGCAGCTCCTGTGACTGGGTCAGCGGCAGCAATCAATCTTCTGCCTGCGCTGCGTAGCTGATTGAATGTGGCCCCTTTGGCAGCGCTCAACGCCCCCTGCACTTGCACTTTGACCGCAATGCAAATAATCATCATTTGGCAGGACTTGCTGCAAGACCAAAAAAATAGCAAGCCGCTAGCGGCAGCAACAGCAACGTGACTACACTTAGCGAAATTGGGTGTTGAGTAGGCAAGAGTAAACAAAGGAAGGGAGGAGAGAAGAATTGGTAGAGGAACGGAAGGAAAAAACTTAGTTTAGGCTCAAAATTTAGGAGGTGCTTCGAGTTTTGATGGTTTTGTTAAAGTGTAACAATTCTTGATATAGTTGAAGTAAAATATATTTTCAGTTGCATTATAAATTGATTGGAAGAACCATATATCATATATGAGAAAAGCAAAACTCACTTTTGATACTTGATTTCTATGCAAATACAGGGATACATATAAAAATAACAAGCTTTTAGAGTTTTTAGGAATTTTGCTTAACTAAAGTTTATTCATGAAAAAATATAGATACATTCATATCTACATATATATTTTAATACATTCTTATTACTTTTTTCACAAGTAAACCTAAAGCGAAAGATGTAATGCATAAGCCTTTTAAAACTTTAGTAAATTTTATGATTATATATATATATATATATATATATATTTTGAACATTCTAAGAGCTTGTCAATTTATAACTTTTTTCAAAACTTAAATGTTCTTTAAATAGTTTTCCATATACATATATTCAAGGATCGTTCGAAAAGCCGTAAAATATAAAAAGATAGGAGCTAAATAAATTTTTTAAAATTACGAGTTTAATATTTAAGCAAGTAAAAAAATAATAATTTTTTTTGTAAATATTGAGTTCTTCTTTTTTGTTAGATTGAAAATTTTGATAGAAACTTTTCACAAATATTTTGTATATGAGCTTAATCTTTTTCAACTTAACTCTGTTCAATCTATAAAAAGTAAACTTTATTTGAACTCTTGTGAATCCATACCTTTATATGACTTTAAAAAATAAAAGCCTATATTAGATCATTTTTGATTTAAATATAATTTTCTGAAAATTCTTTCGAGTTCAAACTTTTCAACTTTTTAATTCTTTTCTTTTCAACTTTTCAAATCTTTTCCAACTTTGATTAACTTTCTTAGCATCCATAACTTTATAAGAACATGATCAGCAACATTAAGATATATGAATGCTGCTTATAAAATTTGAACAACTTTTTGCTAGTCATGAATATTATGTATACAAAATCTCAGATTATTATAAAAAATTGAACTTAAAGTGTTAAGATAAAAGACAAGAAGTATAATTTCTGAAGAACATAATCCCTAAAAACTATTTATAAAAATTCAACAACTGTTAAATACTTGAAAAAAGAAAGAGCCACAATCAACAACTTATTACAGAATTTGTAAGCCTCTTTGGCAAACAAGAATATATACCATATATATAGATATGTATATAATATATATTATATATATAAACAACTTTAGAAACCCAAAGCTCAACTTTTGTTGCTTTAAGCATTTTCTCACTGTCCATAGCGCTATAATTTACAAGAGCATTATTGGTCAATAGGTTATAGCTGCGCAGCATCCACAGTTGCCATCTCTGCATGTGTGTGTGTGTGTGTGTCTGCCCTCAGGCATTAGCATAGACTGACTGCAGTTTAATGGGCCACACAGACACAACGTTGAGTGCGCGATGCTCACTAATTTTTATGTGCACAGCTTGCGGCTTTTGAGTTGCAGCCCACTTTAAACGGAACTCTAACTACGGCAACGCCTATAAGTTTTTTATTATTAAGTTATAAAAAGCAGCAACAACAGCAACAATAACAGCAAGCAGAGATCTGAGCTGAGAAGTAGCCCAAATTCAAACCAAAAATTGAATGCCGCCTAACGGTGATGGAGCTGACAAACAACGTTGTCGTCACATTCCCAAGCACACATTGCAATAAAATTAGATTTTATAACCAAAAAGAAGAAGAAGCAGCAGCAGAGAGTTCCCGTCCCCCTCCAACAACAACAAAGGTCGTCACAGCAAGTGAAAATAGCGACAAGCTAGCAAGAAGTAGGAAACCGAAAAAAAAAAACAATTATAGGCAGCCAGGTGTTAATTTCAAGTTCGTTGCCTAAGTCTTTCGTTTTTCGTTGCTTTTTTTTTTTGTTGTTTGTTGTAAGTGGAGCGCACGGGCTGCGCCCATTGAATGCGAATGAGGGGCGTGCGAGCCGGCCGGCAAAAGGCCATAAAACAAAAAAAAAAACACATTCACATATATTTCATTATTATTATTATTATTTTCATTATTATTATTATTACTTTTTTGTTGTTTTGAGAGAGCGTTTAACGTTTTCGTTTGGCTTCGTTTCGTTTCGTTTCATTTCCGTTTTTGACCCAACTCAAGTTCAAAGGTTAAGCCACACAACAACAACAACAATATATATATATATATACAACAACAGCAACAAGAACAACAACAACAAAGACGAGCCAGTTGCATTTGACAACAAACACATAGCTGGAAAATTCTTCTTGGAAGCGAACGCTCTGTGAGAGCAACAACAACAATAGCAACAATCGCAGCAGCAGCAGCAGCAGCCACAATGACAGCGACGCCGACGTCGACGTCGGCTGCGACGAGAAAGCAACCTGCAAATAGCGCGTTGCTCAGCGAAGCTTTTACGGTTAAGCGGCTTTTAGCGGTAAGTTCACATGAACAAAGCAACAAATACAACACACACACACACACATATATATTAATATACAACTATGCATTGCAGTGTTGACAAACATCGCTCAATTTGCAAATCCCATTGATCGGCGCCAAAACGGGGTTGCCATACAATTTAATATATTTTTTTTTGGGGCGTTGCCAATGCGAAGTGCTCTAAAAAGAAAAGAGACTTCAATTATTGTCAAAGCATTGTTCAGCATAAATATATTTATATATGTTTTCTGTGCTTTTTTCGAACATTTTTGGCGTGGGTTGGCCGGCATTTACTTAAGACTTTGATCGTGGGCCGTTGGCCAAGTTCTCTGAGTGTGTGAAAGAGCTGTGAAGTCGGCCATTGGGTCAAACGTTGTCTGATAGATGGCTAAGGCGTCGATGATGATGATCATCTTCCTCTACAACTCTTCCAGTTAGCTTAGCAGGGCGTCCGTCACTTCAGCTCTCTGAATAATGTACGCAAATTAATCTAATAAAAAACGGTGGGAGTTACACTTTGTTTTTTTTCTCTACTTCTTCTTCTTATTTATATTTGGATTTAGGCTTGGGAACAAAAGCCCTTTATGCTCCACTGGGCCTGTCTGTGATGTCGTTGGCACGCTAGCTAACTTTAGATTTGAATTATTAAAGTCATAAATGTTTGAGAACCAAGAAATGTTCAGTTCGTAAATGTAGGGTAAAAAGGTATTATAATTTATAGACAGGAAAGTTCAGGAAAAAATTTTTTTTTATAGATGTGAAAGAAATGTTTTTTTCGAAATAAAAAAGATTTTAATTATCTGAACGGAAGCTAGAACAAATAAAAAATTTGACTTATAGATAGTCTATAGAAGAAAGTTAATTTATAGATAGTTCATGGATTCCCTTATATGCAATAGCTCTGCATATCATACTATATATTGTAATATGATGCATTTTCTATGAAACTTAATATCATAGATAATAATATCATAGATCATCTATTTATATCATATCCTATATCATATGTATATCATATCATATATACTGATATATTACAAATTTACTATAAAATTAGAAAACAATCAACATTCATGTTATTTGAAATATCTTTTATATAGTTGACTAAGAGCTTAAGCCTTCCCTCACCTGTTCTCTGAAATAATTTTTATTTAGTTCAATTTATAAATATTCTATATATTTTCCAAAAATTAATGTACTCAAATCTCTCAAAATTTAAAAAATTCTATTAGTAATTCTGTTAGTAATCTAGTAATTAATGCTATTTTTTCGTGTCTTAGCTTAGAAATGTCTACTGTCTTAAGTTGCTATTCTTATGTAATTCTTAAAAATTTTCGAAATATTAAAATATTTTAAAATATTTTCTTTATATTGCTATATTCAAATCCAAAAATTTTGGAATTGTATAATGATATATTTATGTAAAATTTCACTGACAATTACTTAGATATTTTTATTAAAATCGAAATTTTAACAAATTTTACGTTACTGAGTCAGATCTTCGTACTTGATAACATTTATAAAGCAAATCTAACAATTTTTAAAAATTACAAGACTTTCGTATATTTTGTTTTTATATTTCCACATACATATATCAAAAATGATTTATTCAATGAAGATATATGATATATATAAAAATATATATCGGTTTTAAATTTAATAAGAGTCTAGAGCAATTTCTGAGCTACGCTTTCCTACTAATCTATTCATATTTTTTTTTCAAAATATATATTGCAATTAATCTTAGAATGATTTGTAATTTAAATTTATTGTGCTTTTCAATTGTGACTCTTATATAACTCTATTGTAACTCTTATAAAACTTTTCCATATACATGTATATATATAGCATATCTACCCATACTTTCCACACATTTTCCTACAGCCTCTGCCAAAAACGTAACCAATTATTTATTTCCACTTTTTTGGTGTGTTTGTTTAACCGTGCTGAGGTTTTGTCTTAGTCAGCAGCCTTCTCACCTGCATTTTACCTGGCCAGCTGCTCGGCCAAAGGTCAGCAGACAGTCTGGCGCCCAACGATCATTAAACAAAACACAAACTACAACAACAACAACAAATGCAAGAAAGTAATTTGTAAAACACGAAAAATAATTGTTGTTGTTGTTGCTGTTGTTAGTCCTGTTGCTGTTCTGTTACAATGCTGCAAGTAAATTATGAGTGCCTGGACCTGGGCGTGCGTTTCGCTTCTTCATTAGCGTAAAAATTGCAAAAGCTGCCGCAAACAAAATATAAATCAAGCAAGGCCTCTGCCTGATGAATGATGTGCGTGTGGAAGCTGTGTGCTGATGGCACTTGCAAATCCTGTCAGCCAATTGCTAATATATCATATATACCTACTATATAGCATGTATATATATTTCGGGTCTATTTAGACAGTTTTTTCTTGCACTTGAAAGTTTGCTGCTAGCCAAACAAAAGCAGCTGGCAATGAAAGTAACTTGCCTGCTTAATGGGTCAACCTGACACACAGACAGTGCGAGAGAAAGAGAGAGAGGGAGGCTGAGGTATAGGTAGTCTTTCATACGGTGGCCACTCTAATGGGCCAACAACAACAATGATCACATTCTCTGCTCGTGCTTAAAAGCCACTCGAAAGCATAATTAAACAATTTTTTTATTGACTCTTTTCTTTCATATTGATGCTGCGCGACTGAGAATTGAGAATTGAGAATGGAACTGAGACTCTATCTCTGTCTCTGTCTCTTTAAACTGCTGCCGGTTTCCATTCTTTTGCAGCTCGAATACCAATTGCTGCCGCTGCTGTTGGTCTTGAGTGTTTTGTTATGAGCCCACGTTTAGTTTTGCGGCTTGTATCAGCTAACAACAACAACAACAGCAACAACAACAGCGGCAGCAACAAAAATCCAATTGGAAATAAGTAGAAATTGTGGTTGTTAAATGATTGTTGGAAAAAAGTGCATGAGGCCAAATTCTAACTGTAATATATATATATATTCTTTTATACATAGGAAAGGAGGAAGTTCAATTGAATTAAGCTAAGTGTCGCGGTCATATAATAGAATTTAATATAGGTCTTATATATATATATATATATATATATCTAATATGAAAGGGTTTTCTCTAAAGAACTTGACGATTTGCTGAAAATTGAGTAGAGAAGCTGGGAATTCGAAATTATATTGTAAGGCATGATGGAATAGGATATCTTTACACGAGTTGTCTATATGGTATGGCATAATAGCATAATAATCATATATGATATGAAGAATAGAATATGTTTCTTATATATGATATGGCATGGTATGATATGATACTGTAGGTGATAATATCTGAATTTGAGAGTTTTAATTACTGAACTTTCTAAGTTTCCTTGAGAACTTTCTGATATGGAATCTTAAGCTTGGGATAGTCTAAATGCTATGGGAACTATTAATAAGATATAATCTAATATAATTAATTATGACACGATATGATATGATATGATATGCTATAATATGATATGATATAATAAGATATGATATAATATGATATGATACAAAATGGTATGATATAACATGAAATGCTTTAATATTATATGATACTGTGTAATATCTGAATATTATCATTACAATATCTGGATTTACATAAGTGCAAACAGAACCTTACGATTTGATAAGCGATTTCGATTTCGAATCTCAAGCTTGGGGAATCATATGATATAATCTAATAAGATATCATATCATATGATGTGAAATTGGACAAAAGAATTTTATAATAATATAAATTTATTATTATCAGATATGATATTTATTTGGGAGTCATAAGGTCTAGTTTAAATTGAATCCTCTGATATATAATTTTATGTTGATGACTTATTGTTAAAAATTCAAAGATATGTGGACTAGCAAAAGAGATTAGATTGAGGTAGCTTCTATTAATTTACGATCCGGTAATCTATAATATATATATAATAAAGGTTTCCCTATCTAGAATTGCTGAAAAATCAAAAGAATGAAAGAGCTAATTGCATAGATACAATAAGAACTGATCCTGAAAAGTATATACATCTATATGACATTATCAATTTCCACCTCAAACCTTTCTCATACTTAGAGCCCCATTCATAATATCCACGAGAAACGCATAAAAATAACTTTTGAAACAATATAAACAACAATTAACGCGCTTGCAACAATATCTATGCAACTATCAGCAGTTGCATACAGGTTCAACTTCTTTTACACAGCAACAACAACAACAACAACTAACTGTAAACCTATGTCGCAAGTTGTTAAATTTGTTAGCAAAGAACTTGGCTTGCGTGTTTGCAATGCCAATTGCAATTCTTATTAGAATATGCTGGGAGATCTGATGGCTGGGATGGGAAGGAGTGGGGCATATCTATTACAATTTAATGCTGTCATTGAATTTTATGCCTCAGCAAATTTGAGCAGAAAAATTAAATGAAAATATAATTACACAAATCAGATGGCGCAGTACCGTTTCGTTTCGTTTCGTTTTCTATTATCCAATCAGACTATGCAAATGGATATTGTTACCTAAGCAGAGGGCGAGGGGAGATGTGGGTCTTAGTTGGCATAATTAATGGCGTGTGGCGCTTAACCGAGTGCATTGTACTCTGCTCCGCATTGTATCTACCACGTTCTAACTGCAAACGGCCCAAAAGATACAAAAGCTAAGAACTGTATCTTATGTGTGCTGTGTAGTACCCTTTGCTGGGGTATGCTTAATTATAGAGAGCCCAAATGGGTTCGGTTTGTTTTGTGTCGAGATCTGGTCTCTGCTGCTCTAGAGCTGAGTTGGGCGTGGATTTGTGTTCAGGCAACTGTTAATTTTGTTGTTACAACTTGTGCTTGTATCTTTGTGGCATCTATAACGTGTTCGTCTACTTATCTGGCTAACTGTCAGTTACAAACTTAAAGCAAGCGCGTAACACACACACACACTCACACAGCTCTTCATTCATGAAAAGTCGTATTGTATCTTTTGGTTTGTATCTCGTGCGATTTTCGACTACACAAATTAATTATATGAGCAACAGCAATATCTGCTGTTGTTCATGGCCAAGACTTTTGGCTAACGGCAATTTCGTGGGCTCAAACAATTAGCTTGGCTGGCCAGTGTTGGTTAACTCTTCACGCTGTGCAAATTTTATGCTTCGCTAACTATTAAATTGTTGATTAACCATAATTCTTATATCATCTGCATTTACAACATAATTACGTAAGATCTGTAAATTAAATCTTGAAGCATCATGATGTAGCAGGTTTCGATGAGCTGCGCTCATATAATATTTTGCAGATATTGGATTAATGTTTTGAGATCTTGTTTTTTATATGACTTGAGTGGAATATTGAAGAGCAGAAACAGTTAGATCATCTAAGTATTAGAAAGTTTTTTAGAATAGATTTTATTAGTAGATCATAAAGTATATTAGCAAGTTTTCTGGTTCAAGTAACTTTTATGGGTCACACTATTATATCAAATGTCAATGGCTTGTGGAATAGCTTTGGGTATAAGATACTTTTCTGAAAATCAGAATACAGATATAACAGATAGAAAGAATACAGATTCAGAAATACAAATAACAGATGATGATATATTTAAGCTATAAGATCATTTTCTATATCAATAATCTTTCTGCTCACAAATAACTTTAGAAACTGTTAGATCTTTTACTTCAAGATCATATCGTATATTACATGCAAGCTGATGGAGCTTGTATCAATTTGTTATATATAACTTCATTAGCATGTTGGATAACTAAAAGTAACTATTAAGTCATCTTGACTAAGAAACTATTTTGCTAATCAAATCTAAAATCTAGAAAACTAGTAGATCAATTGGTACATTAGACTTGAAATGAGCATGCTGGATAGTTTAAGGAAAGTTTATATATTGAATACAAAATGTAGGATCTAAAAGCTAGTAGATGCAATAGATCAAACAGTCCTTATCAAAATGATATGATATGCATATTATGGTAGATAGAATATGTGTTCAATGGAACGTAAGGCCGTAAAGAAAGTTTTAATATATAGATAGCGAAATATAATATCCAAAAACTAGTTTGTCTAATAGATCGTACATATGTAATGATAGGTATAGTAAAAAGGCTTAAGGAAAGCTTTTATGTATGGAAAACAAAATATAACATCTAATAACTAGTTAGTAAATTGATTATATATTATGGTAGCTAAAATATAAGCTTAGAGAAAGGGACGACCATAAGAAAAGTTGTAGTCTATAGATAACAAATTATTAGATATAGAAACTAGTAGATCCAATAAATCATATATCATGGTAGGTAAAGTATATGTTAAAGGAAGGGAAATACTTAATGAAAGCTTTGATATATAGAGAACAAAAATATAAGATCTAAGAACTAGTATATCAAATAGATTATATATCATGGATTACAAAATATAAGGTGTAAATTTCAGACAGTGCTACGCAGCTCATCAAATCATAGTACATAAGCAGAACTTTCCATAACAGACTATGATAGATAATTTCATTGGCAGAATAACTCAAGGAGAGAAAAAAAATTATTATTAATTGAGATTGTCTAGAATATAAGAAAGTTTCTCAGATCCGTTTGAGGTAATTTTTTTTATATACTACATAGTATATACTAACTAAAATTATCAAGTATTTTGTCAATATTTCTGATGTATATAGAGAATTTCTGTGCATTCACAACAAGAAATCTCTAAATTGATAACATTTTGAAACCTATTCTTAACTTTCTGTAACTTTCCCTACTCTTATCATAAAACTTACCCTACATTTGCCTTTACAAAATATTAATTTCTCCAATTTGCTATTGTATTTTTGCAGATTTTTATAATATGCTCTCTGCTGAACACAAGTGAGGCCTTGGAGCTGGGTGACAAGTGCCAGCATGACATGGACTGCACAGATTTCATCAAGGGCAGCAGCTGCTCGGCGTTGGGCTACTGCGAGTGTGCGCCCTACTTTGTCCAATTGGACTCGAAGCGCTGTCTGTCATGTAAGTCAATCTTTGAGTAACCCCATACCGAAAGCCTTTATTGAAGATGTTTGCTTGTTTGCTTTGGTGAAGGCAAATAAAAGTGCTTCAGTTGTTTGCATAAATGCAGAACCCGTTACTCATATAGCACCTTACCTGTATCTTTTCTGCTCTTCAACTACAGCTCAACTACTGGGCGGCGACTGCCAGGTGAGCGAACAGTGCTCGATGAAGGTGGCAAATAGCAGCTGCTTGGACGGTGCCTGCCGCTGCGTCGAGGGATTCTTGCAGTTCCGCAAGCACACATGTCTGGGACGTAAGTATCAGACAACTGTTGATCAATTGTGGCCCTAATTGCATGGAATTTCATAATTACAAAACAACTGCTAAACAAGCAATAATACATATAATAATAATAATAATAGCCTTAAATGACTTCTTTTGGTGTTTTGGCAAATTGCAATAAATGCTCAGCAAAGAAAAAAATTGAAAAAGATTCGAACTTTGATTGCTTATCGTCTAGGAATTACACGCATGTCTCTTTCTATGTTATCTGCCATCTCTTTTATTTACTTTTTGTTTTTCCAATCTGTTTAACCATCGCATTTCATTCATTTCCGTTGATTGTTTGACGTTCGTTAACACTTCTATAACAATTTTCCTTTTCTTCTGCCGCCACTTGACACAAACAATTAACATGGCTCTAACAACAACAACAACAACAATTGCTACTCATGGGGCTAACAAGACAATCGTGTCACTAATTATACGCATAATTGGTTAATTTTCCAAGAATCGAATAACGAGCCATAAGCCGCTACAAATCTCAAGTTTTTAACCTTTCAAATTCTCATTCTGAATACGAAATGTGAGTGTTTTGAAGAGCTCTTGAGATTTGAATATTTGTTGATTTTTCTGTATCGAAAGTGGGAATTGGTTAGCGTATTGATTGAAGACTTAAAATTTGTAGAAGATATTTCAAGAGTTCTTTAGATGATTTTCTTCATAGACATTGATTAGCTTTAGATTTCACTATTAGATCAAATATGGTTTGCTGTGAGTATAATATTTAAGGTATGATTTATAGAAAATATATGATATATATATAATTTTTTTTTATTTATATATGATATATTTTTCATACATTTTTTTTAAATTTATATGTGAGATATATTTTATATATATTAATTAAACTTATATATGATTATATTTAATATATATTTTAAAAATTTATGTATGATATATATTTTTTAAGATTTTAAAATACAATTTTGTGTATATGATATATATTTTTTATAATTTCTTTTAAATTTATATATGATTTTTTTTTTAAATTACATATGATATATATTTTGTGCAAGTTTTTTAAATTTATATATGATATGTATTTTATATACATATTTTTCTTTAATTTCTATTTCAAATATATATTAATATATATATTTTTTTAAATTTATATATGATATATATTTTAAATATATTTTTTTAAATTTATATATGATATATATTTATATATTTCTCTTAATTTCTTTTAGAAATATAAATTTTATGTTTTATATATTTTTGCAAGGTTTTTAATTTCTATATGATATATATTTTATATTAGTTTTTTTTTTATTTATATATGATATATATTTTCAAAATTTATTTAATATATTTTTAAAAAATTTTATTTAATTTTTTTATGAATTATATTTTTTTACTAATTTTTTAAAATATGCTTACCCCTACATACACATACCATATATACACAGTTTATTGCTCATATATTGGCTCCCATCTTTTTATTAAAACTCGCTAAAGTTCTTGACAGTTTTTCGTTGAAATAAATTTAATTAGCATGAGCTAGATTTCTTTAAAGACTTAGTATAAATTAAAATTTATTGTTTCTTTATAAAGTTTATATTAGGGTGCAATGTCCGATGAGATAACGGAGTTAGATGAGATGTGAAGAAATGTTTGTCAATCTTTTTGAGGTAGATAAATTACGGAATATGGCTATTACGGGTAGAAAACAACCTTTAGGAAGTAATCACTGTTGAGAAAATTTATCAAAGTATATTGAAAGCTTTTCCTTATTGCATTTTTATAAAATTCCCTTTGCTAAATTCTTTAGCGAAACTTAATCTTTAATACTCTCATATGATAACTCTTATTAAGACTAAGATTTTATGCAGGTTATTTCAAATTGAATTAAAAACCGAACTTAGATTGAAGTTCTTATAAATTAAACTTACATAGAGCTGTTATTGAGTAGCTATGCTAAGTATATACTAAAAAGTAATCTTCTGATTTAAGCACTGAATACCAATAATATTCTTAAAAAGACTTGAATCAAACTCCTAAAACCAAAAGAAAAAGAGATCAATAACAAAGCCGATTTAAAAAACCCTAAAAAACCCTTACAATTCCCTCAATAAATAACTTTTCCAATTAGCTTTTCAAGTGTGCTTCACTCATTAGCCAAATGCAGTTTCAAGACCAAAGAACTACACAGCAGAGATCTGGCCATTAGTTAAATGCGAGTTGCATTAGATGTTAGCTTAGCATTCGACTAGTTCTCGAGCTGTTCCGATTTTGATCAATGGCTGAGGTCGCATTCCCGCCGTGTGTTGGCACATTGGCGCCTAATGGCGTTAATCTGATTAGAATGTTGCGATGCGAGCCAGAGCAGAGCTACAGCCGGCTACTTGCGGTACATTTGTTTGCCCTGCTGCTTAGCGGGCACGACAAAGAACTCGAATGGAACTTGCGACTACAAACTGTAACAGTCAACAGCAGCAGCAGTAGCAGTTGCTGGAGTTCGTGTCTTTGCCATTCACCTGTTGCATTCTACTGCGACATAATTATAGCGCATTTAAAATCTACTGAATGCAAACGACGCCCAGTGGGCGTGGCATGCCAGCTGGCAACTGGCAACTGGCAACTGGCATTGGCATTGCCTGGCTTTAATATTTAATTAAAATAATTTTAATGACATGTGGTCAGGTCAGCAACTGCATGCTATTTATGAGATACTTTCACCAAAAAAAAAAAACAAAAAAATAAAGAAAGAAAGCAAAGCAGAGCTAAGAGAGGAGCAGAACCTTTCACCAGCAGGTCCTGTGACAGCCTCTGCTTCGATTCGTATCTCTCTATCTCTGCTTTACATGCCTAATTGCCAGAGCTGCTTTTGTAATTAAATTGCACTGATTATGTGAAAAGAAAGCCAGCGACACGGTCAAAGAAAGTCCAATTAGCGTAGCAGCAGCAGCAGCAGCAGTAACTCTGCTTCCAGAACTCTGGCCAAGAATTCAGCTGCAACTGCAACTGCAACTGCTGCAGTTGACTCCCGTTTTGCACAGTTGACAAACGTTCACTCGACTCCCTCTCTCTCTGTCTCTCTGTCTCTGTCTCGCTCCCTCTTGGGTCAAGTTAAGCAAGTGCTGTGCCAGATTTGGAGCTGTGCAGGCTTTCGCTGTTGTCGCCGTGCCACTTGTTCCAGTTTCCCATGCACCTTAACCCAAAGCCTCAAAAACTCAAGCCCAAGCCCATTTTCGGGAAACTTCGTGTAGCCGTTGCCTGTCTGGTCTCTTAACAAGCCCCCAAGTTAGCCAGCCAACCAGCCAACAGACCGATCTTTATGAGTTATGCACACATATGACAATGTTTACCGCTTTGTCCAGATGAAAAGTATGCCAGGCCAAGCAAATATAATGAACAGATATATATGTATATATATACACATATATGTGTGTGCATATCCAGACAAACAGCAAACATAGAACGTGGCCAAGACAAAACTCTGCAAATGCAGTTCGAGAAATTTTTAGATTGAGATCTCTTGCGCGGCTCCGTGGATGATTTGCATACAAAGTTGCAGCAAAAGTGAAGCCAATGCTGTCCATTGTGAATCACTTGACCGCCATCGCTTAAATAACTGCACTTGTTCTGCTTTATCTGATTGCTTTTTAGCTACAAAAATAAGATTAAATATGGCAGAAGATGCATAAGAAAGTTGATCTATTCAAGTTAGCCAGGCAAGGGGAAAAAAATGCGAGCTGAATTGAGGGGTAATTGGCAAAGCCTTTAACTCTAATAAGATTCTAATTATGTAAGTCTTTAAGTAACTTGAAAGTCATTTTAAGGAATTCTAAGGAGAGTTAAGAGAGGGAGTAGAGTATTAGAGTATCACCTCCTATGCTGCTTTCTTGTTCCAAAATTGTATTTTTCATTCTCTCACTTTTTAAACTCTTTCTGATTCAAGCTAAATAATTCGATGAGTCAACGGATTTTTTATTGCTAGCTAACAGTGTTTACTTCACAATTCGACCTAAGTCAACAGTCAAACGATGCTTTCATATGCCAGAAATCGAATTTTGGACTTATCTACTTTCTATGTGACTCAAGTTTAATTTATTCTATGAATTTTAACTACGAATTTTAAGCAAAATTTGGGATTTGTAACTTTATGTAAAATAGATGGGAATTCGAATGATTACACAGCCCAACAGGATTTGGTAACCAAGATTAAAGATAAATTTTCAAAGAATTTTGAATGAATTCAAGTTTGACATCAAAACTAAAGTCTCTAAAGTTTCGAGTTGAGCTAACCTAAAATTGTAAAATTTGTCAAAGAAATGTGACATTTCTTGGGTACATTTCCGGTAACATAAAAGCAAATTTATTTTATCATATGAAATAATTAGGGTAACTGGAAGTCGAACTCCTACTCTCTAAAACATCTTTTATATTTTAAAAATTTTTTGTTTGCAACCGAAATATCGTCTTTAGAAAGAGATTTGCCGAAAGACAAACATAAGTTTGATTGAGAGATGGGGAGTGGGAATGTGGAGCAGTTGTTGTGTAAATTCAAAACCTTAGGTTATAAAGTAGAGATGGGAACGAGATCAGAATTTTCGGGACCCGAAATTGTCCCAAAACAATTTTCGGGATAGATTGTAAGGAAGTCCGGGACGGTCACTTATCCGACCTTGATGTCGAGATCATGGTAAAAGATTCTAGAGATATAATGGTCCCGTAAATCTCGATCGCGACGCCGACCTCTACTCATAAGCCTATCTCTAGAATCTCTTACCATGCCACCTTGATCTAGGGATCAATCACTTACTTATCCGACCGTTCGGACTTTTTTAGAATCTTGCTCAACCTGCCCGAAAATTGTTTCTGAACAATTTCGCGTGCCGAAAATCTCGATCCCTACGCCCATCTTTATTATAGAGCTATTCTGGTTTCAATTTTCCATGCAACACATCGAAAGCCTTCGAAAAAGTATAGTTAGATTCTTGTCAATTAGATTTCAGCAAATTTTAATGCTCTTTAAAATGAAGCTTAGGCCTGCATAGCTCGAAAATAGTTTTCACTCTTTCAACCTGCACATCGAACTGAGAGGGTAAGGGATTCAAATCGTGAAGCTGTTTTATCACATTTTGAAAAGCACATTTTTGATCAAATATTTATATATTCTATTATTTTAAAAATATTTAGAAAACTATTTATTTTTGAAATTCTGTATCTAAGCTGCAATATTTTTATATTTTTTAATTAAAAATTTTGTCTTTTGTCTATCTGAACTAACTAAAGATGCGCTTCCTTTAAAATAAAAGAAATTTAAATTTTTGACTCGAATTAGTCTTAATATACTCATCAACTAGAGCTCGTCAATGAAAGATCAGCTAAATGGCATTCACTAAAAATTAAAATTGTAGACATTATGCAAATTCTTGGCCATTCGCTTGGCCCACACAAAAGGTGCCAGAAACCTCTCACTTTTGCTTAAAGCAAATTAAAGTCTTTAGCTTCGATTAAAAAGCGCCAAATTGTTGTTGGACCGTCGCAAAACACTTTCCATGGCACCGAAAGCAAACAAAAAATTCCACTCCATTTCGTTTGACCGCCTTAGCAAATTCATAATAAGAAGAAATACAAAATAAATATATGTAAAGAGCGGCTGTAGGACAACTGTGTTAATTCGCGCTATGGGGGAAATGCTTTGACCATTTGTCCAAATTGCGCCAGAAGCCAAATTGCATGCAAATTATGTGGAACAAATGTGGCGGAGACCAGTTTTTTTGTGGCACCACTTCCTCAAACAATAACACAACCAAATGCCATAATAATAAAAAAAAGACAAGAAAAAAGAAAATAGAAAAGAAAAGAAAATTGCGAAAGAGTTGAACTGCAAGATTGACAAAGAACGCCCAACGCTCGACTTCAAATGAAACCGAATTCCGAATGCAAATGGCTGCAATTAATTAGAAATACCAAAGGGGGGTTCCTCTATATTTTTGTTGTTGTTGTTGTTTTTCCTGCTTTTTATGGCCATTATTCGCAATGAAAGTTGGCAGCACGAAATTAACATAAATTGAGTTATTAAAGCCACAGGAATGCGACACTAAATGTTGCAACTCGCTCTGGCTTGACATAGTTTTTATTATTATTTTTCGCAAATGAAATTTTATGCTGATTTTGATGAGAGAACTTATTTATGATGAGTAGCGGGAGCTGGAAGTAAAAAAAGCAGCATCAGCTGCGATTCGACTCAAAACATTTTCACACGCGCAACCGTAATCGAAGTGGGTTACCAGATGCAGTCGTGCCGCATTCGCATGCAACCTGTCACACCGGTGCGCCCGGTGCAAAGAGGCAGGCGAGAGGAGAGGGGGAGGAGGGGGCTAAATGGCCATGGCATTGCCCCAGCTTATCGATCATTGCTGCACAGAGGCGTCGTCGTCAGAGTTGCCCGGGTGGGCCAACCATTGTTGATACAACCACTAAAAGTGAAAGAGCATTTGGCTTGCTTGCTTGCTCCATGGCTCTGCCTTCCATATTGGTGTCAAACTCAGCCAAGAGAAAGAGAGAGAGAGAGAGAGAGAGAGAGAGAGGTAGATGCGTTGCTAGCTACTCGCATTTGGAATGGCTGGGCGCACAAAGTCAGAGTCAGGGAGTCAGCAGCCGGGCCAGCGTCAGTGTCAGCGGCGCATTCGTTAAGTATACGCCATGTATGCGCCTTTTAAGTGCAGAGGCCAACCGGTTCCGCCAAATGGCAGCCAATGCCTCGAATACCTTTGTGAAAAGCCGACAACGTTTGACTCTTTGTCAGCCAAAAAAGCGAAGAAGAAGAAAAACCATACCTCGACTCCAACTCCGATTCCAACTCAAAACGCTACCGCGGGAAATTCGTGGCGTCTCTTTGCCTGGCTTTTCCAATGGTCACAAGTAGCAGTCACAAGTACTTATCCGTTATAAGTATTTGAGCACTTGTCACGTGTCTGCTGTACCTTTGCAGCAGTCACGCTTTTTGATAGCTCCATTACATGCACTTCAATCAGCTGTATATCTATATATTTATGAAAGTCACTCACACTCCAAATTCTCAACTAACATAGTTTTTTTTAGCAGCATTTCTTTGTGAAGTACACGTTTAATTTAGCTACAGTTTAAGTGAAATAACAGTTACTGTGACAGTGATATCATCGAGCGTCACTTAAGGTATAAATATATCTATTTCTGCTTAGTCTTAGCTGTGTCTGCATTGAATATATTGAAGAAAAGATAAGTTTGATATATGGGAATACAATTTTTAATACGAGTCTTAGCATGAAGATAAAAGAAAATAGTTAGATAGACATTCAATTTTTGTATTATACAGTCGAATTCCGGTTATGTGCTCAATAATTCGTAAAAAATGGTGTCCCCTGTATAATTTTCCTAGTGTAATTCGTAAAAAACGTGATCTTGTCATTTCGAATTGTCGGAATTCGACTATATATATATTACTATATATTTTTTGAAAAGTCTGACATTTTTAAAAAATACCGTCGCATATATTTTGATCAAATTCTATCTAGCTTTTGTATTCACATTATGTTCTCATACGTCAAACACTTTGACTTTTAAGTTTCATAGCAATCAGCTTGAGCAAAACTGTCAGCTTTTGTTCTCTTACTCATATTAGCTACTATGATTTTGGAATGGCGAAATGCTTTGAAACTGGCAAAGCTGGTAAATTTACTAGCAAAATATAATAATTTCTTCAAATATAAAAATATATACATAAATATAAATAGTCTAGCTATATATGAAGGTCATTTATGCATATGTTTGGTGATATTAACTTTACTTGTAACATGGCAAAATGACTTGAAACGGAGGTTAACTAAGATATTTTCTTTAGTTATTTTACTTTTCTTGTAACATGGAAAATTTTAGGAGTTTTCTTTAGTAACTTTACTTTACTTATAGCTTGGAAAATGACTTGAAATGGAGCTAATTTAAGGAATTTTTAAGTAAATTCTATTATTATCATTGCATAGCTACCACAAATTTTGTAATATACATAGGGAAATACTTTGAAAACTAGCTAAGCTGGTAAAGTATAATAATATATAATAATAATAATTTCATTACACATAAGCAAATACCCATAAATATAAATAAACTACAGCTATAATCCAGCTATAGATCTAGGTCAGATATTAGTAAAATGGGAAAATAACTTGAAATGGAGCTTATTTAAAGCATTTTCTTTAGTAAATTCATATATTTTCTTGGCACATAATAAATGACAAATATACTTCATTTGAGATTATTCAATGCAAATGCTCAATCACAGTTTTATAGCAGGGAGTCACAGTTTAGCTTAACAATCACAGTTCAGCTAGTCATCTCCAATAACTGCCGTTTGCCATGGCAATGAAAATTGGGGCGCCTCGCCGGCTCTGACAGTCAGTTAACTGCATTCCCAGCCCAGCTGAGCCCGAGCTTGGTTCAGCTAGACGCAGCCCTAAGGGCAAGCGAGTGCAGGTGCAGCTGCTGTTGCCAGTTGCTGTTCGCAGTTGCTGTTCGCAGTTGCTGTTGCCCGTTGCAGTTGCCACGCCAAAAGTTAAAACAAGTGAAAACAAGTTGAGCGCCTGCAGCAGGCCCGGAAAGTGGGTCACAGCCACAGAGAGCAAATGCAGCATAAAAGAGGAGTCGCTAAGCAGCTAGCTGAGATTGAGATTCAGGTGGCTGGCAGGCAGGCAGCTAGGCAGCCAGGCAGGCAGGCCAGTTATGCGCAGTAGCCATATCGGGCGGGCGCTTAGGCGATGGAATGCTGAATGATGAGCAGGGTACATGGGCAATGGGAAACGGTAATGGAGAATGCCAACTGAAGGGGGGGTCTAAAAGGGGTTCGGCTATGGGCGACGTCATCGCTATGCGTTGCAGTTGCTGTTGCAGTTGACTCTATTGACGGTTATTAGGCATGTCGAAGGCGGGCTAATGCCTTCCAGATTGTTGCCATAATACTCGTTTGTTGTTGTTGTTGCTGTTGTTCTGTTCACATTGCTGTTCTGGTTGATGATGATGATGGGTTTTTAATTTGCATTTGGTGGCTGTTGCAGCGATTTACGGTTAGCTTAATAACAGAACGTGCAGCAAAAGCCCAAATGGGGGCCATGCGAATCTCTTCTCTCGCATAGCCATCTAACGCTTTACCCAACATCTTTTCCTCTTTTTTCATCTTTGCAGCCGCTCATCCTGGCGCTGTTTGCTATAGCCATGCCCATTGCCAAATGTTTGATACGCGCACCCATTGCGATTTCCTCATACCCAATCTCTTTGGACGCTGCCAGTGCACGGCACCGACTCGCATGGTGGGTGGACTTTGTGTGGCGCCAGCAGCTGATGAGCAGCCAATTGAAAAGGCCTCAACAACAACAACGACGACGACAACAACAACAACACCTGCACCTACAACAACAAGAGCAACAACAACATCGACAACGACAACGACAACTGCTGCTCCGACAACAACGAGAACAACTTCTGCACCCATCTTGCTGGAGGATGAGGTGCCCGCCAGCGTGGAGGAGCAGGCGCTGGAAGAAGATGACATGGATGCTGTAAAGCTGAAGCCACAAATCCTTGAAGTTGATAATGGCGAGAAATTCGATGCTGTGGATCATGCGCATGAGGAAACGGAGTTAACTCAACAGCAGCAACTGGAGGAGTCTCAAGCGAAGCCAGAGGAGCAGCAGAAGGAAACAGAGCTGGAAGCCGAACCTGCTCCGGCAATCATTGAAGAAGAGCAAGCGACATCTGAGCTGGAACAGCATCCAGTAGAGGAACAACAGTTCACAACTGGAAGTCAGCAGCTGTTGACGCCCGCCGATGTGGCTACCGAAGCCATAGAAGCTGCGGAGCATGAGACTGAAGCAGCACCCGCCTACGACTATCCCTACAAGATCGATGAGGAATACGCAGAGGAGCATGAGATCAAGCCCGAAGCAGAACCAGAGACAGAACCAGTGCCTGAGGAGGAGGCGGCACCAGCACCTACAACGATCAACGAGCCAGCTGCTGAGGAGGAGCAGGAGGCATCGGGCGCACAAGAAATTGCGCCAGCCACAGTCGACGATACCATGAAATTTGATTATGAAACGGAGGAGCAACAGCAAACTCATCAAGAACAGCCACAGCAACAACAAGATGAGCTGGAGACCGCGATAGGCGCAGTGCCAATTGAGCAAGAGGAGGAGATCAACAGCGAGACTGATGTGGAGGCAGCCACTCAGAATTATCAACAGCTGCAGCTGGAGGATGAGAAGGAGCTGGCGACTGGCGATGCTGATGATGATTTGATACCCGTGCATGGCGAAGAGGTGCCGGAAAGTGAAAGTGCAACAAATGAGCCAACAAAGCAGCCAGAGACAGAAGTGAACGTTGAGCAGGAGGAGCTGGAACAATCGGGCGATCATGAGATGGAGACGGAGCTGGCGCCTCAGGCAGAGGCGGACAAAGAGACTGAATCACAGGAAGAAGCACAAACGGAGGCACAGACGGATGCACAGACGGAGGCCGAGGAGGAGACACAGTCGGAGACTCAACAAGCTGACGTCACAGCAGACATAGTTGAAGAAGTGCAGCCAGCCAAGCTGTCAGCTGAGCCATCACAGCCGGAAGAAGAGGATCAGCAACAAGACGAACTGCAGTCGGCGACAGAAGCAACCGAAATTGAGGAGCCAGCGAAACTGATGGATAGCGAAAGCCCAGCGGAGACAGAGCCAGAGCCAGAGCTGGAAAAGGAAAATCAAGTGGCAGAGCAGCCAGAGAAACCTGACCAAGCAGCTGAAGCCGCAGAAGTCGAGCTGGCAACAGAAACCGCGGCGGTGTTCGAGAATGTAGCTGAAATCGAGACAGCAACAGAAACAGAGTTGGAGAAGGAGACGACAACGGAGAAGGTCGCAGAGACGGAGAGGGAGACGGAGCTGGAGCTGGAGACTGCAACCGATCAGGCAGAACAAAGTGCCGACGTTAAGCCGACAAGTGGCGAAGATGATTTAAATGAAGCCAATCAATTAAATCAAGAGCAGATCGCGGAGCAAAAACCAGACGAAGATGCTGAAGCTGAAGCTGAACCTGAAGCAGAAGCAACAACTGAACAAGAAGTCAACGAAGAGCAGGCGGAGCAGAATGTGGAACATGAGATAGAGACGGAGAGCCAGACGGAGACGGAGACGGAGGTGGAGGCAATCAGCGAAGCGCAACACGAAGAATCGACTTACCCAACAAATGATGATGAATTGGCGCCAGAGCAAACCACAGAGCAGGTGGCCAATGCAGAAGACGAGCAGAAGCTAGAGGAGACGGAGGCAACAACAGCTGAACCAGAAATCTTGCAGCAGCCAACGGAGACTGAGCCAAATGCAAATGCAATTAAGACGCCCGAAGTGTCGGAAACAATTGCTGAGCCAGAGGCAGAGCCAGAGGCAGAGGCAGAGACGGAGACGGAGACAGAGCTGGAGGCGGAGCAGTTAGACAACATTGCTAATGATGAGGTGTCGCATGTGGATGAAGTCGAGGAGCAGCATGCAGATGCTGTTGAGGCTGCCACAGAGGCATTGCCAATTAAAGAGGAAACAGGCGAAGCTTTGAAGGAAACCGAACTCAATATCAAGACGGAAACTGTCACCGAACCCAGTGAAAGTGGAGAGCTAGCTGAAACGGAAATGGACAAAAATGAAAATGATAATATCATACAAGGAGCGGAGCCAAATGAGCAACAGAAGCCCGAAGAGCCGCTCGACTACACCAGCATAGAGCAGCTGAAGGAGCACATGGAGGATGTCCAAGCAGAGCCTGTGACTGAAACAGAAGCTGAAACGGAGCTGCCCGAGCTGGTCGCCGAGGTGCCCATTGTCAGCGAGGAGCAAAACGTGGATGACTTCAAGGAGAGCGAAAGCATTGCGGGCATACTCAACGATCTGATGCTAGAAGGAGACAGCACAGTGCCTCCAGTGCCATTTGGTGAACAGCCTGCCCAGACTATGCCCATGCCAGCGGATAAGCAGATGGAGAACGTGCAGCAGCAGCAGCAACAGCTGGAGGAAACTGAAGTACCCGCCATACCCGATCTGCTAGCCGAGGCAGATGAGCTGCATGAGCAGCAGGAGCAACCGGAGGACACTGAAGCTGAAGCAGCACCTGTTACTGAAACGGCCAGCAATGAGTTGGAGGACAAGCTAATCACCTTCTATCCCGAGATGTCGGCGGAGCAGGTAGACCACACAGCTATT
Source organism: Drosophila gaucha (assembly GCA_035045545.1). Taxonomy (NCBI): domain Eukaryota; kingdom Metazoa; phylum Arthropoda; class Insecta; order Diptera; family Drosophilidae; genus Drosophila; species Drosophila gaucha. The sequence goes on along the minus strand of JAWNOY010000292.1, from coordinate 12,400,592 downwards.
ACAGCTGAAGCCCAGCCAGAATCCACCACCGTCGAAGCTGAGACAGAAGCTGAACCGGAACGCACATTGTCACCCGAGGAGCTGCCCTTCGACCTGGGCGATAGCTCCGGCCCCATCCGGCTGCAGGAACTCGAATCGGACAGTCTGATTGTGGAGTCGACCACACTGGACACACAGCTCGATCAGAACAATCACATTGAGGAGGCGAATGTGGCTGCGAGTCAGCACCACGAGGAGGCCACGCCCAATCCCGCAGACATCGTAGAGATCACCACACAAACGATGCTCGGCTTGGCTAGTCGTGTTACCCTCATGGAGCCAGCTGCACCAGTTGTGACCACCTTGAAGCCTTTCATGACCTCAGAGGAGGCAACACCACTGCCAGCTGTTAGCTACGCACCTGAGATTCCAATTGTCTCGCTGTTAACTGGCAAACCGGGCTCGGAGCTGCGCAAGCGCGTGGATCTAGGTCTCGAAGCCATCTCGCTGGGTCTGCCCTGTGCCAGCGACCGTCAATGCCAGCTGGCTGATCCACACACGATGTGCAATGCACGTGGCGTCTGCGACTGCGCAGCAGCGAATGGCGCAGAACAGGGACAATGCAGCGCCGAACGCACTGGCTGCAGTCCCGGTACCTTCCAGGTGAGCATATGCACACATAAACTATTCTAAATTAGCTAAAGCTTAAGAAAGTTTAGCTTTCATTGAACTACATAGTTAATTCAATCATGGATACAAGATTATGGTTTTTTTTAATATACACATTTAATATTGAACCTAACATTTAGGTAACATGTACCATTTGGTATAGCAATGTACCTTAAATGAAAAATATCTATTAGAGTATTAATATCTATTAGATCTGTGATTAGTACCTATCATTACATGTAGCATGTACCTTATGCTATTGAAATGTACCATAGATGGAATGTGTACAGATATCATAGAGTACCATTTGCTTTACCAAGGCTTATTCACATGCAAAACTTATCATGTACCTACCATTTAAGTAAAATATACCATTTGGTATTTCAATGTACCTTAAATGAAAATTGTCTATCAGAGTATAAATCTCTATTAGAGCACTGATTAGTGCCTATCACTACATGTAGCAAGCACCTTTTGCTATTGCAATGTACCACAAATCGAATACGTACAGATATCAGGGAGTGCCAATGATTATTCACATGCAAAACTTATCATGTACCTACCATTCAAGTAACATGTACCATTTGGTATAACAATGTACGTTTAATGAAAAATATCTATCAGAGTATAAATCTCTATTAGAGCAGTGTACCTATCACTATATGTAACATGTACCTTTTGCTATTGCAATGTACCATTGAAGGAATATGTATATCAGTGAGTAAGGCTTATTCACATGCATAACTTATCACGTACCTACCATTCAAGTAACATCTAGTATTTGATATAACAATGTACCTTAAGAGTATTAGTATTTCAATGTATCAATAAATTAAAATTTCTAAAAAAAATCCAACTTAGGATTATTTACATGTAAAATTTGTCATGTACTTTTTTTCTATTTCAATGTACCATTAAGAGAAATGGTTCTTATAGGGAAAATATCTTTCAGAGTATATTTGAAATTGAAGTAATTAGTACCTAGCATTATGGGTAACTTGTAAATTTTGGTATTACAATGTACCATAAGAGTAAAATGCCTCTCAGAATGTACCCAATGTTCATTCTCATGAAAAAGTTATACCTACACGTATACAGAGCATGTACCCTTAGCTATTAGGATGTACCTTTTGAAGGAAATGTCTATTAGACAGCACTATAATATCTCCAGATAGTTTTAAATAATACCAATTGAGTATAGAGCAATGTTTTTCATAGATGCAGAAGTACGTTTAGTATGAAGTGCAAAGGTACAATTGGATTAGTACATATTTATGAAAACTTTCACTCAAAATTATATTCCTAAGATACGTACTGACATATGCCATGGTATTCATAGGTACACTTCGTGTGAGCTACAAGGGTACAATTTGATAGGTACATACTCATACTCAAATGTGTCCTGTCGTGTACTAAATCAATTTTTGTACATTATCAAGGAATACTCCTAATCGAATCCTGAATTTAGCACACTTTAAGCTGATCTTCACTTTCCCCTTTCACTAATTGATTTCTCTGTTTTTTTAGTGCCGTTCGAGTGGCGTTTGCATCTCTTGGTTCTTCGTGTGCGACGGACGTGCCGACTGCAATGATGATTCCGACGAGGAGTGCACCCACAATGCGCGCCTCAACCAAACCTGCCCGGCGGAGGCGTTCCGCTGCGAGCGCAGTGGCCGTTGCATTTCGCGTGCGGCGCTCTGCGATGGACGCAAACAGTGTCCGCATGGCGAGGACGAGCTGGGCTGCGATGGGCAGCAGAGGGGCGGCAATAGCTGTCCGGCGCACACGTTCCGCTGCAAGAGCGGCGAATGCCTGCCCGAGTACGAGTACTGCAATGCGATTGTCTCCTGCAAGGATGGCAGCGATGAGCCCCCGCATCTGTGTGGCTCCCGTGCCATGCCCAATCTCTTCATGCGACTCATCGAAGCGGGTGGCCTGCTGGCCAGTCGCCGCGAACCGGATGCCTATTGCCCGCATCGCTGCAGCAACGGACTCTGCCGATCCACGGCAATTGTTTGCTCCGGACGCGATGGCTGCGGCGATGGCACCGACGAACAGACCTGCGCCGTTTGCCGTAAGTTAAAGAAAAACCCCTACTTTAGGTTATATATCACTAATATATCTTCCATCTCTTTAATAGGCTGTCCCGCTCCAGCTGCAGCCAGCCTGCCCGCCTTTTTGGCCAGACATCGCCCCATGCCGCTGTGGTAGAACAGGGAACGACGATCTACATTCGATTTGCAACGCTTTGCAACACTATTTCGTGCACTTTACCCACACTGTCAATTTGCCAATTAATGTGAACCAATTTGGATATATTTGATTTTTGAATTAGCATTTAAGTCGATTTAACGCTATTTATTTATTTATTTATTATTTTTTGTGACTGCGCCTGCCACGCCCAATTGCCACCTTGCTAGCAAGGGACGTCCCGCGTCCTTTGACCCAGCGATGTTGACAATTGTGCGCCCTATGCGCATTCCAATACCAATCCTCCCCCACTATCCACACTTCCTCAACTCATCCAAAAATTCATACTACTCATCTGCCCATTGAACTATTTATTTATTCTCACTCTTCACTGAACTACCTAAAACACAAAAACAAAAATAAAACAAAAACAGAAATATGAAAAAAAAACATAAGAAAAACTTCATTCGCTTAGCTTAGTTTTATAAAATTATCTAATTTATTTAAATTATGGCCAGGCAAAAGAAAATCAGCAAAAAACAATTGATGCATTTTTATTATAAATTAATTTGTTTGTAAATAAGTTAACAAATTGCTTGATGTACATGATAAATGACTATAATATCGAAAACCCCTATCTATTCACTATATCTCTATATATTTACGCATGTAGAGTGGGAGCCGTAATGCGGCTGCCCACATTTCCATCAAGTCAAAACGCATCACAAGAGAAATAAAAACAATCAAGACAATACAAAATGCATGATAATAAAAAAAAAACAACTAATTTTTAAAATAAAAAATATAAAAAAAATTATGTAAGGCTTTTAATGGGTTCCAATTTTCGGGCTGGTTGAGAAAGATTCTAAAAGATCAAGCTGGCATGGAAAGAGAGTCTAGAGATATGCTTTTGAGTAAAGGCTGGCGTCGGGATCGAGATTTTCGGGGCCCGCATGGGTATCTCTGGAATGCCGCCATCTCAGAGCACATCGAGCATGACCAAGCACTTAGCCAACCGTCCCGGACTATTTTAGAACCGATACCGAAAATCATTTCGGGACTATTTCGGGTACCTAAAATCCCAATGCCAACGCCCGTTTCTAGTTCGAAAAACTCGTTCATGAAGTGAAAAGGGGATATTGGTTTTGTGTAATGTCGACCTTGTTGTCAAATAAATATTTGACCCCACGCCACATTAAGGGAGTTGAAAGTTGGACTGCTGAAAGACCGGACTCCTGTATGTCTAGTTAAGAGTCATTTGAAGTTCAAGAAATAACTGTTTCGAAGTTGTCCAATTTTGGACATATGATGTGAGGCAAACCTTTCTTACTTTTATCAAATTGGAAATCAATAATTTGATTGCGAATATCTAGTATATTATAGTAAGGAACCGTATGAGATTATTATGAAAGATCATTAAAAAATCAAACTATACTCAATAGAGTTAAGGTCTATGAAAGCTAAAAAATAATTTTTCATATTTTGAGAGATGAAAGTAGGGATCCGTACAAGTTAGATAAGGCAACCTTCCTGAATATCGAACTCTATGATGTAGACTAAGCGTCATTTGAGGTTCAAGAAATTACTGTTTCGGAGTCCATACTACTCCTATTCCTATTAAAAAAGCTAAAATCTCGAACCTATTTAACCAAGTTATATTTATTAAAAGTTCAACAACAAAATTTTAGTACTCTGACAAATCTTTCATTTATAAATTTTACATAAAATATTGCCAATAAAAATTATCGTAATAAAAAGTTGACTACACTTCAATTCAGTGTTGTAAAGTGCATTTAAAGTGTGTAAATGATGTTCATTAAGTCAGCTTGATAATAATGGACAAGCAACCCCTACTTCAGTTCAACGTCGACGAAACCCCAAATAGCACTACAATGCCATCATCCACGAATAAAGATGTTACCTGCTGGTCCATAGTCATCTGGTTTTGTCGTCAGATATTTTTTCGACGCAAGCAAGTCTACGTGTTGATTGCTTATGTTTTTATCAGCTTGTTGATTTTTGGAACCTATTTTTTATGCTATTACCTAGCAGGCGTCTTAAAATTAAAGTACAACTCTATTGAGGATGAATTTGGGAAGAGCGCGAACACGAACGGTTTGTTATCCTTATACAAATTTTGTTTATAAGACAGATAACTTTGAAACATATTAGGAGCGCACGGAAACATTTGTTTGGGTTATTGAGACAAACTTTAGGACCTCTTCCTAGTATACTCCTACAAAATAATTCAAGATGTCATAGGGTATGGGTAGTTTAAAATTTGAAGATTCCTTCTAATCTCGTCTATTTATTCAAAGTTTGATGTTTTAAAGCTAAAAGCGGTAAGAGAAGTCCATTTGATGATTAGTCAATCCTTTACAAGTGCCTTCCTTCTATTTAAGGATCCCTTCTAAGGATCCCTCTAGTTAAGTTATCCATAGTTTCCTTTGAACTTCAGTCAAAGCTTGTAAAAGTCCTCCCTCCAATGCTTGTCATTCCTCTATTAGTTATCCGATGTTATCCACATAGTTTCCTTTGAACGATAAACTCTAGTCAAAGCCTGCCCTACCTACCAAAGCTATCCAATCATGAATCAGATATAAGCCACTGCTTCTCTTTCCTTGCAAAGCTATCTGATAATTGATTACATTTTAACCAATGCTTGTCGTTCCGCTATAAGTTATCCGAAGTTATCCGCATAGTTTCCTTTGAACGGTAAACTTTAGTCAAAGCTTGCCCTCCCCCCAAAGTTTT